>JALGBA010000584.1:0-154583 GCA_023970755.1 Azemiops feae
CAAGGCAAGGGGAGGGGTTAGTTGGAGACTGGCTTTACAGAGATGTCTGGTAACTGTGGAAGGTGCAGAAATCCAGAAGGGGAATAACCCGAATCCCTTCCATTGGAAGGGGCTGGTGAACAGAGGTCAGAGGGAGGTGTTCACCAGGATGCGAGCTTCAGTATTTGGGGGCAGTTTGGTTTTTTTGATTAGTGCAGTTCATGGCCGGGCCATCCCACCTGAATAACAATCAGTTTGATTCACAGCAGTCCTGAAGAGGGCAAGGGATGCCTGCAGAGCTGTGCATATGGAGCCAAGCCTTGGGAAGTTCAGAACCTTCTCAGACCCAGATGGTTCTGCCTGACACATTTGGCAACAGACCAGTAGCCACCTATGGGGACAGAAAAGCAATCAAGATGTTCCATGCGAAAACAAAGCCAGATGGGAAGGAAAGTGCTGCTTTTGTGTTATTGGCCATTCATGAATTGGAGACTCCTCTGTGGTTGCAGTTGTTTTACAAGACAGTTGTTAACAACAGCTTTATATTCTTTTTTTTTTTCATTTAAACCAATCCATCTATTTTTAAGAATAGATCTTACAAAAGGTAAGATTTCAACACTCTGGTAGAAATGCTTTGTAACAGATTTTTTTAAAAAAAAAGTTATTTGGGGTTAACAAAAGGCCAGAATCACAGAAAGCATTGCTTGCTCTTCTGGTTCCAGCTTTCAGGCAGGCCAAATGCCACTTTCCTTAACACTAATCCACCACTTTAGGAAAAGCTAAAAGCAGTAGAAACCAAGGATTTTCTGGTAGGTTTCTATTGCTTAGTTCTAATACAATTGTCCCAGATAAGCAATGAGTTTAGAAAGAAGGATGTACAGCCCACATGCATACATAACCACACACACTACACATAGATCTTTAGGCCATACTTTGCTGGGAAAGATACAAGCTTTATTATTGAGATTAAGAAAAGGCAAGGAACTTAAAAGCACTGTAGGTCAAGTTGTAGGTCCAGCGCTTTATCTCACAATGGTCAAACAAATGTCACAGGCAAACCCCAGTAAGTGTCTGATCACTGTGTTCCTCGACAACTAGTATTCATATGCATCTGCCAAGTTTTGTCAAGAACAGCAGCAGCAGCAGCAGCAACAACAACAACAATATTGGTGCAGAGGCATCCATAGGGTGTGACAGTTTCATCAGAATGAAAAAACCACTTCCAATGTGATGATACAATGCATGTACAAAAGGGCCAAAGCTTATGTTGGGATAGTGAAATCTTGGTTTTTGTCTTCTGCTAGATTCCCCCCCCCCCATCATGCCTCTGTGGCTGTGCATGCATTGAAAAGGATTCAGAAGAATTGCTCAGGATCTTGCACATGCACAGGGACAGTACCTCTCTGCTATTCATTAAAAGACATGTCTTTTTCTGGGCTTCACACGAGTCTCAGAGAAAATGCCACCGTTATTAGAGACATTGATAAGTGTATCCCTTAAGTAGTGTTTTCATTTTTTTCAGGCTTGTGTGAGACTCTGAAGCCCTTCTCCTAAAACATTTTCAAAACCTGCCCAGGCTTCATAATTATCACTTACTTATACATTTATTCCATAATTATGGAATATGGACTATGTTTCTAAGCTGACTTTAACTGGGAAGGTCTCCAAAGGCAGTTTACATATAAAAAAGCAACACGTTCATAAAACCTACAATAAAATGAAAATACTACTGTAATGAAAACATTCATCTTAAATATCAAAATCCAAATTCCACAAGCAACCCTGGGCAGAATAGTGAGACCTGGTAACCTCTTCCTATTGTTTTCTCCTTCAGAAAAAGATGAACAGGCAGAAACAGTGAGGCCGCCCACTCTAAGGAACAGCAGCAATTGCCCCCATATCTTGGGAGGATGGATCAGGAAACCAGTCCCTGAACTTGCCTTCAAAGGTGTAGTTCTTTGTTTGCCAATGGCTGAAAACAATTTAAAGAGCAACTCAGACTGGGGAAATGGTGAATGGTGGAACTATCTACCTATTGCACCAGTATGATTTCTAGTTAAATTAACAACCTTACCAGTCTATCTCCAAAAGCTTATTACTATGCATGATGCTTCTAGCCTGCCTAGTGTAGATTGTCCCGTGCATAGTAATGGTTGGGATGAATTTACCTCAGGGCCTCTTAAAACCCCTAAAATTCTTTGAAGTTTAGCCAAGTTTGGATACAATACAATATGATTTGAGAAGATCCCAGTGTGCTTTGCATGCACTATTTGTCCTTGGACTGTGTATTATTAAAATTAAAATTAAATTATTAAAATGTGATCAACTGGGATCAATAACTGTCTGCAGCAATTAAACTATAATATTTTTTTACTTTGTATTTCCTTATTTCTTATCATTTCTTGCTATTTTACCATTGCCTCTTCATATGAAGCAATTTTCAGCAATTGTGGACTGAGAGGCCTTGTAAGCATACTATCCCATGAGTCAAAAACTTTCCCTTTAGTTTGGACTTGCTATAAAACAATAAAACCTATCCCGGGTACAAAGAAATATTTCAAAATGATCTGAGTCGAATGCTATTTAAGTTCCATAGTCAAAAAGAAACAATAAAAAGATTAAAATAAATGGTAGTTGTGCAGAAGATTAATTGACTGGAGTCCCATATTGTTACTAAGTAACTTTTTCCTGCTGTACAGCAAAAAACTGAACTTTTTTTTTAAAAAAAAAATTCAATACTGGTAATGTAATTGGGTAATGTAACAAATGAAAAAAAAATACATGATTATGGTGTGGGTCTTGAAAAACTGAAAATAATTGAAAATCTGCTGGAAGTTGATAGCCAAGACAAGCAACAGGGCCATTTCTCTTTGCATTATTTCCACTGGATACCCGAAGTTCAATTTTCCTTGGAAGAACACTTCAAGAATTATCTCTCTCTCTTTTTTTTTTTTTGTCCACAGGAGTATAGCTAAGACCTTGTTCCATATTCTGTGCTTCTTAACTGGACCTCTCTTCAGTGTCCTATTCCAGGAAAAACAGTAAATCAGTGTTTAGTGACCCTGTCACACTACGATCTCAATCTTTTGTTCTTCAAAATTGGCCGTCCTGTTTTCACGTGAGAGCCTTTGGGCAGGGTGATTAAAGACAGCTATCATTCTACTTCAGAATACAATTCAGTGAATGGGAAGAGACAAGGAAGTACCAGCTTCAAGCATATTGTGAAATTTAAAATATGCACCCCTTGAGATTTAATCATTATTGAGTTAGACCTTTATGTTAATAAGGCAAGTAAAAAAAATCTGGCTTATCAGTGTCTATGGAGATTCTCAGTCATCCAGGTCATAGTTGTCCCAAAGATGCTTTTTCACGAGGCAACTGGACTTTCTTGTTTGACTTTGAAGATGTTTTGCTTCTCATCCAAGAAGCTTCTTCAGCTGTGACCGGATGGTGGGGAATGGAAGGATTTGTACCCCTTGCAGGAAGCTTCCTGCAAGGAGTATAAATCCTTCCATTCCCCACCATCCGGTCAGAGCTGAAGAAGCTTCTTGGATGAGAAGCGAAACGTCTTCAAAGAAAAACAAGAAAGTCCAGTTTCCTCGTGAAAAAGCCTCTTTGGGTCTGGCTTATCAGAAATCAAATTTACAGAAATCCAGATGGTTCTGGCTAACTCATAGTCATTTGTTCATACCTGTGGATTGAACTAGAACTAAATTAGTTCATACTATGAAGCTGAAGACATTGTATACATTCAGAGCAAATATGTATAGGCCATATCATTAAGATAACCATTTAGAAAACTTAGAAATATATCTTTCCCATTTTTTTTTTTTAAAGTACAACAGCTGAAGTGAAGAACTGCAAATATTTTCAAATACCAGAATTCAAATTTGCCATTTAAATTTATTTCAAATGTCATATTTATCGGAAACAATGATGATCCTGAACTTGATGATCCCTCACAAAATATAAGAATAAAATTATAAATTGACTATCCCACATTGCTAACCTTATCAACCCTAGCTGAAACCAATTCTAGAAAATTTCCATCCAAATAATATGTACATATATCTCATATGTGTGAGTACATATGTATGTGTACATATACACTTGCCAAAAGGAACCTTAAAAGAGGCTAGGACCAGGACAAGAGATTAGAGAGAGAGAGAAAGAGAAGGATGCAGATATGACATATAATTGCCTATGACATAATATACCATATCTATTATATTAATTAATCCCCAAAACACTTTATTGTGATTTATTATTTATACACTATAATATATAAAAGCATATAAAAGCTTTTTTTTTTAAATTACCCTTCCAGATAGATATGATGGGAGAAAAATGGTCCCACAAAGAACATGACATGAAAATTGTCCAGTATGGCTGGACCCAGCAGTGCTTTCCTGAGGAGAGAGTGGAACCAGTACTTTCTGGAAAACAGGGGTGCAGTGTTTAATGAAGTGCTTTAATTGCTGCCTCAGAAAGTTTGGCCACAGTACAGGTGATATTTTCATTGAAATCAGAAAGTAAAAACTTTGTATGCCAACTTTGGATACCATGCAGGATGTTATTGCCTGATAGGTGAAATGACTGACTTTTTTAGATCCCTATAAAAATTACCATACAATAGGACATAGGTGATGGTTTTGATTTCTCAAGTCCATAAATAAGAGTTTTTTAAAGTATCCACTCAGCAAGGAATTAGATGACAAGTTGTTATGCTGTGCCCGAAAGGATTCCCTCCTCAACTGAGAGAACGGGAAAGATGTCAGACCTTAATCCCCAAGCTGCAGATAAAAAGTCCTCTTACATAAAAATCAGTCACTCCCAGGGATAGATATAAGTAAAGGGCCTCCCCTCTCCCCTTTCATCAGAAAAAGCAAAAAGGAAACATCAGGAATGGCATAAGAAACCAAAGAGGGTGGAGTAGAAGTTGTAATTGAGAGAGAAAGAGAGTGAGACAAAGAGACAGAAAGACAGAGACAGACAGACAGACAGACACACACACACACACACAGATGTCCTGTTTAGATAGAACAAAAAGGGTTAAATGCAGCAAGATCCTAGCCCCTCACCACCATCTTTGTTGGTCCTGGTGAAATTCAAGAAAGGTTGGGTCTGGTTAGTACCTGAACATGAGACCATGACGAAATCTCAGAACTACAAACTAGAAAGGGAAGTAGAAAGGACATTCTGGGGAAAAAGGCACTATCACACCTCTTCCTTATTGTTGCCAAGAAAAGCATATGAATCTGTCATGCATGTCACTGAGAGTCCTGCTTGACTGAAGGGGATTTTAATCTTGAAATTATCAGTGATTTTCAGAAGTGACATCTGCAGCCACTTGTATTGTGTGCTAATTTCTTTCTTGTTGATAGCTCTTTTATTTCTCTCAAGGAATGGAAGGCAAGTAATTATTTGAAGGAAAATACTGTTCAAATTTTTAAATCTTTCAGAGGCTGCTAGTTACCAATTGCCTTTGCATGCCACATACTATCAAAGGCTCAATACTGAGAGCACAACTTTAGTGGAAGTGTGAATGAATGAATGTACGAATGCTAAGGTAATTATCAATGACAATATATCCTGTGCACACATTTTCTTCTAACCTCATCTTTTACTATCTCGCATACTTCATCAAGAGTCACAGTTCTTTCCTTTTCAAGATGAGACTCTATATATCTACTGAAGAGGGCTGTAGTCCAGGAAAGCTAACACCATAATAGAGCTGCTACTGTTTCGAATAGGATGTATAAAACTGTGTTTTGTCCTTCCTGCAAGCAAGACTAGAGAGTGATAACATGCTGAAACTGGTTGCTACTTTTTTAATGTACAGAATCCTAAGCAATTGTGCAACTATGTACAGAAGGAGGGCAAAGACATTCATATTCCTACTGTATCAAACTTGCTAGATGTTCTGCATGGAGCAAATCGCCATCTTTTGACATAACCTGTTCTTAGACAGGCATGGATTTATTTGCTATTTATCTCTATTACTGCTGGTAGAAAACTGAGATCCACTTATTAAAACTGGTGGAAAAGGTATGCTCTTATTCATCATTATACATCATTCCAAAGTGGAGGTTATTTAAAATGTTTTCTTAAATCTGAGCTGTACTCTTACTTACACAATAGAATGTAAAGTATGATGAAACTAACTAAGCATCATTAATCTGATCGCTGCTAACTTATGAATGTATGTTTGTTTTCATAAGGGATGAACTGTCTCCAGAAGTATAAACTGAGAGGATAAAGAGCCTTTGTTAAGTAACTTTTCCTTTGCTAAACTATTGGCAGACCTCTACTAATATGTTGATTTTTTAGCAATTTTCCAAACTTCAAGTAGCAGAATTGTAGATGTGCACATTCAGGCCTTTTGAGTCACTTCTGACAAGTGTAAGTAGTGTTGCAGCCATAATGTTCAATGTGCAGACAGTATTTAAACATAGTACATGTGTAATTGTGCTTTGAAGTGGGCCTTGGTCTCTGCCACTGGAGAGTAGATAGAATCTAATCTTTCATTATATGCACCTTCCATTGAAAGTTCTGTTAATGGCATCATGGTTTCTAAACTGCCTTCACCAGTAATTAAGTTTTCTCAATGGAACTAAATTATTATTACGGTTGATCGCACAGGCAACCAGATGTTTAGACTGATTTTGGCATATTTGTTCACCTTATTATTATGGTTAGACACAGCCAGATGTTTAGATTGGATGTGGAATTTTTATCCACCTATTGAGTCCTTCCCAAGGACCTGAGATAGGCAGAAGTTGTTCGAGTTGCAGGATATAAGCTGTTCCAAGTAAAACTGCCTTTTGCAATTGACTGATGGTGATTTTGTCAAGGCCGATGGTGTTCAAGTGGTGCTCCAAATGCTTTGGGATTACACCCAAGTTATTTATTACTGCTGGTACTATCTTAGGTTCCTTTTGCCACAATTGTTCTACATCTATTTGCAGATCTTTCTATTTTGTGATTTTATTAAAGGATGATTTCATCCTTTAATAATGGTAAAAAGGAAACAAGCTGTTATTCATTTGACATGTGTGCCACAAAAACTTTGTTTTCAGGAGTTTATTTCACTGATAATGGGCTATTAACCAAACAACTCAGCCGATTAATGAACAAATATATTGGATTGCATCTTCTTACATTTTGGTGGCAATGCAAAGCATGCATTTTATGTTGGTCAAGAATTAGCTAAACATTTGTTTAAAGGAAAACAGCTTGGTGTATGTTCTCCAACTCCTGCATCTATGAAATTGTTTATAAAAGAATGTAACAAGTTCATGTGGAACAACAAACTTCCAAAGTTTGAATATATATTGGAGAAAAAAGATAATGGCTGTTTTTATTAATTAAAAACCAACTCTCCCAGATTTAATATGTTGGATTACAACCCTAATCATCAGCCATGCAGGCTGGAAATAATTGAAATTGTAGTCCAAAACATCTGAGGTTTCTCCAGTTAGAGAAGGCTGATTAAAAAACAACCCACAAATAACCTAGTGTTCATTTGGCATTAATTACAGCATGGGTGTTCTCTTAGGATAAAAGGAAGGTGCTTTCATGGACTGAACTCCTATAATTAGCAATATTGATATTTTGTGGAGGGGGGGAGTCAGGGAGAGATGTATAATTTACTATAGCAGCTTTTGGTAGCTTTTTGTAGCTACCTGATTATAGCTATTCTATTCTTGACTCTTGCTTAAGAGAAACTTAATGGAATTAAAAATTTACTTGGAAGAATTATGCATGGACTTCCATGAATAACTATAACTCTTAGCTCCGTCTTATTAACTAAAAGCAATTTAGAGATAAATACAATGAATTTTAATGAAAAGCAAAGAATGGAAAATTGTTTAAGTGGCCAAAGAAAGTTTATCCTATTGTGATGCAAGCCAAGCTATGCCAGCTATATGTAAATGTATGCAGTAGCTTGTGTGCATGTGTCCACTTTGAAGTTGCCATCTGAATTTAATTCTGCCTTTGTGATTAAATCAGGCCATTACATTTAATCTCACTTAATAGTAAGAAACGCTCTTTGTTGTTTTCTATAGGCAACATATTCTGCCCCTAACATATACAGCTTGGCATTCAGACTTTACTATTAATCCCCGATGGCTGATAATTGCTTCATCTCCAAGTTCTCTGTCCAATTCACAAGAGAACTGATTGCAACTATTCTTCCCCTATACATTAATGCACTGTTTTGGTCTTACTTCTTTGGCTCAGTGAACCCTATCAAGCTGTCCACATTTTCTGGGCATGTGGATGTATTGTAAGTTGTTAAATTAAATTCTGCACTGCCCACCCCCCTTTCTCAACCATCAGAATCTATTAGCACCACAAGTTAGCTTGACTATCAACTAAGGATACTTTTCTACTCAAGAACCTGATTTTTTAAAAAAACAACCCCCCCACACACACAAACGTCTGTTTCATGTGCAAAATCTGTGGTCTTCCACCTGATGATTTTCTACTTAAAATTTCATTACCACAGCTGGATCAGTGGTTTGTCTGTATGTTCAATCGTTGGTCTTACAGGTGTGAAGTTTCTCTAACTTTCCATGGAGTTGAGATTTTGGAAAGAGAGCATGAAGAATTCCACTATGCATTATCCAAAATGAAGCTCAAAGCAAAACTGTATCTCAACTCTTTACTGCATGTATTTTCCATTTGGCATAATCTACCTGAGACTGAGAAAATGATTATTTATGGTTATTTATCACCTCATGAACTTTAAGTAGCATGCCTTAAATTACTGGTTGAAGAAAAGCAATATTGAAAAGAGGCCATCCTCCCCAGACTTCTGAGCTTCTCAAATGTATGCTATAGGCTAAACTAGCTGGACCTATGGCTGTACATTAGCCCTCTTCTTATGTTCTTTAAGTTTCAAAGCTTATATAGACACTTCTCAGTAGTCCTAATTTCAGTGTTGTTTTTCTAGGAAGCACATGGATCCTACCCAATGTTTTCATTCATCCATTAATTAATACTGATGTAGTTAGTCCCAGTGGTTAATTGCACAGTGGTTCAGCAAAATACACTTAAAAATACTGCAAGAGATGTATACTCCAAAGTACTGTGATTAAATAATCGTTTCTTTTGCAGCTATTTAGCTTCCATTTCATAAAGGAGGAGGAGGATCTCTCTGGATTCAGAAGGCAGCTCTACAAAATATTATCTGGAAAAAAATATTCTCAGGTGGGGGGGGAATATATTTGCTCGTCTGATTTTGGGTTGGACCATTTCAAATTCTCTGTTTTCTGTATGCCAAAAGTATTTGAAATATGAATCAAAGTGAGATTGATTGTATTATAAAACCGATTTATGCTGATGTAACTATTTTTGTACTTTCAGAGTTGGGGGATACATATGAAATTTCAAATCAAATGAAAAAAACTTGGTTGGAACTACATGTAGTAATTTTTAGCTGGTGTAGAAATATTTGCAGGTGTGTGTGAAATTTTCAGTTAATCATGATTAATGTTTGATTTCTTTCAGAGGCTTAGTCACATTTGTGTCTATTCTGTTGCATAGAATATGATTAAAACGGAACACACACTCATGGCATAAAATAATTAAAGTAAGCTGAAAGTAGATTGCAATCTACTGGCAGAACTCAGAATTATCTGTGATAGATGAGCAAAGCTTTTCTGATTTTGACTTGTTCAATAATAAACTTCCACTTTGCAAATTATACTACCTAAAATTAAGAGAAGGTGTAACTACGAGTGAATATTTGCCTGGAACAAAACTAGATTCTAATTAGATCCAACACTAAAACAGCAAGCCTGGTAGGTAACAATTACTTAACTGGGGCTGATATTGAAAAAACGAAGTATGGTTGGCCACTAGTCATATTTGGAAATTTCAGAACTGAAAGATGAACTGGGAATTAAAAAGCAATTCCCAAAAGAAAGCAGTGCAAACTACCTTCATATGATTGTCAATACAATTACATGGAAGGTGGGGAGTGCTGGGGTGGTTATCGGAAGTTGAGCTTGATTGAAAGGAATTATTTTAGTAAACAACACACCAAATTCCTGGCCTTAGAATTTAATTCTAATTGTGTATTTGTCAATAGAAGCCGTTTTGCTGATTGCTTATGAGGAGAAACAGATCTATTCCCCTTTGTACCGTGTCCTCTTTCTCCTTTAGAAGATTCTACAGCTTGGTGGGTTGCAAAAAGGGAAAAGAGGATTCTATATACTAATGGAAGTCTGCTAACGTGACTCTGGATTCTGTCTTCTAAATTCGCTTATGTGGATTTGTTGGCGAAATGGTGGGTGTGACAAGGTCTAATTAAAACTCCTGATATAATGTGACCAAATGGCACTCATGGAACAATTCCTTATGCAGATATCTACCCTGATTACTCATATTGTAAAGAAGTGCCTGTAACTTCTTAAGGCTGCAGAAGCTTTTCCCTAAGCTCTGCTCAGGAAGTAAATGGATCTTTGCATTCAAATGTTCTTCTGCCTCATTAGTCCCTGCATCAACTCTCGGGAGCAGGAAAAATTATTACAGAGTAAAATAAGCTCCATTCATACAAAGGTAGTTCCCCCTGTAATCCAGATCATGGACAGCAGCTATAAAACTTGCCCTTAAATTCAGTTTATAATCATCAACATTTTAGTTATTTCTATATTCTTTAAAATCCTTTCAGATGGAGAGAAGCCGTCACTCAAGGAAGAGCATCTGAATTATAAGCTAATAGTAACAGCTTAAGCTGAGGTCTGCAGGTAATTCTTAATTCTTGGCTCACATTTAAAGATGAATTATATAGTTTCATAGACTACCCCAGTTTAAAACCAATTTGCTTTGATTTCCATGGCTCTTATTGTTTGCTCCATGGCATTTAAATCAGATTTCAGTACCTTACCTCAGAGTTATATGTTGTCAGAGCTGTATGTTGTTTGGGCTCAGACAAATATAGCTGAACCCAGCTGAACAGGCAGTTGAACTCACGTCATTCCAAGATTTTTTCTAATCCAAATCCAGGCTATTGTTTTACAGGGAGGACAATATAAAGGAATTAAATAAACAGAAGACATGCACAAGAAGATCCTTTAGGTTCAAAGCAGCTGCTTCTCGCTGAAAATGATACAGAAGGAGAAAAAGATAGATAAATTGTAAGGCATGGTGAAGAATGGTAAAAAGTTGTGAGCTTCAGCTACTCTAGAAATCTTCTGATTCCTGGTGATCACACCTTCTAATAAATTACCAGGACCTTTGGCATCTCTTTGAATTAGGTTACATTGAGGCGTAGCTGAACACCAGAGGATTTTTAAATTTAGTGGCTGTGAAGTGAGAGGTTACACCCATTAACAACTGATGCTCAAGCAACTGATGCTCAAGACATGACATGGAGGACTGGAGTAACACACCAAGAATAACACCAGAATAACACCCAATAATATATTGGGTTACCAGGGGTAGGCAACCTTGGCTCTTTTATGACTCGTGGACTTCAACTCCCAGAATTCCTGAGCCAGCCATGCTGGCTCAGGAATTCTGGGAGTTGAAGTCCACGAGTCATAAAAGAGCCAAGGTTGCCTACCCCTGTTAGACCAATATATTTCCCCTTTCTTTCCATGAATATTGAATATTCTTTCAATTTGAAGAACTATGCATTTTGTTATTCTCTCTGTGTAGATAATCATCTACACATAGATGATTTAACAGGTCAGGCACCCCTGGACTTGTCTTGGTCATTGATTGATTGATTGATTGATTGATCCTGGATTGTATCATTAGGACTTTCCTGCACCTCTGGTCTGTCATGCATGAGCTCTGAATAAAATAGCTAATGTATTGCTAGTTTTTATACTGTAAAAGCTATTGCACAGAGGAAATCATTTAAAAAAAAATCCACAAGATTCCAAAAAGTTTCTTCTAACCATGTTTTTAAATGTTAAATATTTTAAACGGGTGAACTTGTGATTATTATTGACATCCTTTCATCTGTTATTCCTTTGTTCTGTTTTTTATATATTTTTTATATTTTTATAATGTGTTTTATTTATTCACTGTTTTAGCTGTGTTGCACACCACCCAGTTGCTTTTATAAATAAGATAAATAAATATGTCCCATACATGAGCATTCCAGAGTTTTTTATTATTTCATCTGATCATGAGGACTTTTTTTTTTTTTCCCCTGAAATTAATCGGGGAACTCACAGATGGGAACTATCAGACGGGCAATCCTTGACTTCCAACCACAATTGGGATCAGAATTTCCACCACTAAGTGAAGCCTTCGCAAAGTATGATGTCACATAACCGCATCTCTTAGCAGCGGTTATCCCAGCACTTGCCACTGTTATTAATCAAATTCCATTGGTCATTAGTTGAGACCCACCCCAATTTAAGCCATCAAACCTCAGCTGCCCCAGCCCAATCCCAGCCACAATCGCCCTAGCCACCCTCAACTCTGAGACTCCAGCCGCTTCAGCTGAATTTCACTGTCTTCTTGCTTCTCTTCACTGAGGTGTGCCTGCCCTGACCCTTCCCAAGGCAGCTGTAGCCATGTAAAGCCATCTTCCCCAGATCTCATAAAAAAAAATCATGGTCCACGACATAGGGAAGGAAGCCTCATGTGGCCAGCAGCTGCTTTGTGAGGGGTCAGGCATAGCGTGGTCAGAAGGAGGAAGAAAATGGTGAAGGTCAGCTAGGGCAGCAAGGGCTATGGAGGGCAGGGGGTCAAAGGGCATAGATGGGGGAAACAGGGAGGTGGGGGAGTCGAAGTGTGCCTACCATCATAAACATGGGTAGGGTGACAAGCACCCAAATTTTGATCACACGACCATGAGGCCACTACAACAGCTGTAACTTCAGGGACCAGTCATAAAGTCCCTTCATTCAGTGCTGCTGTAACTTCAAATAATTGCTGAATGAATGGTTGTAAATCAAGGACTGCTGGCACAGTCCTTTGATGACTGGAGAAAGCTACAGCTGCAATCTTGAGCTCATCTACCTTGGCATACATTCTGAAATCTTCACCAATTTCTCAGTACATACTGAGTACATACATCCTGTTAGAACTATGGTTTCTTTTAACCAAGATTTGTAAATAACAGTGTCTTTTTCAGATATCAATCTAGGCCAGCCAAGATTTGCTAACTTTTCCAAATCAGTCAGTCTGACGAAGGGTTTGGATAGTGGACAACAAACTGCATTTATTCTTCCTATCTTAGATAGACTTTCCTGCTTTGCTTTCCTATCCAGATTAAATCATCTCACCAAAATGAACATAATCCTTGTAAAATATTCTCAGTTCATCATGCTGTTACACTGACCATGTTCATACAATATGTTGAGCAAGACAGTTTAAATACTGCAGGATTTTTAACTCATTGTGTATGGTTCTTTATATGAAGTTTCAGACCATTATTTGAAACTCTACATCGGTGCCATGTTGGACCCATTACTTGAGCTCTGTAATCTGAATGACACAATAAATCTCAAATCTCCATTACAAAACTGCATATGGGGTGCTTAAAACTTTTTAAGGTTTCTTGCTCAGCATATTCATATTACATTTCTGCTGAAGTAAGAGTATTCTGTAGTTCTGGTGGAACACTAGATTGTTCTCCCAGAAAAAAACAGATAAAGTAACTGATCCTGTCTTTCATCATAGAGATGTGTCAAACATCTATCTTCAGTGTAATTTATCTCATTCATTGTGAACCTAATGAATGCTTTAGAGAAACTACATTGAAATGAATGGGAGGTAGTCTACAGCATTAGTTATACAGCACCCACATCCTGCTTTTAATATAGTCTGTTCTAAAAATGATTTAATTTTGCTCTATATTACCTTTTAACCTAAGCATCAGCAATTCTTCAGATATCCAGTGTGATTTTCTGACTATGCAGTTTTTAGATATGGTGCAATATTCTTATCTTATTGAGAAGCTTAAGTTGGTATTATTATTGGGATTGCTATAGAGCAGGGGTGTAAAACTCGGAACGCCACGTGACGTGTTGCGACGTATCGTGACTTTTTTGCCATTGCCGGCAATGGGGTGGGCGCGGTTTCGCTATGATGCATCCGGCCCGCGGGCTGGCAATTTGACACCCCTGCTATAGAGGTATATTCATTTTTGCTGTTACAGAAAAAATATTAAAATCATTTATATTAATCCATTACATTAAGACAATAATAATGCATCAGAGTACTGTGCACTATTGGTAAGAAGCCTACAATCACTCCACTCAAAGTTGTGAAGTCAGTATATTCATTTCTTTCTCTTTCTGAGTGCAGTTTAGAAGTGTTCTGATAAATTCTGTTCCTGGTTCCCTAAAAGTAAGGCTCACTAGTTCAATGGATCTTATTTCCTAAAGGGTGTGCTTAGGATTGAAACTCTAATATTAAAAATGTTATTGCTATATAGATATTTCAGTTGCTGGCATATGAACAAAAGTATGTGAATAACATGGTGTTTAAACTAGTTTAAACAAAATCAGTGAAGAACCCATAACACTGGGATATTAGCTCATTAAATGAACTAACTAATCTATAAGATTTAACTTCCCCACAAGCAGAGATAGGTTGCTTTAAGTAATTTTTGAAAACCAAATTGCATTATTTTCAAACAATGCAATAACTGTGGATTGTCACTGATAGACAATCTACAACTAATATAAGTAGGCAATAAATATACAAATGTCAGTTTCAAAGTTGCTAAGACTTTCACCAATACAAGAGAGACTAGTCATTGTACTGGACAATGGAACAGTAGGACTTAAGCATAGTTAAGTTTCACTGATTTCATGGGGGAAAAGCCTGAGTACCCCTCAGAAATTAGGAACACAGATGTGGTCTTATACATTTTTACTGAAAGGAAATTCCACTGCACTAGGAGCAACTAAATTTCAAAAAAAATATTACATGATATTTTGATTAGCTAAGTATTGGCTGGCTAGCATATATGTTGAAAACATTGCTCAAAGAATACTCATTGAATTGCAGTTAAGTTTCACGTGGTGTGCCACAGGGATTTAGTCCTAGATTTGACTCATCATTATTTTCATTAACATGGATAAGTAGGTGGAAGCAGTGCTTAACAGATTTGCAAATTACACAGAACTGAGTAGGACAGCTAATATATTAATATACAGAAAAAAATTCAAGACAATCTAGATAGTTTGACTGGAAAAAAGAATGACATTTAATAGAAAGTTCTTCATGTAGAAAATCAAATACAAGATATTGAATAGGGGAATCAGTTGCTAAATATGAATCAGTTGGCATAGCTGCTGAAAAGGCAAATACGGCTTAGTATATTTTCCAAATCCCAGAAGTAGAGCGCTATATTACATTCTTAGTATCACACAGTTTCTGGGGACTTAAGAGAGAGACTCTGAAATATTGGAACAAGCGCCCAGTATAAAGCCTTACCAAGATTATCCAAACACTGAATATTTAGTCAGGATCTCAACTAGAATCTTATGGCATTTCTGAATGTCACTAAGCCATCCCTGAAGCGTTTGAAAACTTTTCTCCTTGCTGTATAAATGCCAAAAGTCACTGCTGTAGTGTGAATCCTGCTCGACTTACAAGAAGAGCTTGAAAGAGTTGGGCATGTTTAAGCCTTCAGAAATAACTGAGGATGGTAAGACTCATAGTTTTCAAGTGCCTGAAGATGGTTCTTATAGAAGAATGGCTTGTTCTCTGCATCCCAGAGTGTGGGACACAGATTAAGATGTCCAATTACAGGAAGTTATTCCAATTGACAAAGCAGTTTGATAATGGAACCAATTGCCAAGGGCTGTGACTCTCCTCTGCTGGATGTGCTCAATGAGAGGCTGGACGGCCATTTGCCTGGAATGCATTTTCATTTGGATTTTGCACCAAGCAGAGGAAAGCTTCTTCCAGTTCTGGGGTTCCATGAGCTCTCTTTTACAAATCTTAACAGAGCTAGAGTTGGACTATTTAACCTCATTAATACAATTGCCCCATTCTCACCCTCTTCTTCAAATTGTACCCGAGGGCCAAAATCAGACTTTTGTCCCAGTGATCGCGCACCCATTTGAGAGGAAAACATGCAAAACCGTCCCTTTCAGGGTCTTGAACATTCTCGCCTGTCTGCCCCCAGCTGTCGCTCCATGCAGACCGTGTAATAAAAAAGGAGAAGCCGCCAGGCTCCTTGAGTCCTCCGGGCCCCCGTCCTCCCACCAGTTTCCATCGCCGCCTGCTGGGCCCCCTCCATCTCCATCCCACCTCAGCTCAGGAGGGCCAGGCTCATTTGGAAAACTGCGTCTGCACAGGGGCCACCCCGAAACCGGAAGGAAACAAGTGAGGGAACTTGCAAGCGGCGCAGGAGCAAAGGGTAGCCCCATCGGGGATGGGCACGTGGCCGCACTGCTGCTCCTCCAGGGCGGCCGCCGAGAGGTATTTGCTGGCCGGTCGCAGCCTGTCCGGGTGGTGGTAGTGGTGGGGCAGGTGATGGTGGCTCCCGGTCCCCGGCGTTAGCAGCACCGGGCCCGGGGCGACCGCGGCGGCGGCGGCGGCGGCGAAGAGAGGCAGCCCAGCCAGCAGCAGCCTGGGACCCGAGGAGCCGCTAATCTCCCCTATGATTCTCCGGAGCTCTTGCAACGAGCTTCCCAACAAAAGAATGTAATTCCGAGCCAAGAGCAGCGTGGCGATTTTGGAAAGCTTCCGCCCGGGCGAGCTCTGGCAATGAGCCGTCGAGTAAGGCAGAATCACCTCTCGCAGCGCGTCCATGGCCAAGTTGAGGTCCTGCATCCGCTTCCGCTCGCGGCTGTTGATCTTTCTCCGCAGCAGCTGCTGCTCGCTCTTGCTACCGCCCTCCCGGGTGGTCCCGGTCCCGGATCGCGTCTGGAACTGCTCCGCCGCAAAGTCCGGCCTGCTCTCCTCAGCTTGTTTGGGAAGCAAGGCGGAGGGGGCCTGCGTGTAGCGAACCAGCTCGTACGAAAAGTGTTGCCTCAACATGATGATGGCCCTGCGGGGTTTTCAGATCAGGCAACGGGCTGTCATTGCTCGGGAGAAGAAAAGGCGGCAGGGAATTGGGAGCCGCTCGGATTTGCGGTCAGCTGGATAAGGAGAAATAGTTGAAAAGGGGGGGAAGATAAGGATCGACCGATCAATTACTGTTTTAATCTCCCTGCTGTGATTAGCGCCGAGATGTGAGGAAACCGATTATTGAACGCAGATCCTCCAACTCCAACCTTGTATTAGACGAGCAAAGGAATGACAGGCTGCAGCCAATGGGAGTGCAGATCTGGAGGAAAAGAGGCGCTCATTGGCTGCCACAAGATGCGCAGGGAAAACGTTGCAGTAGACAAGACCTTTATTGTGAAGTTTGGTGCTCCATTTTTTCAGCTTTGAGTCTCCTGGTAGCTTAGTCCAAACTTCCAGACAAACCCGGCCCTCACCTGTGTTTTCTAATTATTGCTGATATTATTAATGCCCTTTTTTGCAAGTCCAGAATTTATAAACGGGCATTTCAGATGACAATTTTAAAATAAAATAGGACCAAGATCATGTGCACTTCAAAGATAGGTTCACACATACTCTTATGTACTTCTCTGGATTAATGTCTGCCAGTTTTTGCTTTCTTCTGTAGTTTTTTTTTTTGCATTCAGAATCTCGTAGAAAAGACAGTTGTGAATAAAAGTTCTTGACGTGTTATGTGACCCATTTGTGTATGGTACAGTACTGGCAGAGATGAATCTGCCAATCTCTTATTACATAAGATAGCAAGAAAGCAAGATATGTCTACCCAAGTCGCCTGCTTTTCAGCAGTTGATAATATAATGGTATAGCAAGCGAAGTGTAAGGATGTTACATATTTTTTCCTTCTCTTGTCCTTCATAATTGGAATTCAGAAATATCCAGTTCTCTGGCCTCTCACTCCATGTTTATGTCCTTGCTTCTTGAGTCCCAGTCCTTCATAGTTGAATACAGTCAGAACTAGGAATAATTGGTAGAACCCTCCTGGATCAGATGTTAGGCCATCTAATTCAACATTCTTTGTCAAACAGTAGCAATTGGATGCACCTGGGAATATCTCAGATGTGGACCAGGGAGCAGTAGCCCCCTAACAGCCATCAAAGAAGTAGCTACTCATAGCCCGATCTTTTATAAAAGTGTTCAGTCCCCTTTTAAAATCACCCATATCAACTATTTGCACACCTGCTACCAGTTTAACGATATGCTGTGTGGAAACTATTTCCTTCCGTTCACCATTAATCTTCTTTTCAGTTTCAGTGATGACCTTAAGCTCTAACACTGAGGGAGGGAGGAAGATTTTTCTGTCTCTTACCTCATATATCACAGAAGCCATAAGATGGGTGGCAAATAAATGACTGATAAATAAATATATGCCATGTATGATTTTATGTGCCTTTATTATATCTCCTCTTATATAACTTCCATTCCAAATTAAAGAATACTGTTACTTTAACTTTTATACAGGAACTGTTGTAGCTCCCTAATCATTTTTGTTGTAATAGTTGCATAATCTTTAACAATATAATATGCCTAATACTCTGTGTGATGTACAGACAATGTTATTTTGGCAGTTCAGTTTTCAATTTTCTTCCTAATGATTTTAAGCATGGAATTTGCCTTTTTTAAAGCAGTCGCAGGCTTGGTTGACATTTTTACTGAGCTACTCACATGACCTCAAATCTGTAGTAAGTCCATACTAACTCAAATCCGTTAACTGATCTCATTAAATAATCCAGATGTTTTGTGTCAGCAATATCACTTGATACTAAAGTACATTTGCCATGTAAAACCTGTTCCTTCAATTGGGAAAGGACCTATTGCAGTTTCTTACAGTCCCTTTTAACATGATCACCCTAAAGATTTTGATATAAACTGCCAATATGGCCTCTTCACTATCAGCCCTCCAGATCACTAGTACAACTGTTTTTTTCTCCTAGTTTGTACCTAAATTTTAATCAGGAAGGTATATGTTCAATAGCAGATAATCAGTCCAAATAATTCTCTGCTGCTGTTTTAACTGAATTCCATAGTGAAATGACCAACTATTAGGTATATAGGAAAGCACAATAATCTAGCTGCAATACACATGGGGGGGGGGACTACAAAAGTTTACTCAGTGACTTTAAACAAAAACATTAAAACATACTAAAAAGATCATTTTATAAATGTTATAAGTTTATCAAAAATATGGATAACTGCTTACTGCAATTAAGAAAAGGAACAATATAATGAAGCAGATTTTCTAGTTTTAAAATTAAATGCCTTAATTTCTATATCTTCTGGCCAAGCCTATTTTTTTTCCAATGAGAAGAAAATTACAGTCTGTGTTGACACAGAAAAAAATGCCTCTGTGTGTGTGTGTCTGGAAAGAGAGCAAGAAGTCTCTTTCCTTTTCCTTTGTAAATGAGTTTAAAATAGGCCATTAACGTTGATTTTAAATTTTGGAATAGGTTTAAAAGTATCCCTGTGTATAGGACAGCTAAACAGTCTTAAAACAATGTGATTCAGTGTGCTGTGAAATTGCATCCACAGATCTATAAAGCTGATTTCAAAGAGTGAATTTCTTTGGAAATTAAAAAAAGAAAACCCCAACTCAAACTCTTAAGCCATTCTGTAGTTAGCAGTTTAAGCCAATTCCTGTGCAAGCTTTCTCTGATGCAATAAAAGAGACAGTTTGCTTAGAAGGCGCTAACTGATTTACAGCACAATGACCAATGGCAGAGTCAGGGCTGTTTTTCTGGGGGCGGGGGTATCCTTTTATATTTTGTTTTTGTTGCAACAACACCCTGGCAAAAGTCTCAGGAGTCGTCAAAAGATGTGAGCGATTCTGCTCGCTTCTGAGATGTTCCAAACGGTTCAAACAAACCCGTTCACTGAGACGCAGGGCCAAGTGTGTTCCAAGGAATGAAAGGAAAAACAAAGATTGCTCTGAAGTAATTTCCCTGCACTGAATCCAGCCATCCGGTTTTACTCTTTCTTCATTGAACAGTCAGAATGCAACAGGAAGAGCAAGGCTGAAAGAGAACAACTGGCCAAATGTACTGGCAAAGGGAACGGCAACGGACGGCAGGGGCAGCTTGGTGCAAAATGACCATTCTTCGCTCTTGGAAGGGAATGAATGATCAATGTTCAAGTCCCCGAGGTAATAAATGTGTCTCGCTGCAGAGCCAGGGCCAAGTTCCTATGACACCTGCAAAGACAGGAGAAGCTTTATAGATCCAAGCAGCAATCTCTTTATTGGAAACAGACGGGAGGTAGGGAATAGAGAGGATACTGTTTGTCATTCGCCTCATTCCTTTACTGTTCCTGGCTCAATCTTCTTATCTATTTATGCAGCAGCCATGCCTGCTGCCCTTCTGCATAAAGCACCATTGAGGGAGCTGGACAGGGAGGGAGTGCACAATTGGCTGCAGAAAAGTAATACCAAATCTGCATTTCTCCCTGGCTGCCCCAGGATCAGTCTGTTGAAGACAGAAATAGGGGACCTGCAGCATTCCAGATGTTCCCGGACTATAACTCCAAGCTGCCCTGCCAACAAAGCTAATGAAAAAGGAGGCTCAGATTGTAATAAAATCTGCTCGGGGGAAGAGAGTGCCCAAGTTTTCCGCCAGTAGTTTAAGGGTTACTGTACCCGATTATTAGAAAAACATGAACTGAGGCCTAGCTTGAAATCCCCACCTTGGATGCAGGCCTGTCATTCCTGATCCCTTAATAATGTTAGAGCCTGCAGTGGCACAGAGCATCCTGAAAGACCATATAGGATGACATGAGCACATGGCTAACTGTAGAGAGTAAAGAAGTGACCTTGACTGAGAGATGCAGAACTGTTACCTAGGCAATGGAGCCCAAACATTTCTTAAATCCAGAATGATAAGCAGCTCAGGAAATGCCTCCCTGATTCCCTGGAGTGTAAGAAAGAGGAGGTGGTAGAGCACCCTCAGACTTGCAAGATTCTGTTACTATACCAATTGCAATAAAAGTAGTTTAACCTTCCCGTGGAGTTCATTTCCTGGCCTGGTCTGCTTAGTGGGGCTGACACCAACCCTGCTGTCTTTTGTAGCTAGTTCCACCAAGCACTTCTCTTTAGGATTCCAGCCAAAACCTCAATATCAAACCACAATTGGGGTCACCAGGATACAGCACTCCATGTAGGTGTTTCTACAGGATATGGTCAAAAAATTCAAGATGATGGGCAACTGTGACTGAAACTCTGTCTGTTCACGCAATGCTCCTAAAAGTCACACCATCATGGCTGCCATCCTGTCCTTATGGACCACCCTACACATACATCTGACTCTGTGCATGAAAAGGGGGAAGAAGGAAAGACTTTGCAGTGGAATGTGATGGTTCCCAGTTAGATTGATCTCTGAAGAGCTGTTGGAGAACATAAGATAGATGGATTTGGAACATCAGGGATTTATTGGCTAGCCAATAGGGGTTGGAGACACTGTGTTGAGGAATATTAATGTTGGGGACTCTTCCCCACTGAAGAAATTATTTTTGCTACTTGTCTGCTAAACTGGCCTTGAGTAAGCTTATCTTTGTAATAAATGGGGCTTAGTGTTACTAAGTTGGCCTCATTTGTACTTGGGAATCTAATTTATGGATGGCTGTTTAGTCAGAATGGAGTTAATCACTTTGGAGTATATGTCCTTAATTACCAATGTAAATAATTTGGGGTTTTATAAATATTTTGATTTTTTTTAAATAGCATTTTGTTAGCAATACCTTGTTTTAGCTATAAATACAGTTTACAAATGGAGATCCATCTTTGTATTTGCCATTCCTTGGGAATCAAGGGAGTTGGAGAGGGGTCCAAAAAACCAAGAAGGGGGTTGCAACCAGCTAGTCAAAGCCCTGCCTCTTTCTAGTGTGTGTGAGACGTGTGTCATTGCACCTAAAACAGGGGTAGTTTTCAATCATGTGGTACTAACCACCATCTTGACTTCTATGATCCCATTCCCACAGACATCTCTGTTGGGGATATGGCTTGGTCAAGCTTTCCAGACATCTTCAGTGCTCTGATATCACTTTAATTATCTGAGATTTGGAACAAAAGCAACGAAGACTCTATTTGTTGGTATAAGGAAAGCTGTATTTATTCATGTGTTTATTACCTTCAGTATTTACATCTGAGAAATGATGGCAGCTGCAAATAGTCCAAAAGCCCATACCCAGGTGCAAGTCAGTTTTGTTAGCCTTCCAGTGACGGAGATTCACAAGGGGTCTGCTAGAAACCTGTCTCTCCTTTCTCTCTGTTGGAAGTTGAAACCGTTTTGCTCTAGCTCTCTCCACATTACTGAATATGGAAAAGGTGAGGTTTAATACTGGGATGCAACAAAGATTGTCAGCTGACAATTGCTGAAGTTGTTGAAAAGGAATGTCACTTCTTCCAAAGTGACATTCCAAACTTCCCAACTTCTTCCAAAGGGCACAGATGATTGTTCAGGAATTCATGGTCTAGAGCAGGGGTAGGCAACCGTGGCTCTTTTATGACTCATGGACTTCAACTCCCAGAATTCCTGAGCCAGCCATGCTCTGGGAGTTGAAGTCCACGAGTCATAAAAGAGCCACGGTTGCCTACCCCTGGTCTAGAGCATGGCTAGCTCAGGAATTCTGGGAGTTGAAGTCGAGTCATAAAAGAGCCAAGGTTGCCTACCCCTGCTCTAGAGCAAGGGGTGTCAAACTGCCGGCCCGCAGGCCAGTTGCGTCATACGGAGGCCGCGCCCACCCCAGCTCCAGCAATGCAAAAAAAAGTCACGATACATCACGACACGTCACGTGACGCAGCGAATTTGACACCCGTGGTCTAGAGTCTCCTTTCACCCAGATGTTTGGTGAGCATACATTGTCTCCTCATCCTCTTCTGGAGGTGTTGCTTCTATTATTGTTACTACATTAACAACAGCGAAGAAAGATTTTATTTGTGGTGCAGATGAGAGAAATTCTGCTTTAAAATCTTGGCACTCTTTCAGCTCCAGTTCCCGTATGGACAAAAGTGAAGTGTAGATGAATCAGTATACAGAATCTTATATTGAAGAAGAAAGATATGTATCTGTGGTATTGCAAAAATATTGGACATTTTCAGAGTTGGCATTTCAGATACCTGACCCTGAGATCAAATTAGGCTGTTCTGAATTCCTGTTTTTCTTTCCTTAGAACATACTAGGAGAATCAGATACAGTACTGAGCAGAATGTCTATGGAGATTCCCAATCATCCAGGTCATAGTTATCCCAAAGGTACTTTTTCAAGAGGCAACTGGACTTTCTTGTTTTTCTTTGAAGATGTTTCACTTCTCATCCAAGAAACTTCTTCAGCTCTGACTGGATGGTGAGGAATGGAAGGATTTATGGAAGGAGTATGAATATTTCCATTCCCCACCATCCAGTCACAGCTGTCCTATTCCTAGCTCATAGTAAGGCTGACCAACTCGGTCTTTAGCTGCTCCAGTATCAAAGTGGTATTTTCTACCATCTAACACAAATCTCGTTCTATGCATGATCTCTGGTGTTTCAGCAATGATGGTGACATAGTCAGGAGTCAAGATCTGGCCAGCTTCCATTGGTCAATTTGGCCGCAGTGCACTAGCACTCTCCCACTTAGCTGTTGAGTGTTGCCTTCTGTGGCCATTGAGGCCCATGTGGTTGAATTGACATGATACCTGGCTACTGCAAGCAGTTGCCCATGTAATGGCTGACTGGCACTTTCTGAAGCACTGTTGGGTGCAAGGCAAGCTCCTCATGAATAATATTCACTGCTTTTGTGAAATAGCACTAGACCTCTTTCTAGCACCAGAGAGACTATTAAACTATTAGAAAACTAAACCATACAACACAAGATCTTTTTCAAAATCAACTCTCTGACAGGTCAGCTTTAGAAGATAGAGAAGTTCATGTTACCTGCTGCTGCTGTCGACGAAGGGGCATTCCTTTGACTGTTTCTAATTTGTTTAGAAACCGGATCGTCCTTTTCTGGCTTGCCATCTTTCACAGCCAGCAAGATGGCTATAAGTACCGTGGCAAGACTGCCATGAAGGTAGTTTCTACTGCTACTCTAGTTGCATGCAGGGCAATGGAAACAATTGTGGAAAGAAACCTTCAGAGTGGCCTTGCTCTTAAACTTTCCAGCAATCTGTCAAAAGGCTATTCAGCTGTGCAATGAAGTGGGAGGCAGCTCAGCTGGAGGTCTCTTTGGGTTCCCTCCAACTTTATCCATGCCCCTCATTGCACCCCTGATCTATTAACCTGAGGATCCTTTGAGATGTGTGTCTCCTGCTCTCCTGAATAAGCTAGATCCAAGTTTACAACTATTCCAAGTGACAGCCCACCATCACAGAGCATCTCAGCGCTGTCTTTTGGGCAACTTGAAAGCAGGTACATGACATGTATTTTCTTTCAACCTGATAGTCAACAG
Organism: Azemiops feae; assembly: GCA_023970755.1. Classification (NCBI taxonomy): domain Eukaryota; kingdom Metazoa; phylum Chordata; class Lepidosauria; order Squamata; family Viperidae; genus Azemiops; species Azemiops feae. The sequence continues at coordinate 24,387 of JALGBA010000584.1, forward strand.
AGCTGTGTCATGACTTCTGGTAAAGGAAGAGGGCCAAGTCTCTGATAGGCTCTCGTCACTCAATCCGCCCCACCACAGCATCAAGGAAGACAACTGGTGGGTTGTTTTCCCTGACCAACAAGTGCAAAATCGAATGCTCATGAGAGGGGCAATGCAGTCACAGGCCGAGCCCTTAACTTGTTTCTCCTTAAAAGTATAAGGACAGTGCCATTCATCCAGCTTTCTACTGAGCCAGACTAGAGATTGGTTGTTGGAACAGCATGTTATATCAGCATATTTTGCACTGCTTCACAGAAAGGAGGAGAGCATATTAAGGCAACTGTGTGATTTAACCCACAGCCAAGTTCTTTTCTCGATCTTTTCCTGTGATTTCACTAATTAACTCATTTCAAAATGAGTGGGGCAGGGAAAGGGGAAACAGTGAAACTGGCAAATACAAACATGTCCTTTTTCTTTCACAAATAACATCATGGAGGGGTCTACTTTCTCTTCTCTAGCCTGTTGGAAGTATGAAGAGAAATTGATGCCAAGAACAGACCAAGGGGTAAACATAAAGTGCTAATGGAGATAGCAAACACAGGGAGAGAAATGGGTCTGATGGAAACTTGGCTGGTGACCAGAGGGGAGAGGGAGAGAGCCATGCTTTTCAGCACATCCAAAACATACTTCTGATCATCCCTAGTATTAAACAGTCTGGCTTTATGTCTAAAGTAAAGGAAAGTAGATTGAAGTTGCCCTTGGATATAGCCAGAATAAGAGGGAAATACTTGTAGGCCATACAGGTCATGAGGCCACGTGCACCTCTCATTGGCTGGGGATGACATAGAAGCAACATCAGCAAAGAGGCAGGAAATAGTCAGTGGATGATTGTGCCATCCTGGGATGCAAGAGAGGGCAGTGTCTTTGTTGTGCAAGTCCGATCACCATTATGTGCATCTCTGGCTCATGGCTTAGTATGTGTGAACAGTTATTATGATTTGATCAGCCAATTATGCTGGCCTAGTTCAATGTGTGAACGTGAGGGGAACGGATCCAATTTCCAGCTAGGAAATGCCTTCTAAGAAAGCTCCTTTTCTCTTCCTTTGCATTTCAGCACGTCTATAATAGATATAGACAGATAGTCCTCGACTTACGAGCCCCAAACTTCTGTTGCTACGCAAGACATTTCTTAAGTGAGTTTTGCCCCATTTTATGAGCTTTCTTGCCACAGCTGTTAAGTGAATTATGACAGTAAAGTTAGTAACACGGTTCTTAAGTGAATCCGGCTTTCCCATTGATTCTGCTGGTCAGGTCACAAAAAAATGATCACCTGCCTCCAGGACACTGCAACCGTCATCATGAGTTAGTTGCCAAGCATCTGAAGTTTGATCATGCGACTCTGGGGACGATGCAACGGTCATAAGTGTGGGAAAACAGTCATGAGTCACTTTTTTCAGGGTCACTATAACTTCGAACAGTCACTAAATGAATTGCTGTAAGTCGAGGAATAACTGCATTTACTACTCCGTACTTCAATAAGCTTCGCCAACAGAGAGGAGGCATATCTGCATCCCATCCCTGTCTGTTAAATGGCTGCACTTGTTTGCTCATTGCCTGAGTTAGTCAATGAGCAGAGAGATTTAAAAAAAAAACCAGATTTTTGGGAGGTAAAAGCCAGATTTTCCTGTGCTGGGTTGATATCCGTGTGCTTGCATTTTCCTGTTAGCAAAGTTGCTCAAAATTCTTCATGGTGAACTTTTATTTTTTTAAAACAAAAGAGAGAAATCACAGCTTAAAGAATTACTCTGTATAGCACTCTAGCATCACTTGCTCTAGATGAATCCAAGAAAACCAAACGGGGGGAAATGCTTCTTGACATCAGTGGTGTTCTTGCAAATTATTTCTCACAGTTGCAGGTGACACTCTGTAACAAATTCCCAGGAGCAGATGAGAAATGTATGGGCTGTTAATAAACTGTAACTAATCAATGAATGCTGCTGGATTGTACTCAAGCTGCTTGGGGCCATCCATTCTTGGGAGAAAGAACATTCGTTCCCCGCTTTATTTCAGGCCTGCAATGTGGCAGACCTCAGTGTCTGTTAAGTCTGCAGAGACATATGTCCCTCGCACTGCCATGTAGCATATTCAACTAAATCACACAATAATAGGTTTCAAATAAGACATTGTCATTCTTTAGTCACAAAACCACCAGCACCACCAAATTAAATGCGCTATGGATCTCGAACAATATATTCTCAAAACACTCATGAATAAATGTACACATAAATGTAAAAAGATCCCTCAGCTGTGCTGAGTTATTGTCTGTACTGCTTTTGATTATTAGGGTTAAGAAACTATACTCACTCATTTCTTTATTCTTTGTGACATGAGCATCAGATTAATGGCATAAATATATGCAACTGACTCCAGACCTGCTTTCTGCAGACAGAAGGCTTCTTCACTCTGAGTGTTTCTGATCTGAAAGAGGATTTCTACTCGCTTCTTTCTCTACAGATTCTCTGCAGGTTCAGTTTTCTTCCTTGGCCATAACGTCTGGCACATTGGAGAGATGGTGCTGAAGGCTGTAGGCCCAGTGCTTGCTCACTGTTGCATTCCTATTGGAGTAAACTATAGAGAACCATGTGGTGGGAGGGTTTGGGGAAAGTACTGAGCACATCCAGAGTCAAAAATGGCAGGGCCACCTATTTTTTTCTTTGTCTTTCCAGTGGAACAACCATGTTAGTCTTTCTAAAAAATAAAGCTGCCACCTTTACTATCTCTCAAAATTCTTCATCGTTCTCCCTTCTCTATACCCATCTTTCTGACATCACTTTTTCTCTCTTTCTGGTTCCTCAATTAAGATTCCTTCCAATGGCTTTTCAAAACTAAATCAAACACCTGATGACATCAGGCTAACAGCCACTAATGGTTCTGAGGGGATGGCTTAGTCTTCTCTTTGCAGAAGAAAAGGGAAATGGCAAGAACATCACAATATCTTAGGGCACTCTAAATATTAACTCATTTATTGCTTCATAAACTGGAATGTGCAGCTGTTATAAAGTACCTTATGTTTGGTATAGATTGCTTTAAAAATAATAAATGATGCAAATATTTGGGGAACTATGCAAGGAAAGAATCACGTGTTCAAAAGTGTCCATATACAGTTGATTTAATGAATCATTTGAGAGGAATGAGTCATCTGTTAAGTCTGAATGCATGTCACTGATATAATTTACATAAATCAATGCAAATAATCAAATCATAACAACTTTCCAGACTGCTTTTGGATTGTTGTTTGGACTGTGAAGTAAAACTTTTTTCTATTGATTCTGTTGATTCCATTGATTCGTCTATTGATTCTATTAGTTGAACTGTACTCTGGAAAATTGAAGTTTGAGTATACTGCTTTCCAGATTACTAAGACATAAGTTTTCTCTTGTAACCAAATCAAGAGACTGGCTCTCATTACTTTCAGTTAAAGATGCACATTTTACTGAAAATAGGAATGTAACAATTGCTGTTTTATTTGTCAAGTCCCATACAATCCAGCACTGCAATCAATCTCCAATCTGGTGACATTGATGGATGGCCTTCTCATCTCAGAGGATCAACTCGGGGAATATATTAAAACCCAAAGGCACACTTCTTACTTTCAAGAAGCCCTCTTGTGCACTGGGCCTGATCCAATTGTATTGGTCTGGCAGGGGAATACTATGATTGATGATGGCTAGGCAGCCCAGATATGCTAGGAACACAGTCTGAGTCTCTTGCCTTAGAGCTCTCTCCAATGGCTCCCTGCTAGCATAAGAACATACATGAGAAGGAACAATGGAACCGGGTGGCCCATCTAGAAAGGCCCTTCAAATGCATATGGCCATTTCTGACCTACCAACTCAGAAAGAAAAAGAAAAAGGCCGATGGGAAATTTAAGTTTGTTGAGGCATTTCCAAAAGGGAAAATAAATGGCAGGACAAAACTTCTAAAGATAAACCCAAATATAGAGACAAAGACAGGGAAGAGGAGAGCAGAAGAGTCTTTTTGAAGAACAAGTCACGGACAGAAATAAAATTATGGAAATAACTTTGTTTCCAGTAAATACCAGTACTGATAAATAATATAAAATAATGTGGCTCAAGATCTTTTTGATCTACAGCTATAAAAATAGTTATTTGGTTAATCAGCTTCAATATCTTTATTGACCAAATAGGAAAAGTTTTGCTTTTAAAAGTTTGGAGTGAGATGCCTTGTTGTCTATAAATTATAGTTAGCCATCATTACTTATTGTATCTAAAAGTGTATCTAAACTTACACTCCACAAATTTGTTACTATTTCCCTCTAGGGCAGGGGTGTCAAACTGCCGGCCCGCAGGCCGGACGTGTCATGCGGAAGCCATGCCCACCCCATTGCTGGCAATGGCAAAACTGTCCCAATACGTTGCGCAACGTCACGTGACGTCGCGAGTTTGACATATCTGCTCTAGGGAAACGTATTGTTTCAATGTTCGTTATAAATATTTCTGTCACAAACACAATTTTGTAACACGTCTTCAGATTACAATCCTGTGAAAAGCTTATATATATTAAGGAAACTGAGCATTTGTAAAATGGATGAATGGCTTACTGATTTTTCTATTTGGGCAGAGATGCCAAGTTAGATCTCCTTAAGGTTCATCCTGTGCCCATAATGTTGCTGTAGAAGAAAGGTACCCACTCAAAAGTCTTGCCCTGTACAAAAAAAATTGGGCACAATATAGAATTAGAAAAATGGCAAAACTTGTGGGAAAGAAACTATAAAATAACAAGGGCAGCTAATTATAAAGAAAATCTATATAAAATGTTTTACATATGGCATTTACCACCTGAAAGATTAGCAAAAATGTTTAAAAACATGTCTAGTAATTGTTGGAAATGTAGGCAAAAGCCAGGCACGTACTATCGCCTTTAGTGGACATGCCCTAAAGCAAAAAAGATTTGGTCAAAAATACACACATGATTACAGAAAATGCTAAGAAAACATGTAGATTTTAAGCCAGAATGATTTCTTTTAGGTATAATTACAGAGAACTATGACAAAAAATGTATATATTTAGTATTACATGTATTAACAGCAATGAGAATTGCATTTGCACAGTATGGGGAAAACGAAGAAACACCATCGGAAGAAGATATAATCAGGAAAATTTTAGATTGTGCAGAAATGGATAGGCTTACATTGAAAATGAAAGGGAAAGAAGATACAGAATATTTCCAAACATGGGATAATTTCTATAAATGGCTGGAAAAATGGAGTAGAGAGTAGAAATGGAAGTTGTATTACTATTAATGTTAAATATGTGAACCCAGACAACACTTTGTTTATTAAGCACTAAAGATTTGTAACTATAAAAACTTAGTAAAATACCTATAAAAAAAAAGTCTTGCCCTGTAAATCATCCAAAGTAATTGGTGAATTTAAATATCCCCCCTCCCTCTTTTCTCCAGATTCCTTGTTTGCTCTCAGATAAGCATCTCCATTATCCCTACTCAACAGAAGCAAAGTGTATGGTTTCCAGGCAGGAGCTTCAGACTACTAACAAAGACTGGTTAACTAGCTACAATGAATTAATTTAGAAGGAAGATGACTTGTGAGCAATTAACCTGAGAGGCAGAAGCAGTAGAATCTCTAATTCCGTGGTAATCTAAATGCCACAACCATCAGCAACTCCAGCAAGCATGGTCAATGATGCTAGGAAATGTAATTAATTGCAATTAAAAAAATCTGTAGATTCCACATCCATGAAGTGATCTAGTGCTGAAATTCCAAACATAAGAATCCTCTAAATAAAATGCTGTCATGTCATAAGTGATCTGCTTCCACATTCTCTGGCAGTGATCTAACCAAAAACACAGAAAACATGTTAACATGATAAACATATTTCTCTCCCAAAGGACAGAATAGGAGCTAATCAGTAGAAAGAACAATAAAGGAGAGAGAAGGATAAGCTAGTATAAGCCTTAATTAGGAGGTTTCCTTGCCCTTCAGGCAGAGAGCTGTAAATTAACTGCCACATATATTGTATACCACGGGTGTCAAACTCGCCGTGTCACGTAACGTGTCACGACATATCGCGACTTTTTTTACATTGCCGGAGCTGGGGGGGGCACAGCCTCCGTATGATGCAACCAGCCCACCCAGCCCACGGGCCGGCATTTTGACACCCCTGTTCTATACTATCATTGCCTACAAATCTTCCTGATGCTACAGGCAGCATAGCAAAGATCTGGAAAAGAAAAAGACCAGTTTTCCCCAAATCTGGGAAAGTTATCTAAAACACAGTTCCCTGCATCCATAATGATTGATTTGGCTGGCTTGGGTTGAATAGAATTGCATTTTAAAGCAACCGGAGGGACTCAGCTTGGAGAAGGTTGCTCTAGAGACTTTGAATGAGAATTCTTGGACAGGTGTCATGTTTGGCCAGCTGGAGAATTCTGGCCATGGACTAACACCAGAAATGAAGAGGAAAGGTTATTGATCAGCACTACAACACAACAGGTAGATTAAAAATGAGGGCAGTTAGAAGTAGAAAAGTATTTTAATTGCAAAGTAATTCCTATTGTAATCAGTTTATAATTATATAAAACTCTCTAGGTATAGTCTTTCCTCCTTACTAACACAAGGAGGAAAGACTATAGCTAGAATGTTTTATATAATTGTTTTAGTTAAAATTCAGGATGAGTTACAATTTTATGTTAAGCCTAACATAAAATTGTAACTCACCCTGAATTTTAACTAAAACAAAATAAAAATAGAACATTGTTCAACATTTAGTTCTCTACTGAGTGTAAACTCTATTGAGTTTTAATCAGTTTCTGTTAACTTTAGATAATATTTGACACATAGTTTCTGCCATCTTATTATATTGTCTGGATATCAGATGGAAGTTAACTGACATTAAATTGACCCTTATTGGACAATGCTGCTCCATAAAGATCCTCAAAGGATCAGCTTTGTCAATTTAGGAATTGAGGCTTAATCCAGACAAAAAGAAAGAGGTGACTGAGCATGAGAAGCTGGAAACATCTGTTTTACTTGTTTTTCAATGTCATTTCTTCTTTGGAGAAGTGTTATAAATGAAGTACTTACTGTATACGCAATCAGCACTCTTTGGGAAGATTCAAGAACATTTAGCATGCCATTCAAACCTCAGGTAATACAAGATTCTGTTAACCACATATAGGCAGATAAAATGTCTTCAGTTTTGGAGCACACTTCATGACTTACAGGCCCATGTAAGCTGTTGTGTGACTTGGCTGAAGCTGCCATACCTAAGATGAAGCAGGGTGGATAAAAGCCAGGAAACCTGTCTACAAGATCCTTTGGGGCGTTAAGAAGGAGCCAAGTTATTAAGGATACAAAGAAAAAATGTCACCTGAACGAGACAAAAGAAGGTGGGCCTCAGCACATGGAACCCATCCCCCCCAAGTCCCATCAGCAGCTACCAGACTTGAATATCAGCAAGGCAAGAGTAGCTGTCAGTCTTGTGAATCAATGAAGTAAAAGGATCCTGAAGTCCACCGACTCTGAGTTGTCTTTGGATCCAGACTTAGCGGCTTCCATCTCTCTGGCTAGTGCCTGGCAACTTAAATGAGAAGAATGTAAGTAAGCATGGATGAGTGAAAGTGTGTGCGTGTGGGAAAGAGCAAATGTACATTGTAACCAGTAAACTTTTGCTGTCACTTTAAATTCACTAGATCTCCATGTATTCCAAAAAAGACCCTGTTGTGCCTCGGTGTTCATCCTAAAGTGATTTGAAAGTGTCCCTAATTATTTCCAACCTGTTGACCAGGACTGTGAGAGTGTGAGTGAATGATCATAAGCCAAAACCAGGAGAGCATGTAACAGTGTAATATGCTGGATCATTGTGAAGCATCTCAAGGATCAACTTCTTTCTGAGCACTCTTTTCTATGCATACTGTACTAAAGTTCTTCATGTAAAGTAAGGATACCTGAACTAGGGTGCATAAATCTGAACAACCAACAGATGGCAGCAAAGAGTGCTCATCCAACTTCTTGCCGATAAGATCTGATATCCCATCAAGATTCCTACTCTTTCTTTGGAAGATTGAATAAGATTAAATAATCACACTCCATTAACTCTCTATTACAGTGTCTTCAAACCATCAGGGATGTGACTATAGATGAGGACGAAATCACGGTCTCATTTGATGTCACAGCCCTGTTCACATCTATAGATCCAGAATTAGCCAAAGAATCCATGACCGCATTGCTCCACAGCACACCTGACTTAACCGAATACATGAAGATCAAAACACTCAGGATTATGGATCTCATAACCTCTGGTGGACAAGTTTACCAACAAATTAAAGGGACACTTACGGCATCACTGCTTTCAGGACATATAGGAGAGGTCATCATGCAACATCTACAAGCCACAGCACTTCCACAAATATAACTGAAAATATGGATCAGATATGTAGATGACACCTTCACCATAATAAAAAAGGACCAATTAGAGAACATGCACAGAACCATCAATAACATATTTAAAGGAATCCAGTTTACTAAAGAAGAAGGAAACAACAACTCGCTACCCTTCCTGGACATCCTGATCAGCAGAGACCACAATGACAAACTAGAAACACAAGTCTACAGAAAAACCACCCATACTAACCAGGTGCTCCACTACCAAAGCAACAGCCCAATATCCCGCAAGAAAAGGACTTTATTTAGATGAGCCCAAACACGCTGCAGCAATCCAGAACAGCAGAAAAAGGAAACAGAGCATTTATACAACATATTCCAACAAAATGGATATCCATGCAATTTTAACAAAAAAGACCCTGCCCATTCAACCCAATACAGTACAACCAACACAAACCCTAAAAATAATTACGCTGCCATACATCAAGAATATCTCAGAAACTGCAGACTACTAAAACCACATGGAATCAGCATAGCACACAAGCCAACTAAAGCCCTTCAAAATATCCTAAGCAGACTAAAAGACCCAACAACCCCAGAAGAAAAAACAGGAGTCATCTACATTCTACAACATACAGTGTAAGGACTGCAACAACCACTATGTAGATACATCTGAATTGATTGTATCTAATTTAAATAAGACCTACACCATGTCATTTTAGTGCCAATTAAGTTTCCTGCAGAACCTGCTGAATCTACCTGCCCAGTTCCATTTTGTAGCTCTTGGAATTCCATCATAGTTCAGGTAGGTTAGTTTTTCTTTCTTCTGCCCCATTCACTTGCATCATGGATTTGTAGTAGCATTCACTGCAGTAACCCAGATCTTTTTAAATGGTTAGCCAATTAGATAGCTTAGAAAAACAGAACCTTTTTAACAGATTCCACAAATCAAATAATTAAGGGGTCTGAAAAAGATATCTACTTTAAGTGAAGCTGATTTACTTTTGACAAGAGCCCATAATTATTTTAGTTTTCCGGAACTTTTAACCTTTACATGAGAAACAGAACTTTTGCACGGCTGTCCCCTCTCTGCTTATATACATCAAGTAAAGTGAAACTCATCACACTTCAGATATTCTGCTCGGTTAACTCACTCACACAGAAAGTCTCACATTTCACTTTGGCTAAAGAAGTCATCCCTTGAAGACAGTTCATTTTTCAAAACAAGTCTATCATTGAAATCTTGCATTTACTAGGATTTAAATGGAAGCATTATTGTTATTTGAGAAAAGCACATCTTCCTTCCCCTGTCCTGACCACTTTCTACAGGGGGACGATCGAGAGCATCCTGTCATACAGCATCACAGTCTGGTTTGGAAGAATCACTGCTTCAGATAGGAAGGTGGTGCAGAGTAGTGAGAATGGCCAAAAAGATCATTGGCAGTTCCCTCCCTCCCATCCAGGACATAGCACAGAAGCATTGCTTGAGCAGGGTCCGTAAGATTATCTGGGACACTACACATCCTCTTCATGACCTGTTTTCCTTGTTACCTTCTGGGAGGAGGCTCTGTGGTATCTGAAGCAAATATCCAGATTCAGTCAGTTTCATTCCATACAGCATTAACCTTGTGAACTCTCAAGCTTCCTCCTTCCGTTATATATTCAAGATGGACAGTATTTAATATTTGTTATGTATATGTAGAGGTGTGGGTCTACATATGTTGTATATAGTATGTTTAGGTGCGTGTCATGTATGTTTCACTTTGAGAGCGGCAACTAAATTTCATTTTTAATGTGTGCCCACAGTAAAAAAATGACAATAAAGGTTATCTTATCTTATCTTATCTTAGGGTTAAAGGTGCTAAGAGCATAATTATTACAAGTTAACAGCATCCTGCTATATATGTTTATAGGATATGTTTATGAATAATCAGTGCATTCTCAAAAAAGCTTGTCTAGGCCTCCTAATCATATCCAGAAAATCTGAAATGAAAGTGACTTAGTGAAACATGAAGCATACAGAAAATCTCCATTACTTCATATTCTGTAATTTCAGATGAACTGATTGGAAGGAAGTACCACAGCTACCAAAAATATAATAAACAGGATCCTCTGGGAACCTCTTTGGGCAAAGCCAAATGATAAACATATGGGGACAGCAGAGTGATGATAATATTGGTAAATGATATTTCCCAAAAGGCCATCATATTCATCTGTTGTAGCAAAAGCAGAATTTTGCAGAATTTTTTAAAAAATGATCCTATGCATTATGGCACTGATGTTGTGGGCTTCCCTTCTTCAGATGCATAAAAGACTGATCTCAGGATAGATACTGTATATACGCACATATTTTGGAATAAAACTATAATTGCTGAGGTTACAGAAATGAAATAAAAACTAAGTAAGATGTGCGCACGCACGCACACACACAAAACCTCACTCAACGAAGAAGCATTTTAATGATATTTTCTTCCAACTATACATTGTCTAAGAAAAGTACCAACTCCACTGAATTAAAATGTTGCTTGAAATAAAAAGCTGCCTTTTCCACCTTCTCTCTGCACTTTTTGGACTTGTGATTTAAGCAACTGTACAAGACACATGTCATCTTGTCTCTGTGTGTGTGTGCACACACAATAAATGCTTTCAAGTGCACTAGAGGAAAATTATAGCATCTGTCTGCTGCACCTTAAATAGGGATGTGCAGGGCTTCAATGCCAAAAGGTGCTTCAGAGCAAGTGCGCTATGCACACAGCATCACAGATTGTCCCAAGAAGACACAGATGCTTTAAGTAGTTGCAGGCAGATCTTACTGGTATCTTCAGAAAAAGAATATTTTGGCATTAAATCTGGGTATTGGGTGGGTACTGCAAAAGCCTGGTAACTCTCAAGATCGTTTCTAGTCCTTTAGGTGCCTTATGGCCTATGGGACTCTGAGTTCCATTTCTTGCCACCCCACTGATGAAAAACTTCCTCTTTATATTTTCAAGCTGAATAAACAGAAATCCTTCGGGGTTCCCTCATCAGAAGCATTATAGAAAGTCCTCCCCATCCAAAATCCAGTCACTTTTGACAAACTGGGCTCTCGCACCATCAGGCTGAGGCACAGGTATCTTGGTCAAAACCAGATAAATCAGATTAGAAGGCTGTGCATCGTGTGGCCTCAGTTTATAAGAGGGAGAGACATGAAGGAAGGTCCTGTGGAGGTCCTTTTGGAAAATAAGTTTCAATTGAGAATTCTCATTCCATCTCCCTCATTTGTCAAAATATGGGGAAAAAATGTTCAGGCCAATGCATGGGAACAAGGGCTTTTGAACTCAATAAATGCCTTTTAAAACAGAATTTAGAGGAGCATACCTCTGGCAGGTGAAATCTACATGGGTGGGCTATGATCAGAACGTTTAGAATAATGGGTAAATAAATAAAAATCATCTCAAAAGACAGAGCTTTGAGGGAAGCTTTAGGGGCTGCTCCAGAAAGCCCACTGGGAGTAGCACCAGCCTTTGTTGCCTAGGAATACTGCCAGCCTTGGCTGTGTCTTTCTGGGTTCCGCACAGGGCCATCACATTCCGCTATCACGTGGTTTGTTGTTTTGGCCTAGCGTGGGGCCAAAGTGAATACTTATTCTCCATGTACTCCACACCGCTACAGTTATCTTAAGGCCTGGTAGTTGCTGTGTTGTCTTTTATCTCTCTGAAAGCAGCAGCGCAGTTCTTTCCACACCAGCGTTTGCTGCTTCGTAGCTGGCCCAAAGCCGGTTCAAAACCCTGGAGCTTGGCAAGCTTTTTGAACCGGGAATCCAAACTTAAACCGGGAAGCATCGACCTGGAGGAAATCCTCGATCCGTTCTCCTTGGGTTTACTTACCAATTTAGGCCTGGGGAAGAGGGAAAGACTCAACCTATTATCAACCTATTATCAACCTATCGACAAACATTACTTTCTGCAATTTTGACCCGGAGAAAGGGTCAAAACGACCGCGTCCCCGGAAACGTCTGGAGTTCAGGCGGGTTTTGTTTTTGTTTTTTTGCTGTCGGAATATACCCGCCCGCGGGAGGAAATGGGTGTCAGGTGTTCGATTTTGATGAGATTTCCTGCCAAATAATTGAGCGGGGAATCCAGTCTCAGTCGATCCCGTTTCCTTGGACGTAAGGAGCAATGAATTCGGCGGGATGATTTTCCTTGGAGTAAGAATGGGGAGAACGGTTTACCAGCGTCAGAGGCGAAAACTGCGCAAGTCTACTCCGTGGAAGTTTACTCTTAAGAGTCTGCCAGCGTTCCCTAATGCTGCCTCCTCCGACAGCTCCCAACATTTGGGGCTGGGGACGATGGGACACGTACTCCCAACACCTGTAGCCGGCAGCATTGAGTGAAGGGGTTGCAACCTTCCTTGGAAATCACAAATTACTGAGCGCGCGATTCTCGGACCGTCTTCCCAAAGCGTGATTAACTTGGCGGCTAGATTTAGCTGCTACGTTGGTTGATGGGTGCGATTTGCTGTTCAACGATGATTTTCTCTATTTTGCGCTTCGGCAGGTTACCTTGTTGTGTGGAGTCAGGTCGTTTGATTAGTTTAAGATTCATCGTATTGTGCGATCCAAGACATGGTTTAACTCTGTCTACCTAAACTGAGGCTAAAATGGCCTCTGCCTCTCTCTCCCCGTTAGCTCCCCAAGATGGAGAGGCGAAGTTTGCAGAAGTGAAGAAGCCCAGAGGCCAACGGCCTTGCAAGATATCCCGTCCCTGGACATGGCTTCCATTAGTTGTCTGGCCAAGGCAGAAAACTTTCCCGTTGAGCTTCTCGCTGCCAATAGTCGCAGCAGTTTTTTTAAAAAAAAACCCTCAAAGCTGTAGATCAGGGGTCGGGAACTATGGCCCTTTTATGACTTTTAGACTTCAACTCCCAGAACTCCTGGCTGGCTCAGGAATTCTGGAAGTTCAAGTCCACAAGTCATAAAATGGTTCCCCACCCCTGATCTACAAAAAGCCTTGAGGTTTTTTTCAGGAGTAGGCAACCTTGGCTCTTTTATGACTCGTGGACTTCGACTCCCAGAATTCCTGAGCCAGCCATGCTGGCTCAGGAATTCTGGAAGTTGAAGTCCACGAGTCATAAAAGAGCCAAGGTTGCCTACCCCTGAGATTCTAGCTCCTGAGTAGAGACTCAGCAGGAAGGAGTCAACACAGTTAAGATGGCCGCCGCGACGCCCGTAAAAAGCAGAAGTTTCGACCGCAGCACTGCGGTCGCTGTCTTGACTTTTGGCCTCTCCCTTCGGACACCCCTGAGGCTGCTTTTCCTCCTAGAGGTCCAGGAAGCGTTCCATACCCAAACTTGTAACCGGTGGTCCGAGGCAGCTATGCCCTGATCCCGGCTTACCACATTCAGTCGAAACCCAGATAGGTTTGGTTCACTCTTAAATGGTACCAATCGCGCTTCGTAAAACGCGATTAGTAAATCACGGGTTTGGTTAACTCGACGTGAGAAAGAGGTCACAAGCCAGAGGCCCGACTTACAATGCAATTGTATTATTTCGAGGTTATTTCGGACTAAGAGGAAATCATATTTTTATCAGAAGAGGCTGTTCCTCCCCCCCCCCCCCCCAGAACCAGAAGAAAGAGCCGGGCTGAAATCTCACCCGGGAGAGAATCTCCTTATTTTCCCTCCCGTTCCCATCATGGGAACTATTCGAGACTTGAGCAGCTTCTCCGTCTTTTCCTCCCGTTCTCTGTAGGACCAGGAGCCTCCCAACTTCTGCCTAGTGACTTTTGGCGAGTTTGGGCGGCGTGCCTTTTTCAATGACCCTTCCCACACTCCTTTAACACATAGGCATCTATGTTTGCGTGCCTACACTAAAATAAACCCTACTCCCAAGTGGGTAAAGAGCATACATCTATATGTTCCAAGTGACAGGTGCTCCCCACGCACCCCGGTATAGAAAGAAAGGCCGAGAACGAACTCCAGAGGGGCGCTTTTCGCTGCAATCCGTACAGTAATCCGCCCCAGAGGAATGTATGGCGGGATGAATACGGCCAGGGCTGCGCTTTAGCCGCAGGCTGATCGTCCTGCAGAGGTGAGGATCCCTACTTTTCTGAAAAAAAGGGGAGGATGGCAAGATGGAATAATCCCAAGAACAGAGAATTCCTTTGGAAAACGGGATGAACTGCGTGCAAAACGATCCCTACTAACTTCAGATGAGAATGCGCTGAAGGTTAAAATCTACAATACCTAGAAACCGTGGTCTATCTACTACTTCCGGTACAGAAAATTTTCTCTGAAGGAAGGGATGTGTGTTTTCTATCCTGGGTTGCCTATAAGCAGGGAATCTGGAGTTGGTCTCCTGGGCGAGTTGAAAGAAGAGGGCGCCGCTTCCCTCCCCGATCCAAGCCGGTGGGAACCTGGCAGCGGTCTACGGATGTAGATCTAACGAGTTCTTCCGTTAAGCAGGTTGGAGGCAGCGGGGCCCATTAGTCCACCTCTCGGGATTAGAGCTCCGACAGTTGAGCGCCCGGATACTTGATCTGCGGGATCTGATTTCGGCAATGACAGATGTTCGAGCCTGCCTGCCTACCTGCTTTCGACTTACATGCTCAGAGATCCCAGAAATCAGATAATCATTTTATTTCAAATAATAAGAGACACTTCGATAAAATCCCCTTTCCTTCCTTCTCTCTGCCTCTTTCGGACAAACTTTCCTTGTCTCTTGGAAAATTAGGGAGAGCTTGAAGAGATTGGCCTTCTTTCCGTACCAGAGAGGTTATTCCCTTATTTTCTCTCTCAAAACAAAAACAAAAATTTGAAGGCCTTAGCTCAATGGCTGAAGCAGTGAATAATGGTGAACAGGTGGTCAGTCAAATACAAACCTCTTTGGAAGTTAAACAGAGTAGCTTGTATTTTAATTTATACTTATTTATTTCACTCAGTTTATACTTATATTTTAATTGTTGAACTAGATCTGTAGTTTATGGGCTGGATTGCACCTTCTCTCCATCACTTTCTTCCCGGCCCTAACTATTTAATTCCTTCGTGTACATCTAAGCCTCTTACAGCTCCAATTTTTTTCCTTAGATTTTTATCTCCCAGGAATGCAAGACAGAGGGGGATCTCTCTATCTCTCTTCCTTTTATTTCATAACAATCCTCGGAGGTGGAAAGAGGGAGAGAGTGACAGGCCTCTGGTGAATTTTGTGACTGAGCGGGAAGTCTCCAAACTTTGGGTGGTCTTGGCTGGGCTGGAATAGATTTACCTAAAATTTGTCCAGATGCGATTTTAGCTGTAAAGGCTTACGAAGGCTTACTTTGAGAAGGGGCATGTTCCAGGAGGCAGCCAGTTTGGTCTAGAGACTGTGGGTTCTAGTCCTGCCTTAGGCACAAAGGATGACCTTGGGCCAGCCCCTCTCTCTCAGCCCTAGGAAGCAGGCAGTGGCAAACCATTCTAAAATTTTGCCAAGAAAACTGCAGAGACTAGTCCAGGCAGAAGAAAAACAAAGCCAAATCATTCTAAGAAGTGAATTTAAAAACCTTTCCCTTTTTTGTAAAATGATGTTCCTTTGGTACATGTCACTCCATAAGTTGTCTAGCATGTATAAAGGTACTTCTAAATTATGTTGGAAACAATAGGTGCATTTTATTATGTTTGGTGGGCTTGTAAAAAAGCCAGAAAGTTTTGGATGCAGATATAGTCACTACTAATACAGAAGATCTTAAAAGGTAATATACAATTGAAACCCGAGAGTTTTCTTTTGGGATTGATGAATAGAGAGTTGGAATAAAAGTCATAGAACTTTGTTTTTATATATGATAACTGCAGTGATATTATTATATACTCAAAAGTGGAAATACTTAGTACTACCTGCTGATAGTGGAATGGTTGGAGAAGATGGTAGAAGTTGCAGAGATAGCCAGAAGGGCTCCCATGATTAGAAAAAAGACAACATATATGTTTATTGCTGAACTGGAAATCCCTTATAGACTTTTTCCATGGAACAGAAAAAAATGATCATATGATTTACGGCTTTGATGATTAGAAAAATACATGATAGAGGAAAAGGGAAAATAGGTAACCATAGAGAAAAAGGTAATTATATTCACTGCAAAAAATACTTTCTTTTTCATTCTTTCTATTTCTGTCTTTCTTTCTTTGTTCTTGTTAGGTTTGATCCCCCCCCCAAAAAAAAACTCTTAATAAGGAAAAAATACAATAATATAAAATAAAATCCTTTGCCTCCTGCCTGGTCGGAGCATCCTGAGGAAAGGAATGACGTCAAAAGGGGTTTTTCAGCCCAGCAGACATCTAGACTGAGTAAGATTATGCTGAGGGCAGAAAAACCCCTGCCCCCATCCCCTCACTGGCTGCCCTCCGCCCAACCTCTGGAAAGTGTGGCAATTTTTCATCAGCTGCATGCCGTTATTGGGTTGGGCAAAAGTCCTGCTGACCTCTGGGGGTGGGTTGGCGGGGTTCGAGTGCAGCATTGCTGGAAACGCCTTTACGGAAGATGCACAGGTAGAAAATGTGTTCCCATTACATTTTGATCAATGTAAATAAATGCCCTCACTCAATGAAAGAGCTCGTTTGGTTAGAAAACAGGTGATATGAAATTAGAACCTCAATTTGCTGTCGGTCCCCCCCCCCCCCGCCGTCATTTCTCAATCTCTCCCCTAGAACAATTATTCGACTGATTGGATATTATCAACTCATCTGTAACACAGGTAACCCAAGTATCATTGGCAGGGGGGGGTGAGCGGAGAGAGAAGGTTTGTTGAGCATCCATGAAAGAAGCAGCCCGTAAGGTGCCTAGGATCGTGGCGAAATAAAGTGTTACCCATGCAAGCTTTAGAGTCACCGAGTAGCCATAACAGACTGGTTGAGTAGCCATAACAGACTGGTTGGCGAGCAATTCCAACAGCATGGGAAGAGTACTAATATGGCCCCAACCTTGGACTCGGCTGTGTCCCTTTGAATTCAGGTGTCTGTGGCGTGTTAGTTCTTGCAGCTGGAGTTAACCCGTGTTTATTTGGCAGCGGGTCTTTATACTGCGGAATGTAGTGATTTTTTGGAGTTAGCAAAGACGGTTAGACTGTCAGTTGTTGAAGGAGCATCAATCAAGTACACCCAACTGCTGAAGTTAAGGACTTAGTGGGCTGCGGCTGTGCAACCAGGGGCCCGGGCCCACATTTCTGAAGACAGAGAGCACTTCGATGGAAATGAAGGGACAACACACCAGACGTCCTTCTTCTATCTCTCTTTCTTTTAATTATTCTCATTATTTAAAAACGTGAACAGTGGGTCACTTCTTTTTTTTCTTTTTTTTTCTTTTTTGCAACCAAATAATAAATATTATTTAGGAACTTTTCCATTTCTTTATTTTATAGATATATATAAAAATAAACAGGTGATTAAAAAAAATCTCTCGAAGGTGACCGAGCTAAGACGAAGGGGGGGGGGAGACCTCATTCAAAAACAAGCCCTGAAGGGTGGGAGGGGAGGGGAGGGTCTAAATATTGCAGCGCAAGCCAATCTTAATGTCTCCCTCCCCCTCCCCTTTTTTCTTTTAACCTTTATGCTCCAGCAAGAAAAGGAAGTGTTGTGGCTTCTAAAAGGGGGGGGGAGGAAAGACCTTAATCCGTAGGCCCACACACTCAGGAAACTCTAAAGGACCCCCTTCGCTGCTGTCCGGAGAATGCACCGAGGAATGCCACCCTTAACTCCCCTGGAGGCAACAGCAGATGCGGGGCTCTCCTCGTGTTTGCTGCTCCAAAGACAACACTGCGACCCTAAAGGCCCGGGGCTCGATCCAGCCAGAGCTTCTAGGCAACGGCTGCGACCGTCTACCTACCCAGCGTCTGACTCACTTTGGAATCAACTTTCCAAAGTCGGGATTGAAAGATCGGCGGCGCTTAAAACTGCTTAAAACTTCGGTTGGATCGCGCCCAAGACCGGTCGCTTTCTTCTGAGTTTAGGGGAACAGGATCGTTTTTGTTCTTGGAAAGCCCTACAAATCGCTACTGTGTTTAGGCTGACAGCCAATTACTCTGAAATCGGTGGGGCACGTTTCCGTATAACCAGTGCTACGTTTACATTGTTAACGAGTACCACTCGCTCGGGGACGTCCAGAGAGGAGCCTAGGGGGGGGGATCCCCTCCGCGAAGTCTGGGACCCTGAAGCTTTCCCAGTTTCATGGAAATTGTAGATCAAGTCGTTAAATCGGCCTGCAAATCCGACCCCTCTCCCCCTCTACTTTTTAAAAGGGGGGGGAAAAACCCCTCAAGGTGGGAAGAAACGCTCGGCATTTGGGTCCCTATCTTTGAAGGGCGAGTGTCTAACCCGGGCCGGGCTCCTTCCCGTCTTTTACAAAGAGAAAGAAAAGAAACCCGGCTCTCAACTTCCAACAGCCGCGCCTGCTGCGTTTCCACCCAGACCGGGGCTGGCAGCGGAGCGAAGGCTTGCGGCAGCGCAGTTCCGCCAAGGACGGACTCCTTTTTCCGAGGGCCTCCTTTAGCGTCCGGGGCTTTGGAATTCGCTCTCTCGGAAAGTCCTGGAGGAACCCTCCTTACCTTGGGCTGGTGGGGGTGCGCTCAAGTCCGGGCGGGCGATTTCCTCTCCCCAAGGGGGGGTGGGTGGGAATCATCCCCGCTCCCGGTTGCTCGCCCTCCCCTCCCCTCCCTTCCCTTCCCTCCTTCCCACCGCGCCGCCCTTTATTTGGCGTCGCCGGTCAGTCTGGGCAGGTTGGGCGCGTTCAGCCCGGAGACGTGGTGGTGCGAGGGGGGCGGCACCTGGCACATGCTGCAGGGACACGGCATCCCGCCCCAGTGCTGGAAGCTGCTGCTCAGCGGAGCCGCGGCGGCGGCGGCTGCGGCGGCGGCTGCGGCGGCGGCGGCCGCAGCGCTCGGCGGAGATTTGAGCAGGCCGTGCGAGGGTCGGATGGAGCTGACGGCCGACAGCCCCGCGGAGCCGGGCAGGGAAGCGCTGGAGACGGCGGCGGGGGGCAGGATGGGGTGGTGCACGGCGTGGGAAGCCGGGTGAGCGGGCAGAGGCGCGGCGTGGCCCACCAGGCCCCCCGAGCAGGCGGCGGCGGCGGCGGCGGCTGCAGCGGGGTGAAAGCCGGCGGCGTGGTGGCCGCCGTAGATCTCGCTGAGCAGGCGCTTCATCTCCTCCAGCGAGTTGGTGAGCATCAGGATGTAGTTGCGCGCCAGCAGCAGGGTGGCGATCTTGGAGAGCTTGCGCACCGAGGGCCCGTGCGCGTAGGGCATCACCTCCCGCAGCCCGTCCATGGCGATGTTGAGGTCGTGCATCCGCTTGCGCTCCCGGCTGTTGATCTTCAGGCGCAGCTGCTGCAGCTCCGGCTCCGACATTTGCTTCTTGTCCTTCTTGGACGTCGAGGAAGAGGAGGAGGAGGAGGAAGAGGAGGAGGAAGAGGAGGACGAGGGCGACTTGAAAGCCAGCTTGTCCACCACCACCACCCCGGCGGCGCTCATGGCGCTGCGCAGCTCGGCGCTAAGCTCCGCGGGGGAGTCGCTGGGCGTCGAACTGGACACGGCACCGCCGCCCGCCGAGAAGCCCCCGCCGCTCTTGCTCCTGGCCGAGACGAAGAGCTCATCGGGCTCCGGAGACGAAGGGCGGCTAGACACCAGGCTCGCGTCCGAGTCCATGCTGGCCCGCCGCCCCCGGCCGTCTGCGGAGGAAAAAGAGACAAGCGGCGTCAGGCAACGGAGCAGCCCCGCCGGCTGGCGGCAAAGCTTGCAAAGGATCGGGGCTTTCAGTCGAGGGTCGGGCGTCGGTGAAGCCCAGAAGCAGAACCCAAAGTTTCTCTCCCGCGCGCCGGCAAATGCGGAAAAAGCCCGGCGCCGGTACTGAAAATGTGCAGCACGTCTGAAAGCCCGGGGATTCCAAGAGGATTTAGAGTTCATATTTGTTAATTTAATTGGCTTGTGGCCAATATGTCGAATAAAACATTTTTTTAAAAAAAAAAACCCACCATTATTTACTTGTAAGCCTGAAAGAACGACCTCTATAGCCTCAGATCTGTTTGTCTAAATCATTAACCATAAATATCCAAAATAACCTGCTTTTCCCCACCCCATTTCCAGCATTATGGAAAAACCTAATTTAAAAAATTAAAATCGAGAAACCGGGCCCTCGTCGTAGTAGACTCTGCTGCAGTTTAATCGGTGGTTGCAAGAAACGGCTCAACTGTTTTGAGGATCGCACAACAGTGTCCTGTTCCAAATCTCAGTCCACCTTCTCGTTTTCTCTCTTACCCTCCAGCAGAAACTGAAAATCCCGGCCTTGCCTTGCCTTTCTCCCGCCAAACACCCGAGCGCCACCCCTACCCGGAATTAGATGTGAAAGGGACAGCCTGAAAACAAACTTTTGACAACTTTTTTTTACTTGTTTGGCCAAAGTGTGCTGCACTTTTCTGTTTGAACTACATTTATGTCCCGTTTAAATTTGCTCTCTACGGTTTGCATCGATTTAGGCCCACCCACTTTCACACATCGCATCAAAGTATTTTTAAAAAAAAAAAACCCTACCCAAATAAACCGCAGGGCGGTTTAGGATTAATCTTTGTTCTGATGCTTAGAGGAGTTTTATAACAGGCCAGCCAACTACCCCGGCGCCCTCTCTACTCGTCTCTAGTCAGAAATGACTCTTTGCCAGGCGGCTGCAAAAAAAAAAAAAAAAACCACCCCTTCTCCTTAATATATCGACCAAACAAGATTTCTTCTCCAAAAAACTCACTAGAAGGAGATAAATATTTCCTCGCTACGTTAGATCTACTCTGAATGCCTGTTTTGCCTCAATCCCCTGAATCAAATCACTACAGTGCCCATAATATTTCTGGGAGGAGGAGGTCTTCCGAGCGCTAAAAGGAAGTTTGGCGAGAGAAAAAGAAAAAAACCACCCACCGCTCCCGCCTGGGACTGGGACGGGCTGTGATCTGTGTGCTGCCTGGGGATGAGTTTTCAGTGGGCTGTACGAAAGCGAACCTGCCGGCAAGGGACGGAATGGGACGGAAGACTTACAGTTCGGAGCGGGTCTCCCTGGCCAGCCGGATCCGCTCCAGCTGAGCTGCGGGCTGCCCCCAGATCCAGTTAATAAGAAGCACCTTTCCTCCTTCCGCGCGCGTTTTTATAGCCACGTTGCTCGGCCGAGCCGCTGAAGAACAATGAATATTGTCCTGGACGGGCGGCTGCGCCAATGAGCGAACTGCTTGCGGGGGCTGGGGAGGGGGGGAAGGAGGGAGAGAGGGGGGGGGAACGGCAGACTGACGTCACGCCGCCGAATTCCGCTCAGTGAAACGGGTTCGGACACACGCCTCCCCCGCCTCCCAGCCAATAGGGAGAAAGATGGGGAGCCTGGAGACAGAAGGAGAGTTTCGTCGCTTCTCGAACAAAACGCTGCAATGACAGCACCCGCAACAGCTGGCGGGGGTGGGGGGGAAAGAGGAGTCTTAAAACACCGCCTCGGACCCGACGAAACAATAACATTTGGGGAGCAGTGCGGAGCCTGCCTGGTTCTCTCCACTTGGGCTGGAGAATTTGAATAGGGTTCACAGCCACTTGGGAAGCCCGCCCCTCTCCCCGCCCGCCCGCCCGCCTGCCTAATGTAAACACTCACGGGCCACAATGCGACACTATCCCGCACTTACCGAGGCACTTATCTCCGGCCCGGGTGAGCCCCCTTTGGCCTGGAGGCCCATCCATATCTCTTGCAGACGGCGAGGTGGAACTGCCACGCTCAAAGGGCGCCCTGCCGCCCCCCCCCCGCGCCCCCGGTCTCTGGGGGAAAGTCAATAGGAGTTTTGCCTAAGAAAACAGGCGGTCCCACTTTCCTCTGCTGCTCTGGCCAAACTGAGAGAGGAAAAGAAAAAAGAAAAAAGAAAAAGAAAAAGAAAAAGAAAAGAGTTAAAGAAAACCCTAAAGAGACTAGCTACCGTATTTCAAGATCGAGAGAGAAGAAGCGTGGAAAACTGCAACGTTTCCACCATCAGGAGTCGAAAAGTCCTTCCAACCTGAAGGCCTTTTGAAAGGGTCCCTAATTACGAAAAGTTGTCCGTTGCAGTCAGTCTCAAAGGCTTGTCTTAAAAACGAACCGCATGGGGAGGAAGGGAAGGGGGAAAAAAATATCCCGGATATATATCCCGGATTGCCCTTAGTGGAATAAGAGTATATATATATATAAAAGAGTCTGTTAAGATTTTCCACTAAGGGCAATTTCTCATTAGGAGGAGCTTTTTGAAACGATTTAAATCCATTTTAGAGAGCAGAAACTTGAGAACATGGCCTTAAGCTGGAACTTCTGATTAAATATATATATATATATATGCGCTGAGCTACGAAGCGCTTTTGCCCTTTTGCCCTTCAGATTTAGGCAGGGGCAGAGAGATTTCGGCGCGCTCAGTCGGAATCCCAGGCACGGTGGTCCATTTCTTCCGACGCCTTTTGCGCCTGGAAGAAATTGGCTTTCTGCAACTTGCTGCCTAGGCAAAATAAATTCCTTCCGTGGTGGGCGGCCTTGGGAGAAGAGCAGAGACAGTTACTGGGCTGAGTGTTCGCACTCTTTTGAGCAAATTGTGGTCCTCGGCTCACCCAAAGCCTGCCTCCTTTTTTTTGTTACAGCACTCTGACCGGCTTTTTTCCAGCTGGCTCGGGAAGTCCCACCAATTTGCTTAAATATCTTTTTTCAACCGTTTGAAGTGAGGCGTGAAGAATGTTTATTTTTTAACGGTTCCTACGATGATCCATGACAGAACAATTAGACTACAATCTGGAGGTAACAGGCCTATTCTGGGCTCCCGTTGGCAAGCGGAGAAAGGGAGGGGATCCCCCCCCTTCCCCCCCCCCTTTTACCAGTTCTCGCCAAGAACTTTGAGCCAAAGTAGTTGGAGAAAAGGGGCTTAAACTATGACGGGCGGACAAGCATTTGTCCCCTGAAAACCTTCCAGAATCCCAAAACGGTTCTACGGAGATCCTTGAAGGACACTGTTCAGTCAATGGGCACGACCCTGCTAGCGTGGAGCACTTTAGCCACATGGCCGGGGGGGGGGGGGGAGGAAACTGAGGCTGCCTCGCTTGACTCTTCAGATAAACGTTTTAAAATTTCTATTAAATCCATCGGCAATGAGATTTAGGCCAGGTAAAGGTAGTCTTGCAGTTCAGCCTACCTCCTCTTACACCTTCGCTTGCAACCATCCTCTGGATGGGAAGGAGCTGCTGAAAGGCAAGCTTTTCTTGCCTTGCTTAAAAGGTCGGAGCCCAGAGGCTCTCCCGGGCTTAATTTTGCATCTGAATCAGGCTGTCCTCAGGACACCGTAAAAACCCATTACACAGAAGAATTGAGATTACATGGCTTTAGATCCTAGTCTTTGTTTAACTGGATTATGAATCGTTTTACCCAATCCTTTCTCACACACATTCTTCAGTTCCTCACTCAATTCTATAGACACATATTGGCCCTACAGGCTGATAGGGCTGAAGCATTAATAGGCACCAGATCATCACTAGAGGAATCCAGTTTGTAAAAATGCAAGGCTATGTAAAGATCCATTAGTCTTTTCCTCTCAATGGCCAGCCATTCACTATGGGAAATCCACAAAGAAAATAACACCATTCTCATGTTCATTGACAACTGAATGGAGAGGCTTGTTGCTGCAAACCCTGGAATTAATATATGGCCATCACAACCATTATCAATAGCCTGATTTTCCATGAGTCTGTCTTACTTCCTGGTAAAGTTGCCCAAATATCTGACCTCTTGTGCTAGCATATTCCATAAATTGCAAATCACTAAATGTTCATTTCTTAATTGTGAGAAGCAGAGAACAATCCTCTCTCATCCTTTTCATCACAACCTGCACTACTCATAAAAACATAAATAAATACAGCACTACACTACATTACAGTAATACTATAGTCCTACAACCAGTAAATCCCTTCCCACTAGCCTTTTTTTTTCCTTTGTAACTGTTCCTCACTTGCCCTCTTAATCAATTTGTTCCTTTTCTGATTGATTCCTACTTCTACAATATCCTTCTTGAGATATGGTGGCCAGATCTATACAGTGTAAACAAGGAGCTACACCACAGGTATAAAGTCAAGGTTTTCACTGAATTGTCTCATAACCAATCTAATACCTATTTCCTGATCACATTTTCTTGGCAAGATATTTTGGAAGAGGTTTGCCATTGCCTGCTTCCTAGGGCTGGAAGAGAGGGACTGTTCCAAGGTCACACAGCTGGCTTTGTGCCTAAGGTGGGACTAGAACTCAGCCTGGTGCCTTAGCCATTACACCAAACGTGCTCCTAATCAATCTAAAAGAGAAATTAAGATTTCACAGATTTCCATCTTGGATCACATCAGCATATATGTTATGAGCAACACCTTCTTTGTGCATACATTGAAGTATATATTCCATTTTAGTCCCCATTCCTCTATGTGACAGGCATTCAGTTGTTAAAATTCAAAAGTCATGCTTTATGAGATATACAGTTCTCCCAGTAGATTAAAAAAAAAATAGAGGGTAGATAAGTTGAGCAGTTTTTAGATGAACAAATGCAGAGTTTGTACTGAAGCCAAATTAGAGAAAATACTCTTATAAGAGGTCTTATAAAACCCTCCTTCTTTAGTGTAAAAGGGTTATTGTTACCATAAAAATGGGCTATCAGCTATTTTTTCCTACTTCTTCCCAAGTCTGAGGAGAAGCTGTAGTGTAATTTAACATTATTTCTATACATTCAAAAAAGAAATTTATTTACAGTATTTAATTTGTATCCTGCTGGATTCCCAGCAACCCTGGTGGCATACAAATTTAATTAATAAACAATCCACTTATCATGCCTAGAGTATCTTTTTTATTCTACCTGAAACTGAATTACATACATTTTCAGCCAGCTTGCCTGCTGAAGATTTCTGAAATATTCCAAAGTTTGTGACTTTACAAATCTTGTTGAACTAAGAGGAAAGTATTCTTTAGTAGGGATATGAGAGTCGATGGTCAACTATAATACCATTTTTTTTTCTGATGGTGTTCAGTCTTGTCATAGGAGATGGCAACCCCTGGATAACCTTGCCTTTTCTTGGAAGCTAAGTAAAGTCAACTGGTTAGTACCTGAATGGGTGGGACTTTTCTAGAACATCACAGAGCTGTGAAGTTGAATGAGTCAATTGCAAAGCAGTCCTGAGGCTTACTTGCTTCTGGGTAGACGTGCAATGCTGGTCTCACAGATGAAGTCTTAATTTTTCATGATTGAAATTAAGCGTGGGGGGGAGGGGGAAAGGGGGGACCAATTGCCTGTACTCTTTATGAACACAGCTAGTGTATTTAACCACATCATGACTGAAAAGATTAATTTAGACCCCAAACCTAGGTGCTAAAAGTGGATCTGGCTGCATTGCTGCCTACCATAGACACTCCAAGGCTCTAAATCTCTGTCAAAAAGGAAGGGAAGATTTGAGACTGTGTGAAGCTAACCGGCCTATAATTAAAATGCCCACGAACTAGTCCCCTTTTATCATTACAGTTGTTTAATCAATCATAGTGAAGCCAAATAATTTTGCATAACGCTTGAATTCTTCTTCATTTCAATGAATTTAGTGCTTCTTTTTTTCCTTTTAAAAGAAGCGTCGATCAGTGGCCAGTTATGGTGAATTCAGACCCCACATCTAAGTGATGTATTTGTCACTCTGGGATCCCTAACTAGGAGGGCCCAGATCGGGTCACAGAAATCTCTGTTCGGGTAGGTCCTTTTACACAGAAATAATGATGTGGGTGGTGCAATGGAGGAAGACTGCTGCACTTCCGCAAAGGGAGGACAGTGACACGTCTTTGATAAGCCCAACTCCGTTTGGAGTTGAAGTTAGAAAGCCCGCAGACCCCACCCCCCCCAATGCCCACCGTCGGGCTCCTGCTGGCCCAGGGACTCTGCGCAGCCCAACACCGGCTCTTTTCCGTCGCCGCACCTTCCTCCTCCTCCCCCCCTCCTCCTCTCCTTAAGGAACATCTCTTTCCCGAGGGAAGTGCTTGATCCTGGCCTCTCGCCCTTCCCTTCCGGCATCTGTTGAGGATCAGCATCCCCCGTGGGGTTCAAACGCGGCGGGGATACTGAATGAAGGAGGCGTTGGGGGGGGGGGCAGCGTCGCGAGAAAGATGTCGAGACGGAGACGAGAGACCCGGCGGCCCCTCCCCCCCCCGTGTCACTGGGGGGGGGGGGTAACAGAATTGTCGTCTGAATAGCGATAGACGTATCCGGGCTTCAAGGGGATGAATTTAGGAAGGGGCTGCCGGTAGCTCAGCGACCTCTGATCTAACGGCTGGAGAAGGCGTTGGCTTCTGGCTACCGACCGGCAGGCTCCAGCGCGCTTCTTCCAGACGGGGTCCCTTTTGACGTGCGGCGACTTTGGGGGACTCCTGCAGCCTTCCCCGTCCATCCACAAGGGCAGGGAAGGGGGAACGGTGGCCATAGCAATTGCAATTCAGTAGCCTGGAGGGCGACAGTGGGGGAAAAGGCTGACTCTCAAGAGGAGCTATACTTTGCTTGGCAAGACCTGAGGAGTCTGGGCTCAATCGCCCCACTTGCGCTAGGCCAGGGGCAGGCAACCTCGGCTCTATGACTCGTGGACTTCAACTCCCAGAATTCCTGAGTCAGCTATGCTGACTCAGGAATTCTGGGAGTTGAAGTCCACGAGTCATAAAAGAGCCGAGGTTGCCTACCCCTGGGCTAGGCCTTTGCCTTCTCGGCCGGGCCTTTGCCAAAGGGGCTCTCCAGCGGCCTCCTCTTCCTCTCTGCCCCGTTGCCTGGTAGCCAGAGAAAGAGCCCCGTGAATCTGGAAAGCCCCCTGGGGAGGGCGGGAGGGAGGAAGAGGTGCTGCTTCATTGTTCACTGATTCAGCAAAGGAGAGTGTCTCCTCCCTGATCAGTGTTTCCCAGGGTTTAGATTTCACTTTTTTTTACTTTTATAGTCATCAGCTGGTTCACTGGGATTTGATCACTGGGAACCCGCTGGATAAGATGATGCCCCTGAACCTCCCCTCAGAAAGACAAAGCTGAGGGAAGAGTATGATTGACATCTTCTTGCCAGTTTAAAGGCATTCCTTATTGTTAAATTGCTAGCCCACTCCTTAGAAAAGAGAGAGATGTGCCTGCAAAAGGCAGGAATGCAATAGAAACCATGGAACATCAAAAGAAATAGCAGAAGAGGCCATGCCATCCAGAGCTAGAGAGAAGCTCTGCCCGGCTCTCCCAAATAAAGACCCTCACCTTATTAAGGAGCTCCGTTAAGCTGTCAAATTCCTCATTGCCCTCATTGCACTGACTTTGTAGCTGATCTTTTCACCTCCAAAGAGTCTGGTGGTTTCTCTGGCTGTTCTATTCCCATTTTTGCGGGAGCAATAAAGAAGCTGCCTGGCATCTCTATGTCTTCCCAGCCTTCCAGAAATTGCATATCTTCTGTGCTCAGAAGCGGCAGCAAGTGCAGCTGATGGAACAGCAAAATCCTGAGCACCTCCTGTGTGCATTCAAATTAATTCCTCTGAACACCCACAACATTACAGGGCCTATCAGCCACTCATGGGAATTGAGGAGCAGCTAGATCTTCACAGCCTCATTCCCTATACCCAAGTAGACATATCTTACATATCTTCTATGACTTTCATTTGAGAGTCACAACAAACCTGTTCAGCAATTTCTTCAGTTAGGCCTAACGCTCATTGACCTGTTTTGATCCTGGAAAATGACAGTTACATAAAAAAGGATAGGGAAGTGTGCATCCAAAAATAAACATTGGACAATCCCATGTCACAGGGACCACACTTCTGGGAGGTTACCTATGTAAAATTATTAACATCACATCTTTGCCTTACTAGAATATTTAAAAAATAAATTCTTTGCTTGCTCTTTTTTTTCTAAAGAAGACAACCTTTTTATATGAGGTATACAGAAATGTTACCTTCCTATTAATTATTTCCAGTCAGAAACATGATCTTGTAATAGTATACTCTAGAACTAGATAGCAATGCACATATATGCAATTCTTTTCTTACAGACAAAGCACCAGTGCCAGCTGGAGAAGAAGAGGGGGAATTTATAGTGTTCCCAGAAAGACTTTATTTCCTTTCCTCATGCTTCTTCTATGCTTAGGACAGTGTCAAACATGTAAATTAATTAATACAAGACTGCTGTTAGTATCATCCACATCAGATCACATAGAATTGTAGACGTTCCCTCAGATTATATCAAGCAACTATCTGGGTCCATTAAAGAGGAATAATTCCTGGGCAATTAACATTTCTACTTCATTGTAAAGGACTGTAGGAGTGTGACTGAAACTGACAAATATAGGGAAGCTGGCAAAGAAATAACAGAAGTCTAGTTCTACATCATTGGTTATTTCTCAGACAGTGAATTTTTTTTTTGCTATCGCTAAAGTTAAAGATTTCCATTGGAAATATTTCAGTGTTAAAACAAAATTTCACAAATATTCCCTCTATTTTTTTCCAGATCAAGTATTGGATGACTGGTAATTTCAAACCACATAATCATTAACCCCACAAAGATCACGGGTGACAAAGCGCTATGGGTTTTACACACCTTGAAGTTGTCAATAGTGTTGGCTTAAGGAGGAAAGGCCTACCCTTAATAACAATTTAAGGTTATTTCATTCATGGGAGGAGGATGAGATGAGACTAACTGCATAACCATAGAGTAAGATTAACAAATCATTATATGATAGTATGGTGCTAAACTACAAGTGGGCACAGGGCCATTTCATTGCACACATGTCTTGCTTGTAGACATATCTGGTTGGCTGCTATGATTAAAATTACGATTAAATTATAAATTCTAACATGACTGTTTTAAAAGTGTTTTTATTGTGTCCATGGAAATATTTTGTGATTAAGGAATTAAGTCTGCTAAGTTTGAGCTGAATAAATTTCAGATATTTTGCAAAAAAGATCTGATTGTGTGTGTTTTCTGTGGAGAGTTATTATAAATGTGTAATACAAATGTTTCCTTTTGTTTTGATAAACACAAACAAATACAAATTTAAGGCTGTTGGTTTTCTCCTCAATTGGCATCAGCATCACAAAAAGTGAAATAAAAGTGGACGACTGTTGTATGGAACATATAAGGAAGGAGGACATGAACATCTGGCATTTTCCAAGCAGGAACTGAATTCTATGGAATTCTTCTTCAGTAGAGCTCATCACTTTAATAATTCTGCTTCTAAGAGACAGAACAAGCTAAGAGTTTTCAAAGCTAGAGTCATGAAATGTATATGTATATATTAGCTCCATCACCAAAATAATTGGGAATTCCTCTCTGGAGAATAGAATAATAGAATAACTGAGTTGGAAGGAACCTTGGAGGACTTCTAGTCCAACCCTGTAGCTATCAGATTCAGATTAAAATTGCTCTGGGTTTATTTTATTCCAATATAGTTGTTATTTTAATATCTCAAAGTTAGTTTTGGATTTGCAATTCAGCCAAATCTGATGCTGAACTTTAGTTCTTATGATGATTCCAAAGGCATTTGATCACATGGTTAAATATTTCATAGGACTTTGCGGAAATAATCAGTTGCCACAAGATTAAAACTGACAACTTTCAAAGCAGCAACCAAGTTATTTATTCACTCAGCCAAGTTGAGTGAATAGAGAAACAGAAGAAAATTCTTCAGGTGACTGCACATTGCCCTAAACCATCTGCAAGAGTGCTTTCCATTGGCAAAATATCATATTCCTCCCTTCTACTAAATGGTGAGGATGGACCACATAGCCTGTTTTGTGCTCTTTGGCCAGCTTTTTGCTGGTGGAAGTCATGATCTCTTTACAAGGTATGAAATACAAAAATTAATCTAACCTAGGTAGCTTTTGTATATGGAACAAATGAACATCATCTTGTCCATTGGAAGAAACAAAAATGTTTGGGGTCAGTCACATCTTTGTATATTGCAAGAAGAAATATGTAACTTTTTTCCCCTGAAGGAAGGCAGCCTTTCCCAACCCGAGGACTTCCAGGCACACTGTTTTAAATCTTCAGTCATTCCCAGATAACTAAAGGAATTAGGAGTTATAATCAATTTATCTGAAATGTATCAGATTGGGAAAGCTGATGTAACATAGACATTGGGCACACTATAACAATGCTCAATCAATAGTCCCAAAAGTGCTTTTTTAGGAGGTAACTGGACTTTCTTGTTTTGCTTCTCATCCAAGAAGTTTCTTCAGCTCTGACTGGATGGTGGGGAATGGAAGGATTTATACTCCTTGCAAATATCTTCCTGCAAGGCGTACAAATCCTTTCATTCCCCACCATCCAGTCAGAACTGAAGAAGCTTCTTGGGTGAGAAGCAAAACGTGTTCAAAGAAAAACAAGAAAGTCCAGTTGCCTCATGAAAAAGCACCTTTGGGACAACCATGACCTGGATGACTGAGAATTTCCATAGACAATCAATAGGCTGTTATTCAATCTCTTAATCAATTGCCCCCCCTTCTTTATATTGCTTCAATTTTAGGGAGAAGGAGGACAATTAAACGGTACACAACAAAGCTCACTCCACCATTGCTATATTCCTGTTCCTCCTCACAATCTACTCCTTTGATGGTAATACTAGTATTATCTCCTGCACCTCCCAAGATCTGGTATGACCCAGTTGTGGTACCCAAGAACTGAGGACACTCCTCTGAAAAGGTAAGTGCCTGCTCAGATGAATGTATAATTTGAATTTTCTTGATTTTTATTGTTATTTTAATTTTTATTAATGTCTTGATTTTAAGAATTTTTATTGTAAACCACTAAATAGTTTGTGGTATTCTAAGTTAAATAAAAACATCATCAAAGTTGCTCAGATTGGAGTGGTTTCCAGGTAGTATTCAATAAAGGATGCATCATCACATATATCCTTTATTCTAATCTACTATTGCATTTATATTTTGATTATGTTGAAACGTTTACAGATGAATTCTCATTTTCAGTTTATTTAGAATTAATCTTATTCAATCTTATTTGCTAAAGTTAATTCCAAATCTATTTTTATTTTGTAGAATGTGGGAGCCCTCCATACTACAGGAATTTTTCTTCTGTATTTGCTTTATCCTATTATTTTTCCCCCTAAATTTGCTAGATGTTTACTAGACCAAACAGATTTGCCTTGTTATAGTGATCACCGGTCACGAAAAGACATGAACGAAAGTCAATCTCTCTACCACCATTTTCTTAACCTGGTCACCATCAGCTGCCTGACCACAGTTTCAGCTATCACAATCTGTTGTATGTAGGTCAGGTTTGTGGAGAGCTGAGCCTCAGGCTGCAAGTAAGTGGCTTACCACTTATATAGAGGAACAATTTAACTCATCCTATTCATATATCCTAAAACAAAGAAACATGCAAAAGTTCTATAGTGCAACCTTAATCATATTTTTAAAAACCTGTTAATGGTTTAAGGGGGAAAATAGTGGTATCTGGAACTTGAACGTGGGCCAAGATGACACAGAATGCATTAAGGGAGTAACAACTGAACTAAGGGTTGAGAAGGAACATATCAAAGGCCATCATTGTTGTCTTTGCCTATGTCCCATAATGTCAAAGGTTGCCGCAAATATATCTCTGGCTTTCTGGGTGGCATCATTTTGGATATGGGCCTCAGCAGATGGCCCTCAGCACACCTCGGCCCAGCAAAGGGGACCACATATGCTGGAGGAGAGATGCCTCATTAGCAAGTAGAGGGTGAGATGAGGGAAGAGAAAAAGAATACCCAAAGACATTTACATATTTACATTGTTTCTGTTGCCTCATTTCAAATTCTCCTTTAGCTGAAGTGTCAACGTGCTTGCTTTTCTCCTTCTGTTTGTATGTTTACTTGGGCTAAATAGATTATGATAATCAGCCACATAAATGCATGCAACTGTTATTATGGCATTTAATCACAGAGTTTTTTTCCACTGGAAGCCTTCATTAGAATTCTCGTAATCTCACTTATTAGTGTAACAAACAATAATAAATGCCAAGGAACTTGGATTAAGTCAGAGACATTCAGACTTTAAAGGAGGAATATGGAAATGATATCAGATCTATGCATTTGTTTATCAAAATGTCACACAAATAGTTTAAGACTTAAACAGTACAAACTTGTGCATGTGTATTCAGACATAATCCCTGTTTTGGGAGGGGGTTTGTATAAGATTGATATTTCTGTCCCTTATTTATAATAGACAGTGAGCATTATAAATACCTGAAAAATCTAATTATATTTCGTATGATGAACTACAACCATATGCTTCATATATATTCTTTACAACTTTGTTGAACTATTGAATCTTTTAGAATTTATCGTTTCCAAAATTTCAATTTAGGTAGTATGTCCACTTGCATTTAACCACAACAGAATCACGCCCAGTATGGACATCACATATATTTTCCCCCTACTTCACAAATGATTTGCTATTTGTTATATTAGAACGTAATAGTTCCCCTTTGTCCACCACTATACAATTAGAACTTCACAATATGTATTTTCTTCCAAATAACCCGAAGGCAAAGTCAGCTGATCTTTTGTGGGTGCGATTGAGGTGTGTATTTGGATGTTTAGGAAAGGGAATGGATCAGTATTTTAATTATGTTTTCTAGAAATTATTAATGCTATGATGATATTTGGTTTTCATTTTTCCTTTCAGCTGTAAAAATACCTTGTATTTTCTACATTAATTATCAAGCTTGATTATTATCTTTTTGAGTTAACTGTTTTGAGTTTCTCTTGGTGGAGCTTTCGGATTTATTTTACAGTTGGTAATGTTTAGGGTGCTACTACTATTACTAGTTTCTTTTGTATAACTTTAAATCACTGATGAATCTTCTCTTGGGACTTCATTGAAGAATAGTAAGCCAAGGAGGATGCTGTTCAATTATCCAATGAAATGAGGACATTCTTACACACCTCTTGGTCCCCTCACAATGAAGAAAGTACAAGAAGACCATGTTCCACCCATGCGGATTTCAGTATAGTTACATGCCCTTTTAAAAGCAATTTTCAAAACAAATTGTCTTTCATCCAGTCAAATGAACATGTAGGAGAGAACTATTCAGTGCTCCACTCAAATTACTAAATAGCCACATTTGGAAAACGTCTTGGCTATTCTATTTCAAGAAGATTATGAAACTCAAAACAAACAAAAGTTGGGGAAAAAAGCAATGTTCTGTCAGGAGCCTAAGAGAAAAGTTTAAGTACGTGAGAACATTTAATTTAGGGAGACAGAAAACTCAGGGAAGCTGCAGTCCTACAACTTGCCTGTTCTGGCCTTTGGCAGGCTACAGGTGCTCTTCCCTACAGGACTCCACAAGAGCCCATTGCTCAAAAAGCCCATTAGTTCAGCTTAATTGTCATAAGTGCAACGACTTCTTTATGAATAAAGAATTTTCTCCCTACAAGGCAGAACAAGCTATGCCAGCATTGGAGCTAGGATTTGATTTTCTCTCCTGTTTATATCAGTGAAAAGAATGCACGAAAAACAAATCAGGACATACTGAGAAGAGAGAAACCCCAACCCTTGAGGTCTGCCCAATAGTGTCTTCTCAGCTACTGATTCCAAAGTTAGAACAGATTTTCCAGTCATAAACAATAGAGGGAAGGGGAGGAACTTGGGTAATTCATGGAAGATTATATAAAACAGCCACATAAAGGGATATAATAGACAATTGAGATTATAGATTTGAGACAATTGAGATTATAGATGCATTTAATTCCAACATTTTCTCAATAGAAAACTGATAGTTATTTTACCCAAAAGAATGCATCCAGTCTTTTGCCTTGGTAAGACAACACCTGGAATACTGCATCCAGTTTTGGTCGCCACGATGTAAAAAGCATGTTGAGACTCTAGAAAGAGTACAGAGAAGAGCAACAAAGATGATTAGGGGACTGGAGGCTAAAACATATAAGGAACGGCTGCTGGAATTGGGTATGTCTAGTTTAATGAAGAGAAGGACGAGGGGGGACATGATAGCAGTGTTCCAATATCTCAGGGGCTGCCACAAAGAAGAGGGAGTCAGGCTATTCTCCAAAGCGCCTGAAGGCAGGACAAGAAGCAACGGATGGAAACTAACCAAAGAGAGAAGCAACCTAGAACTAAGAAGAAATTTCCTGACAGTTAGAACAATTAATCAGTGGAACAAACTGCGTCTAGAAGTTGTGAATGCTCCAAGACTGGGAATTTTTAAGAAAAGATTGGACAACCATTTGTCTGAAATGATATAGGGTTTCCTGAGCAGAGGGTTGGACTAGAAGACCTCCAATGTCCCTTCCAACTCTGTTATTATTCTGTTAAATAGATAAAACAAGAGTTGGAAAGCAGAGAGAGAAAAGAAATCAGAAGTGCCTAGCAGGAATTTTAAGGATGGAATGACAGATCAAGGAAATGATTTTAGAGTAGTATGATATTCCTATAGGGAGTTTGCTCAGAGTAAGGCTACTGAGAAATTTGAAACAGATCAGAAAAGTTGATAATGTATTTGCAGAAATGTGTAGTTGATTGTACAGATCAAGATCCTGAGACGTGCTGCATTTTGAGGAAAGCCTTATGTGTAATTTCCTATGCTAAGTAGGACTTCAGAGCATTTATTTCAAAGGATTCTGATTCTAGGATCCAAACTGGCTTCCAAGATTTCTCAAGAAACGATTGCCATGCAAGAAAGAGAGAGAGAGAGAAGGGGATTTCCATAATAAAAAGCAAAACAAAACAAAGCTTTCCTGAACTGGTTACTCATAAATGTGTGAGAACTAGGACTGTCATTTTCCAGAAGACACTGCTGACTCTCAAAATTAGAGTGAGAATAAAGTAAAATGGGATTTATTTATCTTCCTTCATTCATTCCTTTGGGGAACGATTTCTGCAATTTTTGTTTTTATAGAACCAAAGGGAGATGGAATTATAAATCTGAAAAAAAAATGGAAATAAGGAGATGGGATCTGTGAATATTGTTAAAATGTAAACATTGCCACATGTAGCTTTCTAGAGTCCTGAGAGGCTCAGGAATGGAATTTTCTTTTGAGACCCCTCCTGAACTTTTTTGTATTACTATTTATGTCATAACCTTCAGCAGCTGCCCCCATTCACCTGCTGATCACCACTCAATAATCACCACTTTACCTCTATCGAGGAAGGCAGGCATTTGATTTGATCCCTTGTGTTAAGAAAATTCAGTTGATGTACTTTGAATACATTAAAATATAAGTGAATATTGCAAAAGCATTTCTACTAAATAGCTTCTAAGAAATATCCAACATATTTTGCCTTTATTCAAATATTAGTTTGTTTATTTCTAAAACAATGGAATAGATCCAAGTTCAATCATGCTTAGAGTATAACCATTTAAATTAATGCAATTGAGGTTAGCATGATTAAATTATATTCCATTGTTTTTAATGGGTCATAATTAATCTGGTTCCAATTCAAAATATACAAAAAACTTTTATCTCCTCAAATGTTTATGATAGATGATAAAAGTGTTTAATAAAAAATTAATGCCATGAACAGAAGTCCATTCTAATTCTTAGAATCTCATGAATTTACAGTTATGTTAAATTTAGGGGGGGGGGATTCACTTCAGTTTTGACTGCCAGAAATGCTGGGGGGGGGGAAAGCACCAATATTCTCAGCAAGAGAATATTTTCATACATATACCTTTTAAAAACATCTGCCAGGCTGATGTGTGTTCCCTGCAAATGTCAACTAAGCTAAACAAAAAATAAAGTTTAACATCCAGCAATGTCAAACGTATAGATTTTCTTATACACAGAATAATGAGACTCATGTATATATATGCACACACCTAAATTTGACAATCTGTTGTCAAACAGAATGGTTATGTTGCTACAAAATTGTAAGATAGTGTACTTTGATCTTTCTTTCTTTCTTTCTTTCTTTCTTTCTTTCTTTCTTTCTTTCTTTCTTTCTTTCTTTCTTTCTTTCTTTCTTTCTTTCCTCATTTTTCTTGAGCTGCCTGGGTGGTGGGGCAGTTTTGATGTCTTGAATACCAATAGTGAAGTTGAACATATGTGAACCTTTCCTAATCCTGCTAATCTTGCTTCAAAAACCTTTCTGAAAGTGTAGGCAACAACCAGATTTGAAGGCAGGAAAAC
This sequence comes from Azemiops feae, assembly GCA_023970755.1. Lineage (NCBI taxonomy): Eukaryota > Metazoa > Chordata > Lepidosauria > Squamata > Viperidae > Azemiops > Azemiops feae. Next base: position 60,911 of record JALGBA010000584.1, read on the forward strand.
TACTGAGCATTTTAACGACAAATAATCTTTGTAAAGGGGGAAAAGGTCTGCTGCTTCAGCTGGAGATGGAGCTTATGAACTACAGCAGGTAGAAATAACCACCGTATTACCTCATGTAATCTCCACCATTCAGGGTCAGATTAGGTCTGAATGCCAGATAAAGTAGACTTCTTTTTTTCGAATAGGAGATTTTGTCCCTTCAACAGTTATTAGGCAGTAATTAGTTGTGACACAGAATTACCAGCCACACAATGATAACAAGAGCTCTACAAGTCCTTTGAAATTGATTAGAAAAATGGCACAGATGTGACTAAATTTGGTCCCATGGTGTGAAATCACTCCAGTTTCCAGTTTTTCACCAGTCTTGATTACAAAAAGGTGATATTAGAGAGAGTAAAGATTTAAACTCTCTCCCAGTCCACTTCTGGGCCTCCAAAGCCCCTTGTGGGAAGATTGCCCTGCCTGTAGCTGATGTATAAAGGCATTCATTTCCACCAGCCAGAATGCTGATGATAGGATGAGTTTGACAATACACAGAAATGGTAACTAGCACATGCAAAGGAAACAGAAAAGCTAGTAGATTCAACCCCAGAGCTACTCTCTGGACTAGACAATTTTGACTAAAGATTGGCCATCAAAATGGAAACAGAAAAAGAATTTGGAATCTGCATATTATCTTATGACCTGGCGTTTTCTTTACTATGAACAAGTTGGAAATGTGTTAAGAACTAACTAAATCTGCACAGGATAAAAATACATTTTGTGAATGTTAACTACAATTGGGGGTGCACATCTTTAACCATTTCATTGTAATGATTGATACACACTTCTGGAGGATGGGGTAGCATTTCAATTGTATATAGCAAATGAGGCCTGAGTATTCATTTATGCATACTTAAAACAACCAGCAAGAGAATCCTTAGATTAGCATGGCAAAACAACATTTCTTAAAAGAAAATAGAAACAGATTTTATTTGAAGTTGCAAAAAGAAGGAAGCATAAGCTTTAAAAGATCAGTGTGTTTCAGAATATGACTTTAGTAAACAAAACAAAACTTTCCTGAAGAAGTTTTGCATTTCTTAAAAAGCAAAATCTCTTTGATGAAAAACAATTTGTATCTTGAAACATATTGAATGGGAAGTAGACTTAAACATACTCAGAGTATATTTAGTGAAGGTACATTATTCCTGAAGGCATATATTATTCCTGATTAATCCAGGTTCTTTGCATTTCAGTGGATCTATTCTGCCCAAATCTGATCTCAACTTATTGGATCATTGTGAGCTGCATAGTGCTCTTTTTTTTGCCTGTTTCAATTTTTTTTCATTCTTTACAGATTACTTTTATCTGTACACAAAGCATGAAGAATTAACCTTGATAAATCTCCACGATAATCAGGAGAATACCTAGTACTCTTGATAAAGTTAATATTTGAAATAACTTTAAAAACTTCAAAACCAAACTAAACTACTATCATGCTTTAAGCTAAGTGTCTAATCTTTATTCAAAGTTATCTGAGGGTAACTTTTGTGGAATAAAAAGGATATTTCTGACTAACATGTATATAATTATGATATAAAATACAAAACACTCTTTCTTGATCAGTAAGAGTTTTCCCATGTTAGATTTAATACCTTAGGATGGACTGCTTCTTCTGAAATCGATGAGAGAATGGCTTTTTAGACATGTAATTTGCTGGCACAGGCAGAATTTTTGGTCTCAGTGAATCAGTTTATTCCACTTCAATATCCACTTATTGGAGCACTTCCGGACTCTCAGCTTTTTTCACATTGTGGGTAGCCCTTTGAGCAATGCTTGACCTCTTGTGAACCTTTTGCCTTGACTTCCCGACATAAATCTTTAAATCTTTTTGTATTGGAAACTCATTTTATATAGCTTTTAAAGCTTCTTTGACACAACAATTTGGACAATAATATTTTGCATTTTCTCCCTCCAGAACTCTGTCACATTACTTCCAAAGACACCTAAAACCTCTGAATATAGTTTGACAATAAATGCAATCTGGCCACTATGACCATAATGCAAAATAAGTTACTCTCACACTTTCTTCTGAAATACTCAAAAATTTCTCTTACAGGTAGGACCATGTTTTTAGAATACTTTGGTCAAATTGATGTTTCCAAATATATTTCAGAACTGATTGCCATTGTTCCAGGGAGCAGGAACAAATAACTAGAATATAGCAGTTTATGAGTGACAGTCTAAATTGTGCTAATAAATTATATCAATGTTTTTTATAATGTGGATTTCCCCATCCTGGTGCCCTCCAGATGTGTTGGACTAGAATTCTCAGAATTCCAAGGCATGCTGTTTTGGAATTCTACAAATTGTAGTCTAAAATTTTTGGATAACACACAATTGTGGAAAGCTTTTATAGTGTAATATTTATGATCCTTGTATACCTTAAGGCTTGATTACAAGCAAATCAAAATAAAATAGAATATGCAGTATACATTTTCAAATAGTACTCAGATTGGGACTCCCACTAGCAAAATGCTTGTTCAGTTACAGAAATTGAGATGAATTCTTCAGATCATGGTATAAGGACAGAGAATGTGTGCCATAAAAGCACACAATACCTATATGTGTTGTGCTCCTTTAGCTTTTAAATTATAGGTATACTAGTAAAAAGAACATAAACCTCTATTAAAAACTGATGATGATGATGATAATAAGAATTATAACAACAAAACAACAACAACAACAACAACAACAACAACAACAACAACAACAATAATAATAATAATAATAATAATAATAATAATAATAATAATAATAATAATAATAATAATAATAATAATAATAATAATAATAATAATAATAATAATAATAATAATAATAATAATAATAATAATAATAAAGTTGGAAGGGATCTTGTAGGTCATCTAGGCCAACCCCCTACTCAGACAGGAAACCCTATATCATTTCAGACAAATGGCTGTCCAGTCTCTTCTTAAAAACTTTCAGTGTTGGAGCATTCACAGCTTCTGAAGGCAGGTTGTTCCACTGATTAATTGTTCTAACTGTCAGGAAATTTCTCCTTAGTTCTAGGTTGCTTCTCTCTTTGGTTAGTTTCCATCCGTTGCTTCTTGTCCTGCCTTCAGGTGCTTTGGAGAATAGCTTGATTCCCTCTTTGTGGCAGCCCCTGAGATATTGGAACACTGCTATCATGTCACCCTTAGTCAAGTGAATAAAATAACTCTTATTCCTAAGAGAGACACTACAACACAAGGGTACATTATGTAAGCCAATATAGCATTTTGAGCATAATATCGCCAACAATCACCTCCTTCCTCTATTGAGGGACTTTCAAAACATATTTGACTTAATTTAACTATGTTGTGTATTATGGTAATGACAAAAGTAATGATTGATATAACATTTTCAACAAATTGATTAAAGTTGGATATGTCCTCATAGAGAAATATGTATGGTCTAAAAACCATACAATTAAAACATCTTTGAAATATAATAGAAATATTTCTACTACTGGTAGAATAATTAAAGACTCTGGAGAAGTAATGATGCTTAGAGATAACTGGAGACTAATTCCTCAGATGGCATGCTAGGTTTTGATATCAAAGTATCAAACCTAATCTGAAACTCACATTAATTCTCAACCTTCCATAATGAGCAATGTCAACAACAGAAATGATAGTCGTAGGAGCAATGACAGAAAACAATTCTCCAGTGAAGCCCAGAAAAGACAATATCACATTCTTGATTGCTGGAAATCTCCTTTCTTCTACTCTGTTAATAATGTTGTCTATACATGAAAAACTTGTTGAGATACAAGAAAAAGGAGTACATGTCTATTATAAAATTGTTTCCTCACAAGCAAAAGATTCCTGGCATAACAATTCTATGGGGAAGCCTCCATACCTGACTTTGTAACAACTCAGCTCCTGCAACACAGTGGCTGCTGGACAGCTCCCAGCTAGTGCAGGCCTTCAAGCTGAACTTTTGAGCTTGTTGTCTAGACATTGTTGGACAGTTCCCTGGTTATGGTAGCACACTGAATTATTTTTTAAGAATACTAATAAACACATTCAAATGTTGGGGAAAATCAAGGAAATCTATGAGAGTTGAAAGTGTTTCCCTGAATTTCTCCAACATTTTAATATCAATCTCATTTTGAAAAAGGTCACTTTTTTCCATAAATAGGGACCATATCTTTAAAAACCTGCATGAAGCATGTATTAAATATAACAGGTGGAAGGAGGCAAGGAGAATCCACAGTGTATCACACATCAAATATTATGGTATGTAACCATCTTTCTAAGTGAAGATTTATTATTGGATTAATACCCAGTTCAAATATTTGAAATCTAGTGTTATTCTCCATAATTTATCAACGTTTACACAAAAAATGTGGTTTGGTATATTGGAACACCACTTCAAATTGTTAAAATTCTTTTAAAGCTATGGTTTAAAGCTATGGTCACTAGAGTGAAATGCTATTTTCTAAAATACATTTTGATATTTCAACAATTCCAATATAATTTTTATAGTCATAATTTGGGGTGGCAAATACTGACATGTCACTGATCTAATATGTTCCTGGTCCTTTACATTCAAAGCTTCTCAATGCTACGAGCCAATGGAAGCCAAAGGGCCTGATTTATTGGGGGGGGGTGCTTGCTGCTGTTTTCGTATTAGTAGTAATTTACAATGCTCAATGCCCTCATAGTCACCTTTCTCCCATCTCAAGTAGGTGAATACAATGCAATTGTCTTGGTTTCAGAAAAAGGGATGCTTTCTCCAAGGCTCCATTAATTGGAAAACAGTACACCACTGACAGGAGTGCCATAAGCATGATTATCAGCACCAGATGAGAGCTATTAAGAAAATGGAGAGTGTCATCTTCAGAGCACAAATATTTCCCTTTCTATAATACCCTCTTAAGGGGACCTGAAGTGGATAGGCATTGTCACATGCTCCCAGTCAGCACTGCCAAGGGTGTGTTTTTTTAAAATCACTGCTGCAGTTCTCAGAGGAAAAAGTTAGCAAGCCAAGCAATTTTATCACTTAGGGCCTAGTGTGCTTTATCTTTTAGTCCAAGATTCTGCAAGAACAAACTCTTGAATATCTACGGAAGCAAAAGGATGAGATTTTACCTTCAGCTAGGCATCTGGGAGAAGCATTCCCAAGAAGTTGTTAGTGTTGTTGGGAACATGCAATTATTTTATTCCCAATAGAGTTTAAAAGTTTCTTCATTTTCTTGCTTTCCCCCACTTTTTTTGTGGTTCAAAAACCATGTGGAACAGAAGATGAGTTTGTAGGCCTGAATCGGAAGAATTGTTTCACATCATAAGCCTATTCACGCAATCCCCTCCCCTGTTGTAAAACACAAGACATTGCCAACAGAACAGTGGCAGCATTGTGCTGCAGCACGATACCACCCAGATTTTACCTCAGCGCTCTCTGATCCCTTTTTTTGTTTTCAGTCAAAAGAGCGCGTTTGCTGAAGGGAGGGGAGCGGGGTGTTCCTATTGCTTCCACTAACATGGAGGTTAAAAGAAAGATTGATGGGAGAAAGTTCACCTAGAAAACCAGGATAAATTTCTTGCTCGCCAAGGCCAGTTGTTCCATTGTCTAGAGGCCATGTTTTTTGTTAATTATCTCTCACTCTCTCCTTTTATCAAGGGAACTGGCAGCAAAGCACGGAGAAAGGAACAGGATATAGGGGTCAGAGGTTCCTTTTGGGCCACCTAGGTATTCTGCTTGAAATGCTGGCTTAGGAACCACTAGCTTGAGGGAGGCGGGTAGTTTGGAATTCACCAAGCTCAAAAAAAAAACCCCAATACTATATTTTTATAGGAATATTGATGCCCCAAATGGCAGCTTTTCTCTCTACTGCAAGCAGAGTTCACACACACATACACACACACACACAAAGAAGTTGCTTCCACCAAGTATGTGTTGTCTAGGAAATAAACCTTAGCGAGGGCAGGCATTAAACCCACAGCTGCTGGATTTGGCTAGCCCAGAGACATTGGTTGCAATGACAATGATGCTCAATGGCAGCAGACCAGAGCTAAACATAAATAGGACTGCATAAAGGAGAGGAAATGGAACAAAACCATTCCTTAGGTGCCACTGGCAGAGGAATAACATCAATTCTGGAGGCAAAGCAAAAAGATCCTTCTGTTTCCACACATTTGTTAAGGCATGTAAATTCATAATTCACTCACAATGTACCTTTGAGATGCAGCTGCACTCGACCAATAGGCCTTTTTTAAAAAGTCGTTCAGAGAAACTGCCCTGTTTCAAGGAAGAAAAACAACTATTGAGAGCCCACAAGAAACTATAGAAGCGAGGAGGGATATTTTGTTAGGGATGGGGATGGAGGAAGAAATGTGCTCTTTTTGGCAGATGCCACAGAGATTCACATTCCTAATATAATGGAGCCTTCTTTTTAAAGTCTGGCTGAGATGAATAGCTATTGGATCACTCCGAGGTTGCTCTGGCCAGTCATACTTAGGCAGCTGTTTGTGATGTTAAGAATGAACTAGAACTGCTTTTGTGCTGTTCACACAACAGGACTTTCTCTACACTCCAACCTAAGCTATCCTTGGGGTACAATCATGGCCTTGAAGATCTCACATTCTTGGTCCCTGCTCCATATTTCTAAGTAGCACGAGAGAGATGGCAAAATCATTTTCCCCAATTTCAAGTTAAACTAGTGAAAAACAGGGCATTGTTACACAGGCAGTTGTTTTGCGTTATAGCGCCCATAATCCTTTGGCCTTGTTCATGCTGGCTTTGGCTAATAGAAACTCAAACATCTAAAGGGCACCAAGTTTCTTATTTATTTTTATTATTATTTATTAAATGTATAGGCCACCCATCTTACTGTCATGTGATTCTGGCTGGCTTATCTCTGAATTCTGACAAACAACATTGAAACTAATGAAATAGTGATAATTTATGCAGTGATTTGGGAAACAGCTTATGGATTTGATGCAAAATAGATTATCCATTGCTTTTGCAAATATAATAAAAATATTATATTTGAAACATATGTAACAATGAAAAGGAATGTCCACATACTGTATGTAGAAGTCTACACAAAAGGAGTTCCACTCACACATTACTTGTTTATTCATATAATACTGTGCATAAAGACAAGCGCCTGTGTGTAAAGAGGGGGTGAAACTTTGGGACATTCAGTTGCAATTTCAATATCTAAAATACATAATATAATGAAATACAGGAGAACTGTCACTACTTATGGCATCTACAACTTGAAGCTTTTAGACATTTCCAATCTAATTGATTTCCAAACACAATCCATGTGTTTCCTAGAGCTTGCTAGCAATGTAGATGTTTTGCTCATCAAATGTTTTGTGATGACACTTTGTTTTTGTTAAATGGTGTTATACTTCATTTGTCACCATTATTATTCACATATTCACAAAACAACTGAAAATAATGCTTGGAAAAGGAGTAGCTTCTGCTCAGCTGAATTTATAATTTGAAAATTCTTAGTTTTCTAAGTTTTAGGACATTTGCTCAAATGATATAGAATTGAGATTGGTTCACTTTGATGGTTAATTTTCTCATGCAACGTTTAGGGATAAATGACAGGAAGGTGTATCTGCTGTTTTAAGAAAGTGAAAATGATGGAACTAAGTAATATCCCAAAACAGAATGCAGTGAATTATGAAGAAAAGGGCAAGAAGAAATACAAAATGATATAGATTATTATATAATGATATAGATTATTATATAAATGATATAGATTACTAACAGGATATACTGAGATAGATTCACAGTGTATTTCTATTCAAGAGTTTTAACATAAAGAAAACCTCCTGGAGCTTTGTGCAAGCAAATGAATTAACTTAGATAATCTCATATTACTGTTATTTCTTTGTTAGATGATTTGGGGTGATATTTGTTTAATAATTTTAAAGATATTTACTGTAATTATATATTTTGTTATAGATTTCTGAAAAGAACATACTTCTTACAAGAGTCTGTTGACTTATAACAAATTGATTCATTGGTTGGTTGGTATATATTTAAATAGATGTTCCCTGATAAAAAATAGTCTTGACAAAAGGTATTTACAAAACAATTATTGCATAATAGTTAAAGAAATATGGAACAATGTAGATGACTAAAATAAAAACTTCAAAAATATATATTGAAAATTAAAAATGCAAAAGGCCTGAGTAAAAAACAAAATATTCTGGTGCTCAAAAGAATGAAATTATGACACCAATCAGTGTTCTGTATAAGTGGATGTTATTGTCAAAAGATTTCCAAAGCTGAAGCTTTGGAAACAATCATAGTACAAGACTACTCTTGGTCATTCCTGGATGCCTTGATGTTGCTAATCAAGCTATAATCTTGCCAATTTGAGGCCTTCTTGAGTATATCTACAACTCTGAATTCCTAGCCAAGAGGGTTGATAGTTTATTGGGAATTTTGCCATTATTATCCATCATAATCTGAAGGCATCAGTGTAGAGAAACCTGTCCTAAAAAGATACAGTAAATAAGTTTTAAATAACTTCAACATTTCTCATAAAAATAAAACTGCACAATTCCCACGCAGCTTTTCAATTAAATACTTATTGTTCAAAAGGAAGACTTCAGTTGTAGACCTCAACATCTACCAGCCTTATGAAAGATCAGTTCCGTGTGTTCTCCTATAGCAGAGAATATTTTAATGGTTAGTTTTTTTCAAAAAGTTAATGAAGTCCAACTGTTGTTAGAGAAGAAATCAACAGGACTAATATAGAGGGCAGAAGAATTATTCCCTTTAAGATGCCTTAAAATCTGAGGCCAACTTAAACATTTTTAATGGTGGAAACTAAGCCTAAAATATAATTCAGTTCATAAAAAGATTGTCAATTAATTTTAGTGCCTATTGTTTCCAACTCTGACTTTTAATCAATAAATGCAAATTATGACAGAGTACATTACATAAAGTTCTACCTGCTCAATCATTCTGTAAAATAAATTCTACATGCAAGAAAATATTTGAAATTCCATTTTTGTTTTGTCTTGATTGTCTTTTATTTCTTCTGTCACTACCAAATTAAGCTGTTATTCTTCAAAGATTTTTTCTATATTCTATTTTGTTTACCAATTCTTTCTTAACATGCACTTATAATATGGTTTCCCAAGATAATATGAAAATACTAAAAATATTTTTTCTTTAAGTTCTTAAAGCTTTCTAAGTTTTCCTTTTCTGAGAACAGAATAAGAACATTTTTAAGATTGTCGAAAAATGTATCAAAATGTGTGCTCGTGCATGTATGAGACCAAAAGAGAAGCTGCTAGATCATTTTTTCCAAGCTACCTTCTATTTATAAAGCTTCCAAAATAAAAGGGAAATTGTTTTTGTTTTGTTTCTTGAAAAGTCAGCCTTTGGTTGCCTGTTGTGAGGAAAGAACCTGTAGAAAAGATGCAGAATTAAAATGTTCAAAAACCTTGTATATGTCTAATGAGATATTTTTTGCAAAAGTTCAACTTCTTACAAGAACAAGAGTTGGTTACAGTTCATCGTCCAAACAAAATGGTTCCAAAGTTGCATCAGAGCCTGAGATTTCAGTAGCAATAGTAATGTAGTCATTTGACAATTGTAGTCCCATGTTTTCCTTGGGCAGGGCGCACAGAACTCTATTTTTGTTTATATTTCTTTCAGGAGGGTTGTGAATTCCTGAGAGTACACAATTGCCAGTATTGCAGAAATAGGAGAGAGGATCTGTCCAAATGACCAGGTTCTTCTCTAGTCCCCTGCTGTGTGCTACAGGAGAACTTGGAGTAGAAATCACATCCCTTAGAACTATTCCTTGCTTTTCTTCAAGTAAGAGCAAAGACCAACGTATTTCTGGAGGAATGTTTCTTGTTGGTGCTCCCAGATGTGTAGGATTTCAGGGGAGATATGATGTGTTTGAAGTCAAAAGGGACAAACTGGTTGGCTGGACAAACTTACAGCTGAAAGTTCCTCATCTTTACTCCATAGGGTTCCTGAAAGCAGTGCTTGGATCTGAATCTAGACAGTGGTTGGTTAGAAGGAGATCTTTACATACAAGATTTTTCATTAGGGAGTACATATGTAATTTAACAATATTCCTAGCTTGCTCCTAAGTCTAATGTTCAAGTCATAGAAGTAATTATGACCCTTTGACTGTTTTACTTCATTAAGAATACTCCTATCCCTTGAAAATATTTGTGTTTCACTAGCTTACCAAATCTGAATATTTTCCACAGCTCATAAATTTATTGTAAAACTGGTGAGGGAAGGAAACAAAACTGAAAGATTTTGCAGCAGTCACGGTCCCTCTACAACTTATTCCATTGAATAGATTCAAAGGGACAACTCATATATCAGCTGCTTACATTGGACAGCTCCTTGCAGTCCCATCCATTGACAGTGGTTGGAAGAAAGAGACATCCAAGTCGGAGAAGGAAGGAAATGGGAAAAGCATAAACCCAAAGGAGATTCTCTTCAAAAGGGGCTGCTTTTTCTGCGATATTAGTGCTACCTACGAGAGAGAGAGAGAGAGAGAGAGAGAGAGAGAGAGAGAGAGAGAGAGAGAGAGAGAGAGAGAGAGAGAGAGAGAGAGAGAGAGAGAGAGAGAGAGAGAGAGAGAGAGAGAGAGAGAGAGAGAGAGAGAGAGAGAGAGAGAGAGAGAGAGAGAGAATCTCCCACAGATAGTATTTCTTCACCTCTCTGAAATTTCAATATTGTATACTATAATATTTATTAATTAATTAGATTTTTATCCCTTCATTACTTTATAATCAACTCAGAGTGGTGAACATACATCATATTTCTTCCTCCTCCTATTTTCTCCATAACAGCAACTCTTTGAGGTGGGTTGGGCTGAGAGAGTGACGGGCATACATGAGGTTCAAAAGACCTTTTTAATATTTTGTTTTTCCTTGGTCATTTTCTCCCCTTCCTAAGACTCCTGCTTTTTTTGAGAATCACATTTCAGTTTAGACTTCTTCTTTCCTCCTCCCCAAATCAGGGTCTATATATGTTAGGTTGGTTTTAATCTGATACTTGTACTTTCTAAATTTTAGAGAATTATATGAATTATATGAATCGTCAAATATCAAGGGATGAATGGAAAGTCTGTAGGCAAATAAAAAAATATTCTGTGATTGAAATACAACCTACTGAATGAGTACATCATGAATTACTAAGGAAGTGTAAATTCCTGACCTCCCAAGTATTTTTATAGTGCAACACTGCAATTAGTTCTATATATTATATTCTAAGCAGAGAAAAAATGGATTTCACTGAGGTGGCAAGAAAAGATGGTGTTTTCGATACCATGCCAAATAGTAAATTATAATTTTGCAAGAACTAACATTACAAGAGTCATGCAAGGATGATGGGTGCTTTAAAAATTTGATAATAAATAAATAAACACATATTTACAGTGTTCAAAATAACGAGCACAGTTATTGATTGTCCTTTCTTCAGCTATAATCTACTACTAATTTACTCTATAATAACTCATCAAAGTCAATGGCATTGGCCTAACAAAACAAGGTTATTCACTGGTTTCAAAGTAGATATTTTTCTTTAACATAAATTACCACATCAGTTTAAAGTGAAATTGACAAATATAGTATCTTTTCCATGTGCAAATTTGTAATTTTGCCTTGTGCAATATTTAAAGGCATATATGTAATCGATTCCATACGTATTTCTTTAGCAGTAAATCAAATTAAACTATATTTTTCAGAATCTATTTGTATCAGAAAGATGAATATTTTTAAGAAAAACATGTCACAACTGAGCCATAGATTTTTGTTTGTTTGTTTGATTCTGTTTTGTCATCAACCCTCCTGGAAGGGAGAGTTACCAATATCCTTTTATCACTATTCATGCCTGGCAGAAGTCAAATCAGTTGCCCATGTGTTACTCTTCTGTCCCTTTTATACAGCTTGGTTTGAGATAAACAAATAATAGAAGCTGAGAAGAAAATATTCTTCCCTTAGACAATAGGTCAACTGCAATTCCTCAAAGAGCTGCAAAATTCTGCTCCATCACCATTGCAGTCCTCTATGCAATGGGATAGTCCAGGGGTAGGCAACCTTGGCTCTTTTATGACTCGTGGACTTCAACTCCCAGAATTCCTAAGAGACTACCCCTGGGATAGTCTAATATTACTGTGGTACTTCTTTCTGGATCTATAGGCAAGGATGTGTTTTGGCCTTTCCCTGCATACAAATAAGATTAGATAACCTAATTTTATTCTAAACTTATGTAAATTAAGATAATTATTCTCAAAGAAATCCAATGTCTTGTGGTCTTAGAATCAGAGATGTATTAAAAAATAATGGTAGTTTCTTTAATATGGCACCTTTTACTCAGCATTTACAATTGCTATCAGGACTGCATTGCAATGCAGTCTGTTCCTTCCATTTTGCTAATGCCTCATCCTGCCATTCTAGGGATGGTAGCTTGTAATGTAAAGAGGTGATGTTGTTATTTAACAGTCAAGTGACAAATTATTTAATTAGAACATATGCCATTTACCTCACAGCTGTGTTCATATCCCTCTATTTCCATCATAGCCTTAATTCTGTGCTGATATAGGGCTCCCTATTTCCAAAACTGCTGTTATTTGTATCTCATGCATTTATAAAAAATAATAAATTCCCCTACACTGCAATATACACTTAAGTAACAATGCATCTGCAGTGGCACACATACTCTGAGTGAAATCTCTTGTCTTTCCCCAAATAAGTATTAGTGCTTATTTCAAAACCTGGCATTGCTGATAGCTCATTCAGTGTGATAAAAAAGAAATATCTAAAGCATCAGTGGGAACACATAGTTCTCTATAGACATCTTTAGCTTGAAAGTCTCATCCTTCCCCAATGCATTTAGCTAAATGTCTACTCATAAATTCTGTCGGGCTTACTCTAAATATGTTCATACTTATATAGGAGGAAAAAAAGATCAAACTCAGTAGGAATTATTGGTGAACAGACAGGAATTCTATTGTGCTGATGAGCATTCTTAAGGCATGAACACATTTCTGTAACAAAGAGACTATTTTTTTATTTAGTTTGTTGTTTCTTAAATTTTTTGCTCTCAGCATCCCTTCCCACTCTTAAAAATTACAGAGGAATTCCAAAAGGTTTTGTTTGTATAGGTTATATTTATCAATATTTACCATATTAAAAATTAAAATGGACACATTTGCAAAACAATTTTATCCATTGGATATTAACATGAATAAAATGTTTTTCATAAAAAAACATTTTAACAAGTAAAAAATAATAAGGAAAAGAGTGCCATTGTTTTATTTTTTTGCAATTATCTTCAATATTTGGCTAAACATTTGATTTTGCAGATCCCTGAGAATGTCTTGGTGGATGCCCAGGGTCTTTGGACCACACTTTAAGAAATGAATTCAGTTTCTACCAAGCTGATTAACCAACTCTCAAAACAGAATAGCATAAGTCATAATGGGTTTCAGGGATGCTTTTTCTGCTATTCATTTAATTTTTAAAATTCAGACCATGCGAAATAGAATGTGTTTCACAGTCACAAATATCCCCATTTTATAAATGGGCAATGTGTCTGAGAGGAAAACAAGTTTTTGAAAGTCACTTATGATTTTATGGTAAAAGACCGTTGGTCTCTCAGATTCAATCACTAAATAGCCAATAACATCTCTATGTGTTTATGTGTGGGTGTGGGTGTGTTTGTGCGCACATGTGCACATGTCTTTGAACCAATGTTAACTCCTGGCAACTGCCTGGACATACTTTTCTACAGCATTACCTTTTCCCCAAAGTTAAGTCTGATACAATAGGGATGTATTTTATAATTATGCAAGTCCATCCATTTTTAAGTTGACATTATATATACATGACTTGCATTCCTATTGGATGCTTCTGTTTCTTCAAAACCCTTCTCTTTCTCCTTAAGCTTCATTATTTTCCCAGAAAAGGAATCAGGTCTCAGAGTAAACAAATGGCAAAGTGTCTCCTGAATGCATGTTTTTCCTCCAGATGAATTCCATGGTAGACTCTCCTCTGAAGTGAATGTGGCTGTACCAATTAGATGGATCCAGAAATATGGGCCATGTCTCTATTTTCTGCTGACAGACCCTCAAGATCTCTTCAACTGTGCCTCCTTGCCAGATGCCACACTCAAAATGGCAAATGTAGCTGTATTCTCCATCCTCCTGGCCCCGCTTTTTTTCAACATGGAATATAAGGCCACTGCCAAAAACATATCCAGCACAATCAAACATCAGATGGTGACTCCTTTCCCACAGCTTGTGTGAGTGAAAACAGTGAAATTATACCCATGTTTGAGTAGTGAATCCCCTAGTGTTTAAGCGAGGCAGGCCCAGCACAGGCCCTTGTTCTACTGCTTTTTGTTCCTGGACTTGCGCTGTTTTTAGCACTGGACACCATTCAGTCCCCATTCAGTATTGTATGTCACTTCACATATGGTTCATCCGTTCCAAATGTGTGCATGTACCCAGAAAATGCAGCTTTTCATTATGTATTCTCTATGTAACAGAAAAGATTAAGATGTAAGCCTGGTGAATGCAGCAGGAATTAGTTGGACAGATGAATAAGGGAAAAATGAATCTGGAATGATGGCGGATTTAGTCTAATGATTGTGGGAGGGCGTTAAGAACTTGGTGGTAGGTTTGAGCCCTTTTAATCCTAGACCCGGTGTGTATTTTGGCAGGAGAGACATTTCTTCAGGGCAGTAATCTGAGGGTTAGAGTAAAAATGCTGTAATATTTTCAATTTTTACTTGTTTGTACTATTAAAATTAAATACATTTATATATTCTAAAATTTAAAATTGAAAAGTACAATGAAACAAAGTACCCGTTCTGAAATAGGCACTACAATATTGCATTGCCCTTCAAGTAAAGGTGGTGGACTTTTTTCCTATTACGTAAAACAACAAATAGCATAAATAGATATTTAAAGTTTCAGTCCTATATAGATGAAAGGGAAACAAGCCTTATGGTGTTCGGTGAGATTTACTTTATAGTAGATATGCCCCAAATTGCTATAAAATGACTTCAATTTGAATAGTTACCAAAATACCTCTAGATATTTTGTTAGGCTCAGAAATGTTGTAGAATGGTATATAAATGTGCTATTAA
The DNA here is from genome assembly GCA_023970755.1 of Azemiops feae. Taxonomy (NCBI): domain Eukaryota; kingdom Metazoa; phylum Chordata; class Lepidosauria; order Squamata; family Viperidae; genus Azemiops; species Azemiops feae. The sequence continues at coordinate 76,058 of JALGBA010000584.1, forward strand.
AACAGAGAGAATATTTAAGATTCTAAACTCAGTTGCTTCAACTTAATACATTGCTGCATATAAAACAAGGAAAAGAAATTAAAATACCTTTTAGTAAGAAAAAAAGAATGAAGCATATTTACTTTCTACAACCATTTTTGCAAGGACCCATTCCCCCCCCTCCCGACACACACACACACACACACACACACACACACACATCAGTTTGGATTGAAAAATGAACATTTGCATCAGAATAGAGGTAGAGATATTTCAGTAGCATAAACACAAAGCTTCAGAAAGTAGTCAGCTGTGTTCAGCTGCTTCTTTATCAGCTTGCAAGAGTATCATGAAAGGAATATTTACATGCATATACTTACCCATATCAAAATACCAGGAGGGAGTCTGTCAAATGAGATGATAAAAATATAAACATTTGTGAGGGAAAAACAGGCATGGTAATTTTTCCTCTGTATAGTTTAAGCTATAGACAGGCTTTATTGCTATCACTTGGAATATATTGTTTTAAAATATTATATTTCATGTTCTTCAGCAATACTTACAGACTTCACTAAAAATATAAGCCCAAATGGTGCAGTGCTAGGTACTGGAATTCAGAATTTCTCAGGAATGGATGGGTTCTATACAAAATATCCTTCAAGATAGTCAAGCCAATTTGGTGTAGTGGTTCTGGCCTAGAAACCAGGAGGCTGTGAATTCTAGTACCACCTCAGGCATGAAATCCAGTTGGGTGACCTTGGCCCAGTCACTCTCTCTCAGCCCAACTCACCTCATAGGATTGTTGTTGCGAAAAATAGGAGAGGAAGGAGTATTATATATGGTCACTGCCCTGAATTACATATAAAGTAATAAAGGTGAGATAAAATCCAATAAATAAATAAAAACGACCCAAGTGAAAATACTTACAATATTAAAAAATTAAATTTTTTAACATGTATGCTTATTAAGCATTAATCCAGCTAAACCCAAATCTCCGTAAGTCCCACTTAAAGCATTGGGATTTAAGTCAGTTATAACAAATGAGTTAGGCATTTGGCAACATATGCAGATGCTACATAATCAACCTTAACACTGGCCATCAAACTGCGGTTTGTCTCTCCTGATTATCAGACAATTAATTTTCTAGAACTACCTGGAAATGGCAGAGTTTGAACCTGAGATTCTTTGCATGCAATCCATGCACCCTGATTTGGATGAGACTTAAGTCGTGATAAACTTTGGGTGAGTTAAAGTCCTAAATATTAAAATTGTCACATAATTCATTCAAACATAGCACATTGCTCAGAGGTTCCCCGTTCATGTTATACTTCATAATTTGAATTAAATTCTCTGAGCTGATTTACCCTTGTTAATTATCCCAGAATGTTACTATCTTTCAAAATATTTTAGAAGCCTGCCGTAAATTAACAGGAGGAGAGATAGCTGCTGGGAATAGAGAACAATTTCCTCCTCAAAGCATCTACACTTGTTGTGGCTACTTTACTTGCCTCTGGGGGGCAAAAAAAATCACTGAATGCCAAATGGCAACACAGATAACGCTGTTGCCATCTAATGATTTGGTGGGTTTTTGAAGCTCAGTTCTCTGAACTCTACCTCCACCCAGTCCTCAGGACACCAGTATCTAAAGAAAGACCATCAAAAGGCAGAGAGTTGTATAAGTTCTTGGCTAGAGCAAAGGACAGCTATACCTGGTATTCAGGAATAATGTGCTGGTGGAAACCAGAACTTAATTGGGGTGAGCTGTACTTGCATACAGTTAATGATCATTTATAATTATTCAATAACCTGGACTTAGTAATGTTTCTAGAATAATGTTACAATGTTTTCATAATTCTATGATTCCTGCCCTAGAACTTCTAGCTATAAAGATCCTAGTAACTGAAGCTTAACAAGGGTTCATCTTTGAATTCTCTTGAAGCTTCTACAGATATAGACTGCTGATGCGTCTACTTAAACTGCAGAATATAAGTCCGTTGGATAATTCTGATAAGTGCAACCATTGGTTGTATTTTGATTGTATGCTCTTTTAGGATGGGATACCATATTTGAAAATGTTATATAAAGTGTCCATTGATGATAGAAAGAAAGCTATATCATATTTATCATTTTTAGTAAATGGGCCATCATAATCATCACTACTACAACTCATAATGCTAAAATAGGAAAGAGGTCCTTAGCCTTTGCCTATTCCATATTTTACCTTATTATACTGTTCTAGGATCAACTGTCATCAAATTATTTCTGACTAATGCATAGGATTGGACTATGATTAATTTATTTACTGGTTTTTTAAATTGTCCTTCATACATGTTCATTAAAAAAAATCCACATTTCATTCAAATGTAAATCAATCAGCTTGTCTCCCTGGATGATCGTGTATCTGCTTCAAAGAGGGTAAATACAAATCTTTTCATTTTCTGCTAATCTGTGGTTAATTTTCTCCAATTCCTTTACTGCTTTCCCAACAGGTGTTCTGATTTATTTTGAAATCCTAAATTGAATTTCACTAATATTCTGCTCTTTTTACCTTCAGTGGATTTAATTGCACAGTATAGTGTAAATAACTATTATAATATTACAATAAGAAAACCAGTGTAGTGTAGCGTTTAAAGTGCTGGCCTAGAAGACCAGAAGACCATAAATTCTAGGCCTCCCTTAGGCAAGAAAGTTGGATGGGTGACTTTGGGCCAGTTACAATCTCTCAGTCCAGCCCACCTCACAGGGATGTTATTGTGAGGAAAATTAGAGGCAGGAATATTAGGTATGTTCATTGCCTTGAGATATGTACATATACACATACACACACACACATATATACATATGGATATACATTCAGGGTAAAATATAAGTATTCTAAGTAAAATATAAGAATAATAAGTACTATTAATATTAATAAATAAAGTGCAAAGTCTGGATAGTGGACATTGCAATATCTGGTGACAGCAGAATAAAAGAGAAAGAACTGGAGAAAATAACAAAATATAAAGACCTGCAAATAGAAGTAGTATGACTGTAGCAAAAGAAAGCAAAGACAGAACCAATAGTAATAGATGTTTTGGCCCAATCTCAAAACATCTGGACCACCATCACCACTGACAAAATCATCAACAGTCATTTGCAAAACAGTCACTTGCAAAACACTTAGAGTTAACAACTTACAACCTGCGACGATACCTTTAACACCATCAAACAACCACATCTGCCTATCCCAAATCCTTGAGAAGGACTGGGTAGGTGGACAAAAATGTCAAATCCACCTGCTGACTGTGTGACCAATGAGAATAATAAGCAAAAATACAATATGTAGATCTTAATTTGTCTGTAGCAACTGAAGAGGCCTGCTTTAACCTTTGTTGGTATGCATAGCCAGGCTAATTATCACTGTTTGGGCTTATAAAGTGTCTTTCTATTCTTATCCTGAGCAGGACTATGGCATTTGTTGGAGCAATAACTTTAAAAAACAGAGAGAGAGAGAGGGAGAGAGAAGGGGACTGAGTTTTTCCCCTATTATCTTGGACTTACTTCTGGGTCTGTACATCTTCCAAGGGAACAAGCAGAGAAGGAATACTCCCATTCCACATTACGCAGATGGATCACCCACATTACCTTAAATCTCTTGAAAAGCAAAGGACAGAGACACCTTTTAAAAGCAACAACAATGTGTGTTCTGTGCGTTCTGTAGATAAGTTAGTGGCTAACTGAAGGCAAAAACATATTTTAAACGCAGATTTTGTGAAGTTAAAAGCTTATTCTGGAATCTTTCCATTCAGAATTATTTCAATAATAATTTAATTAACAGATATAGAACTAAAGTGGCAAAGCAAACTTGTGGAGTAGTTAGTTGTTGGAAACAGTCCCTAAATCATCATCGAATCAAACTTAAGTTTAACTAGAGTCACAGAGCTTTCAAGAGGCTATTTCATGAAATAGGAATCTAAGTAATCTATGTATAATGTATTATAGAATCTAATTGCCTTCAGAGTCATCTTTATGGCTATGTAATTTTATTTATTTTAGTTGAAGTGTGAGCAATGTTTTTTGGACTGAATGGGTGCCTTGGCTTTTCAGTGATTGGCGGGAGAGCTGTACTGTAAAACATAGTGGGTGGGGCTAAGCAAAACGAAGTGATAGTTAGTAGGTTTTCCTCTTCTGTCATATTAAAAATGAGTATTCTCTAATAAGTTTTGAAAATCTCTGCAGAATGCCTAAGCCTTAGATTACACACCTCTATTGCAGTTGATTGGTTCTTCAATGAAATAATAAATCTCATAGATGAACTTCTGTTAAACAGTAAACACCATAGAACAGAATGAAGCATATAGCAAAATAAGCAATATATATAATATTATATATACATACATACATACATACATATATACATACATACTGTATAATTTAGACCAGGGGTCCCCAACCCCTGGGCTGTGGACCAATACCGGGCCGTAGCATGCCAGTAACCAATCCGCACAAACAAGCAAAGCCCAATCCGCGGGATGCAGGCAGCACACAAAACCACGCCCCCTCCGGTCTGCGGAAAAACCTCTCTCCATGGAACCGGTCCTTGGTGCCCAAAAGATTGGGGACCTCTGATTTATACTATATAATTTATAGGTTGCCATTTTACCACTAGGTACATTAAAACATAAGTAAATTAAAACCAGACATCATGGGTGATGTATAGTTGATAGAGATAATATTGGAAGTATTTATTTAAATAATACTAAAGCCATGTAAGAGTGTTGAAACATTTCCAAATTTATATTTGACTTCAGTGATAACAATCACTGCAAACCACTGGACAACCAGTAGATGGCAATAAGGAGTTAATGATTTATGTGGTTCTTTACTGTCATCATGATCATCCAGACTTTTGCAACATAGATATGATAGTTCTAGTTCAGACCTGCATAACATTTATATGGCCAGCATTTTTGAAAAATCATTGATCCACTGATGCCAAATATCACCACCACTAAGAAGGATTTGCCACCACTGCTGTTTTAGTTTTTTGCAGCCACTTCTACCATGCTGATAAGCTTCTCCAGAACCTCCAGATCTCATCGATACTGCCAGCTGCTGCAGTGATGCTAGCCACTGTACAAGTGATTGGCAGGTTCTGTTTGGTATGATTTCAGCAAATGTTACAGGGCATTTCTAAGTTTGATTTTTTTTCTAGTATCCTTCCACATGATGAATTATTTCTATTATTCAATACTCAGATACTGGCTATTGTCTTTTTGGAACCTAGATACCTGACACTGAGTTCTGGATTAATAAGTAGTATGGGATATGCCATTTGAATATGCTCAGATGACTGCATGCATGGCACTTTTATGAAACTTATAAAGCTTATAAAAACATGACCAGCCAATTAAAATTTCATGGCTGAAGATGAACCAATGAGCCACAAATGGCATTTCTCATACCCATACCAAGATGTGCAGTATCCAAGGTTGGTGAAATTAATTTAAAACTGGAAGCAAACTCAACAAACATATGTCTGTTCCAAAGAGGAGTATTACTAATAGTATTAATAATAATGGTGCATTAAGCTACTATTTATTGTTCTTACATGATATTTAAAATATGCCAATCCAACATTAATTATAATTTCATCCAGCCTGAAGTGTGAATTAGGAAAAATAAAGGTCTCTATTCCTTTATCTAACATGGGCAAAATTACAATTAATCATATTTTTAAAAGGTTGTTGTAATATTAGTATATGATAAGCAGAAATGATCCACAGTTTATAGAAACAAGTACAGAGGTTTGAACTACATGCCCTTCAACATGGGGATTACATGCCTGTTTTTTTTAACTGCCCGTATGTTTTGCTTTTCATCAAAACTAACTGAAATTTAGAGTCTGGCAACTATTAAGGAACGAAGTGTACCACATTGCAGAGAAATTGGTGCTTGGAGGAATGATATGTGTAATCACACATATCATACACATAAGTTAATAAGGGTTATACAAAGGGAGGGAATGACAGCAAGGTATAATTATCCTTTATGAATGGAATGGAACTCTCTGTTGGGAACAAAGGAGAGGGGGAAGTAGGAAAGATTGATTCATTCATCTTTTTCATACAAGAAAATTGTGTATCAGGAATTTGAGACAACCACAATATTTTCTTCCTTCAACTTTTAAGATGGAAGATGTGGAAAGCAGTGATAAGCAAAAGATTAATTAGGGAAGTACTCTTTCTAAAATGCTATAAATGCTAAAATGTACTCTCCGAAAAATGCTATGATTGAAAAAGCCAGTAGTAACCTGATTGCAAGAATAACTCTAACTGTAGGATCCCTTCTTTTCCCTCCATCCTCACTGAGGCAGTTTCTGTGTGCAAATACTAGTCTCCTTTTCTTTTGGTACATGACAAAGGTTCTGAACTGTCTATCAGAATTAGAGTTCCATGAAAATACTAGGTGAAGGGACAAGGCAAATTAGGATAATCAGTCCTGCCTTGTTACCTTCTGGGAGGAGGCTTCATGGTATCCGAAGCAGAACATCCAGATTCAGCCATAGTTTCATTCCATACAGCATTAAACTTATGAACTCTCAAGCTTCCTCCTTCTGTTATATATTCAAGATGGATAGTGTTTAATATTTATTTCTTATGTATATGTAGGGGTGTGGGTCTATACATATGTTGTATATAGTATGTTTAGGTGTGTGTCATGTATGTGTTCACTTTGAGAGCGGGCAACTAAATTTCATTTTTGATGTGTGCCGTTGTGCCCAGAGTAAAAAAATGACAATAAAGGTTATCTTATCTTATCTTATCCTGCAATTTAAAAGCTTTCCTAAATCACCCAGCCTAGGGTGGTTTTGAGTTTGCAGTAAGTCAATTCTAGAATCCAGCCAGTTCTAGATAAACTATTATTAGGTTATTTTTAGCACATTGTCTGAACCTATTAACTGCCTAACAGTATGGCTGCCTTGCAACACAAACACATAGTTCCTTTCTAATAGTTCCTTCCTAAAGTAAGCCTTAACCCTGGAACCAGAATTATGACCTGCTGAGCTTTGGTGCATTTTGCACATCTGAATGCCTTTAACAAAGAATACTTCATTTTTTAGTAGTGCCTACCAGTAGCACAAGAATAATATTCCAAGTAATTGATAAAAATACATAAACAATCAGTATACATATATACAGTCTGGTATACATATATCTTACATTATTAGAGTTCAGTCTTTAGGAAAACATATGGAGGTGTTAACCACTTCCTTAATATAATACTGAATTCAATATATAAGAGGTAAAGTCATGACCCTATAATGGTCAATCAGCCTATTAGTTTGTGACATGCGAATCAGTTCTACTGTAGTTGCATGCTTGAATTTATTACATGGGATGCTCCTTACTTAACAATGAACTCTTTTGCTACAAGCCATCCCTCCACGCTTTTAAAAAATAATAGGTCAAAATCTGTAGTTTAAAGTGAGCTACTTGTCTTTACATTGGTAAGACATCTGCAAAATACAGTATGAGCAGGTATTGCAAATGGGTTCTACCTAAAGATTCAAGGATGCCAAAGACATGATGTTAGCCAAATTTACTGAGAATCCTCTTAAATAATGATGTTCTCCCCTCAGCCTATAACACCTTTTGGGTGATTGATTTAAGAGGAAATGAACTCTTCCTCTAGTCTTTTCCCCCCTTCGACAATTAGTTTATGATATGTTATAATTTCTAAGTTTTTTTTAAAGTGACCCCAAAATCTTGCTGCATTTAGTCTCCTGAGAATATTGGGTCGAGGTTTTTGATCCCTGTTGCTCATTGATTTGAAGGCTGATGTAGTGCAAGGGGTCCTTATTAGTGGCGTCTGTCACTGCTGTAATGTTTTTGTTATTTTTCCTCATTTGTTCATTCTGACATCATGTCATTACAGAATGGTGCTGTTCAAGCCCTGCCTTGGCTGTTCGTTAGCGTGTGTTTAATGAGCAGCTTAATTGAGCTGTCTAGTAGGCCACCTGTCACCCTCCGGACTTATTAACATACTAATGGCCTGACATTGTATTCTCTGACAGGCAACAGGGTCTACTGATTTGATGTCTGGACATGAGGTTTTTATGCAGGAATGAGAGAGGATATTGGGAAGGAGGTTTAAAAAAACAAATTAACTCTTTGGTATCTCTGTATTATGGCTGCTGGACAAAACAGAGACAAGCAGAGAAACTGTCCTAGTTTGCAAGTCCTGCATTAGTCCTGCAATTTCTGTGCATTTCTCCAGAAAGAAATATGTTCAGGGAAAGAAGAACAGGCTTTTCTGCTTTGCTTCTATTACAGTATTATTGTGGGTTGCTACTTCAAAGGGGAAACCTTCTAAAGCACAGGGGAAAGTTTTGTGACTAGTCTTTTCTCTACTGTGGCTAAACAAATGAAAGGCAAGAAATTTCCAGTTAAGGGATTTAAGTGCATTACATTGTCCCACTTGTTGAATCCAGATGAGGACATTCATAGTCAGTGTGCCTGCTGCCAAATTATAAAGGTTCAAAGGAATGGCTTAAGTGCATGCAAGTTTAATCAAAATACTTGTTTGGGTTTTTTTGTTTTTGTTTTTTCCTAACAGCAAGGGGTAGACCTTCTGTCATGGGCAGATAACACCACCAGATGGGGTGGCTTAAAGTCCAAAGCTACAATAACGGCATACCATACACATTTGCTTTACAAAAACAAACAACAAAAAAGGAGGACATGTGGTTTTTATTCTTTTTCTTAAATAAGAGTCTTAACAGAAAATCTTACTTTGTACAGAGGTTTTCTTAAGCGTGAAGGCAATGAGATAACTTTTGCTAACTCACTTTCTTGCCCCCTCAAACATATACCACAATTAAGAGATCTGGTTAATCAGAAGGATATTTTTTTTAAAAAAATCTTCAATCTTCAAAGAGATCAGAAATTGTACAAAACCAGGGGATTCTACCCCAGCTGCTGCCCCTGCTCCAGAAGAAATGCATACCAAGTTTTGAAATACATCTGCTGGGTGTATGTATGTATGTATGTATGTATGTATGCATGTATGTATATGTACATATAAATGTATATGTATGTATGTATGTATATGTATACAGTATGTATATGTATATAGATACAGAGATTCCAATATCTCTAGAATGGGACCTCATAATGATGCAATTAAATAAAATATACAGAAGGAAAAATATGTTAGTTTTATGCTTGTTTAGAAGCAATGAAAATAAACTATGATGAATTTATTTATAGAATTGTATTATACTGGCACTCCAAATTTACAGAAAATGAACTTGCGAGCCACAGTACACGCCTATGAGCTAGTAAAACCTAATAGAAATTGGAAAGTATACCAGAATCAAATCAGAACTACAGAAGAAAACCACTTTTACCACATTGGATTTTAGTTCAAAATACTTTAATACACATATAATTTTAAATAGTCTAAAATATCATTTTTACATAGTAGAGTAAATTCAAGTTAACTTTTTAAGTGGAATCGAAATCTGGAATTAGTTATGTTTCAGATCCCACCAAAACAGACATCCTTGGCTTCTTTACCTGTACTACCTTGCCTTACAATGTTTCATTATGCGATGCAATGAAATGCTCCAATAATTTTGTTAACTTATTTCTGGCATCCTTTCACTGCCGTTTTTTCAGTTAAAGCAAATTCAGTCTTTACTTTGTTATTTTTCTGTTATTTTCCATTTTGGGGAAAGAAGAGCAAAGAAATGCAGGATTGTTATTTTTGAAAGCAACATTGGAATCCTTATGATGTTCCTTTCTAAACTATTTGGAAGATATTGTTTTATTTTTGGTTCAGTTATTTATCTATTTAACATATGGCATCTACATAGGTTATGCAATCATTGATATACAACACTGATAAAACACATTACACATACAAACACAAATATAAGTTTAAATAAGGCATCAGCAAATACAGGTAAGTGTGACAAGTTTCCATACATAATGAGTTAGATCCTGTTTTTTAGAGTTCATCAATTCAGGAGTATTAATATAAGTAGGGGATTCATGTCAGAGATTAAGCTGTATCAAAGGAGAGCCAGGCAAAGCAAAATACTGTTTCCAGAAAGGCATAACAGGAACAAATGGCAAAGTAAATCAATAAAGCAAAGGAAGTTAACAGTAAGGCAGAAATTCGGGCAGTACCCTGGACAGCTCCATGGGGATCCCTTAAGGGGGAGTAAGCTTCAAATATAACTTCAACAAAAGCCAATCTTAGCTTTGCAGCACCATCTAAGTAGAGCTTTAAGAAGCTGTTAGCTCCAGTTTTGTAGTTTAGCTGTACTAAACTTCTTAGAACAATTGGAATCAGAAGTGCAAACTTTTTATTCCAGAGGAATGCATGTCAAAAAGACTCCCAGTACCCCAGAATTTCAGAATAAATTGTTGAGAGCCATTAATTGTTGAAAGCCATTCTCTCTCCTTTTGCAAAGCTTCCTATTGTATACTGAGTGGCAGGTATGTGTCCTTAGATAGAGGAAGAAAGTAATGGAGAACTTGAAAATAGTGATGTCTGAGGAGCTACAGAAGCTGACCAGTCAGAACATGCCTTATATTTTAAATTCATAATTCTTTCAGTAGAATTGCCTAATGCCTTTTTCATGTGAAGTAAATGAGATGCTTTTATCTTTACTTTTCATTGTACTATCTAAATTGAGTTGTACGACAAATATAAAAATAATAAATACTACCCACTTATAATAATCTCTTCCCTATTTGAAAATTAACAACACTAATAAGAATAAAAGATTGTACAGAAGCATTGGAAAGGCTAGAAAATCAACTAGTCCATTTCTTCTCACTAAAGCAAAATACACATGCCTACATGATCATTTTTAAATCTCAGATTTCTTAGCAAATGTGTGAGGAAGTCCATATTGATCCATTCTAAATGATTATTCCCACTGGATGTAACGTCCTGTGTATTCTATAACCAATTATGTGTCTTTACAATCCTACCTAAAGGGGGGAACTTACAGATTTCCTTCTTATTCTGATAGCTTTCTATCAATTTTCTTTAGCCACTTTTCCATTTTCACTGTACAAGGATTGTTAAAGGCTGTCTTTGCAAGTTTATGCCTGTTGCAAGTTGACATGGCACCATACCAAGTAGGAGGTGTTGGCTTGTGTGCAAGATTTCAAAGCCGGTTTTGTAGTAAGTTACAATGCTTATCAGGGAATGATCCATGGGAACATATGGTCCCTCCTGATTAAAATGCATAATGTGAGGAATGGAAATGAATGCATAATGAAAGTACTTTCCAGTGTTTCCTGGTAAGTAGCTGGGATGTAGTATTATAATTCAGCATTTTTCATAATAGTATTAGGCATTTCACCTAGCAGCTCTTTGCTAGGAGCATGTAATTGTTGCATTGTATTTGATGATTTGTTATAAGAAAGTAGACACCAATTTTCCTAAAACATCTTATAATAATTGATATACAAAATATTTAATGAAGCCATGATGAAAATACATTTTTTGTAAAAAAAAAAAAAAAAAAGATATAGGAGTATAATAGGATTTGATGAAACTTGAGAAGGAGAGTGAAATCTATTCATTTCACTGTCTTATTTATAAATAAGACATAAAAACTATCACATATGTAATGTAAGAAAAAAGGAAGAAAAAAGAAATCAAAGTTAAAAATGCAAGAAAAGGGGGGGGGGAGAAAGCAGCAGAAAAAAATAGAAAAAAGAAAAAAGAAATAAAGACGTGGCTTCTTTACAGCAGTTTTAAGTACAATTATAAATTTACGTCTCACTATATGGTTATAACCTTTTTTCTTTCTATAATCTATCCTCTTTAATTGTCAAAACTATAAATCATAAATTCGTTTTTTCTATTTTATGCAAAAAGTCCATAAGGGAATTTTATTTAGCAATTATACATAGATAATTGTCTTTTCTTAGATCAATTTAATCATCTCAGCAAATTTCACTTAGTGTTTATGGAGATGGAGTTGTTGGGTCCTTAGGGATTCTAGTATGGGGTGTCCCAGGCCTTGGTCCTCTTTATCGTTTGTTTAATATCTATATGAAACTAGTATCCATGGTCATCTTTTGCTTCAGTGGGAGGTATTATCAATATGTATATGATTCCCAGTAATCTTTCTTTGCCCCAAAGAGAATTATAAATGGGGTAGAAGTCCTGACTTGTTGTAGGTTTAGAATCAGCCAAAGCAATACAGAGTGGCTGTTAATTTATCTAATTTATTTTGAGACCACTCGAAATTAAATTTTTTATAAACCAAGGCTTTTTATCAAATACAGAGTTGGTTGTCAGTATCTTATTCAGCATCTGTAATATGTATATTAGATCTCTTGTGGCCAAACACACTTCATACAGATAAAAATGTCTCTAACCAAAAACAGTTGTTGTAATGTTCTCCTTTTAAAAATTGCTATTGATTTATTCTTGAAAGATTTTTGTTATGGGCAATATGAAAACTATTTCCTTCATCATATATACAAGTTGTGTATAGTGAAAGGGCAGCATTAACACACAAACAAATATGTTATTTATTTTTTTACCCATATTACCTCCAGGAGCAAAAGGTAGCTTCATTTTATCCCGACAACAATAACTCCATTTTGGACTGAGAAAGAGAACTGACTCAAAGATATGCAGTGGGTTTGTAATCCAAAATCTTATCAAGAAGTCCCAATCCTAATTTAATCCTGTAGTGCAACATTTCTATTGCCTTACCAACTATTTTTCTAATTGTAGCCAACTTGTTTTTACTTCAGTTGAGCAGTGATTTGATTGGTGTGCTGGTCTTCTTCACTGTAATTAACACCATTCCCTCTTTTTAGTGTTCAAGATGAGATCTACAATCTGATGGGCTGACTTGTAGCCTCTGTGCTTCTGACCCACTTTTTCATGTGGGGGGCTGTCAACAACATGCCGCTTTCCTCCTGCCCAGTAGTGACAGAAATGTGAGAGGCCAGGCACTCAGCTGAAAGAATGGCAACTCATGTCACCATATGCCTGCAAGCACACTGACTCGCAATAGATGAATCCACCCTGCATGTGTTGAGAAGCTAACGATGGCGGAAACCCAAGGAAGGAATTTAGGGGGTTTTGTTGTTGTGTTTTGCTTTTAGCAGCCTTATCCATAATGGTCCCAGCCTCCCCCTGTTACGGTATTATGCTTTTGGGGTCTAAATGTTATTAGGTTGGGACAAAAACCTTCAGGTAGCCTTTCCTGCCTTCACAATGACAATAGTTAGAAAAGTTAGGCTCCTGCTGAGATGGACAAGGCACCCTGTGAAGGGGAATAACCAAGGTCAATGGTGGGGATATAGGCATCTGCAGATATATTCTCTCTCTCTCTCTCTCTCTCTCTCTCTCTCTCTCTCTCTCTCTCTCACACACACACACACACACACACACACACACACACACACACACACACAGAGGGAGAGAGAGTTTTACACTCATTGTTACTTTCCACTGACCAGCTGCCTACAAGCCCTGGACCAAAAACAAAATGGGTAACACAGCCTCCATTCAATGGAGATTAAATGCCTGAAATAAGCCACACCTCTGAACAATCCCTCCAGAAAGAGGAATGGCATTCAATAGGCACCAAGACCCATTGATCAGCTTTATAAAAGAGGGGAAGGCCTCTATGAAAAAAGATTTTATACCACCCCTTAAACTAGCTCAGATTTTCCCTTTCCATTCTGACTGGCCATTTTGCTCACACTGTAATCAAGTATCTATCATTTATATCCAAGATTCAATCCATGATCTTAAAAGAAAAAGCCACACATACTACTGCAAAGCATCTTATTTCTCACTGATGACATTAGCACTGTAATTTGTACAACTTTACTACTTAAAAAATTAGTTGCTATTATTCATACTGTGTAATCGACTGTTAAATCCTCATTTATGTTAATTTGAATTTGAATATATCACTTTGTGAAATGTTAGATTGCCATGTTTACAAATATACTACAGGTATTCAGAAATGTAGATGATAGAAAACATGCTGTTTAATCTAGTTGTTTAAATAAATTAAGCCTATTTATCTGACACTTAATAATTCTGGGCACACGTCCTCAGTCTTTTTTGCATGTTACCATTCTTGTCAGCCAGCATGTAAATTTTTTAGCTTTTATTTTTAATAACTGGTAATCCTAATGATGAGATTTCAACTGATAAATACTCTACACAGGTAACATTTTAGAGAGAACATATTTTTCTAATCCATGGAGACACTGTTTCCAAACCAAACAGGAAGAAGAATAAGGAGAAGGAGAAGGAGAAGGAGAAGAGAGAGAGAGAGAGAGAGAGAGAGAGAGAGAGAGAAAGAAAGAAAGAAAGAAAGAAAGAAAGAAAGAAAGAAAGAAAGAAAGAAAGAAAGAAAGAAAGAAAGAAAGAAAGAAAGAAAGAAGAAAACAATTTGACAGTCATCAAGTTATTTTGGATATCACTCTTCTTGGCACTGAATGCATTTCTTTGCAGTGCAAAAAGGTACTGATAATAAAATCCCGGCTGGCATATCTGAAAGCAATCTTTAAATTACATTTGTTGCTTTGTTTCTCTGGGAACATCTAGAAGTTTAGACAGTTTTAAAATGTATAATTTGAAAAACAACAGAGTAATCATATGCTGAATATATTCCTATATAGTCACTAGGAGTTGAAAATTTGATGGCACACAGCCAATCCACATATCAAAAACTATGACACAGTAAAATGCAGTGTAACTATGTTGCAAGAATGTGACAAGAAAGGGATATACGGTATGTATACAAATCATAAAACCCACAGAACTGAAAAAGGTAATTTAGGTCAGCAGTTCCTACACTCTGCTAAATTCAGGAATCCAAGCTGAAGAAATTTTAGAGGTCTAATTGCGGCTTAAATATCTTTAATGAAGAGGAGGACCCCAGCTCCCTCGATAATTGATTAAATATCAGTCTAAATATCAAGTGTGAGAAGGGAATTTGTACTAATTGGTGCCCCTCATTTAGTAAAAGGTCTTAAAGAAAAGGTTACACATATATGCTATATAAGTATGACGGAGGACTTGTAAAAGAGAAGGTTCAAAATCTAGGATATAGAGCGTTTGCATGATTAGATTCTTCCATGGATTATATCCAAAGTACAATAGAACAAGAGCAGCGCCAGCAGGTCTGTGCCCATTTTTCTCTCACTATACATTTTCAATTTAATGTGATGTCATTCATTTCTCTCACCTCTTTGTCACGAAGAGCAGTATGTCAACAAAGAAATTGCATGTATATTATTCTAATTAAGAGGACTTCATCCTGGAAAGATTACTACCTAGAGGCAAAGAACTGTTCTGGACTAGAAAGATTTATCATTTCTTACTCCAAGCCGTGGTTCCATAGTTTAAAATTCCATAACACTTCAGTCAGCAAGGTCAACTGTCACATGAACTGAAGATATGGGGATTATGCAATATATCAAGTTCAGGGACATTACTACCGGTATATTGCTCTAAGCAGTGCAAAGCCTGAAAGCAGCAGTTTGTTTCAGCTTCAGATAAAAGACTGCTTTAAAGTTGCTTATGAAGTGAAGCAGGACCTGGTATTTATCAAAAGCTAGATTTGGTCAAGTATTGTCAGAGCAGCTGATTTACTCAATTTTGTTGATCTTCTGGATATGCTGTCTGCCAATAAACCATTTTCTGTTGAGCTATTTGCTAAGATTTATGGATAGTTTGGTTAATGCTTCTTGAGTGACTGGAATTATCTCTGCCTTGGTTGTGGCAGTGAATTTGGAAAGGGCAGAGAAATGGCACTGCTGCAACTTGAATGAAGAACCAAAAGAGCTGTAATCAGGAATGCTGGAGATCCATTGGTTTGGTTTGGAAGCATTGATTGGATAGAGATGAGATGGTTCTAAACATGTGTCACTTAAGGAATCTGATGTGTATTTGTAGATGTATACCCTTATGTAGGAGCCAATTAATTACAGTCAACACTTCAAATACATAATTCTTCTCTATCAAAAATGAAGAATATGAAGGGCAAGAATATTTCCTAATACGTGATTAAAGCAACAGAAAAACATGATGATCCAAAGAAATTAGAGTCTGTCATTATAAACCTTAGAACTGAGAAAACACATTTTTTCAATGTGAAAATAGTTTACTGAAACTTCAAAGTTGTAGTTCTTTTTTTTTAACTCTTATTTTTCAAAAGCAAAATGTTCAGCTGGAGAATAAAAAAGACCGAGTACTCATAAAATGTATAGGTGAAAAAGAAACGTGGGCCTCTATATAGTTTCTCTACCAGCAAACTTACCAGTGTCATAGAGTTTGAAGTCTTGGGAGAATCTATAGGAATTTTAACAACATTACAGAACTGATTTTCCTCAGTGCATAGTTTTTTATAAAGAAGTAAATATTTGAAAATGAGATAGGTTGCTGTCATGTTCATTCCTGTAAATCATTGTGATTTTTTTAAATCTTCTGAAAAGACTTGTTTTTACTTACTTTCCTACATAACGCATTGCTAGACTGCTAGAAATATATTAATATTTATTTAAAGGCACTCTTTCAAAATAAAGACAAAAATCGTTGTAATGAACAAAATAGCCTTGTTTCCATTTTCAAAGCGCCTCAGTTCTATGAAGTTGTAATCCACTGGGACTTAACCGCTCTCAGCAGAAGGCTTTTTTTTTCTGTTCACACACCTTGAGACAAAGAGCATATTTAAGATGAGGGAAGGAATGAAATGGGTTGCAGAGGCTGGAGGGTGTGTGTGTGTGCATTTTTGCAAGATGTGGAGTAAATTTATTCCAGAAAGCGTCTGAAACTGGATAGAGTGTCTTCGAAGAAAAGGCCCCTAAGTAAACCTCAGCACCATTCAAAAGATTTGCTCGAACACTTAACAAGTGGTGCAGGAAGAAAGAAAAATCTGTTGTCAGGTTTGGGGTGTTTATCAGCTCCCCTCAGGACACTTGACCTGATGCTGTGGACCCCCTAATCCGCTGATCTGCATGCTACGAGTCCTGCGAGATGCAGGCCCACGGCTGCCGATGAAATTGACTGGAATACTTGTCCTAATACGCTGATCTTTCAGTGCATTGTGTGCCACTCACCTACTCCTGTCTAGTCCCTCCTTCCCTCCCAGACAACCCTTCGAAATTTAATTCTGCTCACAAATTGTGAAATAAGTTGTTTGGGCTGGATTTGTAGAACGAATTGTCTTCCTAATGAAACAGTCTGTTCATTATACGGTTGTAGAAGGAAGATTTAGCTCTCCCATAGCCCAAGACTCATGCAGGTTAACATTTTTAGACTGATGGCTCACAAAAGAATGAATAGCCTAGGCAGTCAAATCAGGCTTACAAACAGCTTGGCATAAAAACAGTTACTACTTGTGTGCATGTGGATTTAGAGACCCCAATTTCTTAATGCCAAAGATTTGTAAGTACAAATGGGTGAGCCTTCAAATTGTTTACAAAGAAAATAAAGTGACCCAAAAATGAGTTTGCTTAAGGCCAGTTCCTTCCATATGTCACCAACTCAGTTAAAAACTGACTGGTACAATAGCACATATGTCCTTACTCACCTGAAGAAATAATTATTTCCTTCAAAGGCTCATAGAGTTTTAATGAAATTAATTAATGAAGGACAAGTTTAACACTAATGCCAACTTGAGAAAAAAAAATCTTCAGACTGTACCCAAACTAAACTGTTTTAGATTTTGAAACATGATAGGTGGATTTACAGTATTAAGTTATGGTCCAAAGACATGTGAAGGGCTGAAGCAATCATTAGATGTCGCAGAGTAAAGACAGTGTTACACTTTCCTGCTGAGGAATCCTTAACCCTGACATACAAGAATCCTGTGTTTACCTCCTCCAAAATAAAACCCTTTGAATTAAACAGGACCTACTTCTAGGTAGGTGGATATAGGATTACAGCATGAAAATACATTTGATTATGTCTTATAAATGTTCTCATTTTTATTTAAGGGTCAAAACTAGTATCATTTTGAGACTGTTTGGCTTTTTCATAACCTCTTTTCTGCCACAGGTTTTCTCATCAGTTCTAGCTTTTCTATCACTACTGGCTTTTTTGAATGAACAACTTCTTATATATATAAAGTACCCTTTTCCCTTTTACACTTCCAACAAAGTGGTGAGTAGCCACTATACATTTTTGCGAGCCTAGCCAGTGGCAGGTGCCATCTAAAGAGCATCTTATAGAGATTTTCCTTATAAGTTGTTGCCAATGTAATTTTGCAATTACGTTCCCAGATTTGCTACCATTGGTCCATGTTTATAGCGTGCCCCAAATCTATTGCCCAGGTAACCATTGTTTCTTTAACTTGTTCTTCAAATAATTTATATTCTAACATATATTTATATATTTTTTTGATTTGTTTTTTCTCCGGGCCTAATAATATTTTATCAAGCCCCGTATCTTGTCTATTAATTCCCCATTCTTTCTTGTCTTTCACATATCTTGCTTGTATCTGAAGGTAAGACCACCATTCCAAAGCAATCCCCTGTTGTTTCAACTCTTGCCTTTGCTTTAGATATCCTTCCTCTGACAGGATATCTTTGTATATGATAACCCTATCTTGCCTATAAAGGTTGGGGTATATAACTGCTTCTAATGGTGAGAACCAGCCTGGGAGTTTTGTATAGTATTGACATTTAACTATATTCCAGCTTTTTATTAGTTCTTGCCGGACTTTATGCCTCAGGAAGTATTGATGGTTCCTACTTTTATCTGTCCATAGGTGGGCATGCCAGCCCTGCTGGAGATCGTGCCCCTCTAATAGTAAACATCTTTTATTTTCCAATGTTATTCAATCCCTGATCCACGTCAGGGCCGCCGCTTGATAGTATAACTCCCAATCCGGGAAGCCTAATCCCCCTCTCTCTTTAGCATCCTGTAGAGACTTTTGCTTTATCCTCGCCTTCCTTCCTTGCCACACAAAATCTAAAGTTAACTTATTCAACTCTTTAAAGAATTTTTTATCTAATTGGATTGGAATATTTTGGAATAGAAAGATAATTTTGGGTAAAATATTCATTTTCACCGCTGAGATTCTTCCTAGAAACGAAAGATGTAGATTTCTCCAGCGGTCTAGGTCAACTTTTATACGTTTAACTAATTTTCCGTAGTTATCCTCTCTAATTGATGAGCAACGTGCTGACATAACAATGCCCAAATATTTTATTTTAGTAACTACTTGTATTCCTAATTTTTCCCCAAGATTTTCTTTTTCCGTGTTAGTCATATTTTTTGCTATGATCTTTGTTTTATTTCTATTTATTTTCAAGCCTGCCACCTCTCCATATTCCTCCAATAGTTCAAAAAGCTTCTGACCTGATTGCACGGGATCTTCCAAAATAAATACTAAATCATCGGCATATGCTTGGAGTTTATATTTTTCCTTTTTAATCTCAAGCCCTTTAATTTGTTCTTCTTGCCTTACAATCCTAGCTAAAATCTCCAATGTATATATAAACAATAATGGTGAGAGAGGGCACCCTTGTCTTGTACCTTTCTGAATATTGAATTTATTGGTGGCCTCACCGTTTATTATAATCTGGGCATTCTGTTCGGAATATATTGCAGCTATAACATTTAAAAATTTTTCTCCAACATCCATTAATTTCAGTTGTTGGATCAGAAATAGCCAATTAACATTATCAAATATGTATTTAACTTCCACTTATAAGGATCATATAGTAACTGATACTAGTGCCATCACTACTTGCTGTTTCAAATTGGTTACCCTGCACCTCTGGTGGCTTCTGGGCTCGATCTGGAGAGTCTTTGAAATATTGCGGAAGCATTTAGAAATCTGCACCTAATTTATTCTTCCTGGCTTTAGAAATAAGGTGATTTTATTTGTGCTGAAATGTAACCACAGATTATTTTTTATCTTTAGAACATACCAGTGAAAGAATCCTTCTCAGTGATTTAAGGATGGCAATCTGTTGTTCTCCCTGTACTACTTGTTCAGCTCAAACATTCCCATCCAATTCACCCAGCTCACTGGCAGCGATGAGAATTGAAGTTTAAAATATCTGAAAAACATGGGATCTCTATTTCTGTCATGAGTATCAGAAGTACGATAACTGCGTTAAGTGACTGTGAGACTTAGAACTCTAGTTCCTTAAATCTCCCCTCCCAAAAATATAGACAAAAAAAGGACCATCATTTGGTCACACCTGCTTTGGAGAGATCTGGGAGGAGCGCTCACTTCTTCCTAAATTTGCTCCATAGAATGCCCACTAATGTTTCTAGCATAAAGGGAGAGGCTGTAGCAATGTTTCTGCCTCTATTTGCATGCAAAAAGTTTCAGATTTAGTCTAGGCAAGGCTGGGAAAATTCTAATGTTTAATGTAGAATGGCACTGCTTCAGTCTATACTCCTGGAGAGCACAATAGTAAATTCAACAACATGGGTTTGGCTCAGGATAAGGCACATTCCTATTCTAATAGGAAATTACTATATTTCTGGAAAGATGATATTACCACAAAATTGTGCTGTCCCACTCACACACACACACACACCACAGGTGTAAGGAGTCTTTATTAAGGTTTCCAAGCCTGAACTGGTATTCCCCAACAATTTTCTGTGTCAGTATGAGCTCAACCCCAATGAGTTCCACAGGCTACTTAAATGAAGCCAATACTAGTCCTCAAGCAAAGGCAAGTCCAGTCCACTAGGCCAAAGCAAGTTCCCAAGGCAAAGGCAAGTTCCAAGACAACAGCAAATCCACAGGCAAAGGCAAGGCAAAGGAAACAGGAGAAAAGACATGACCCAAAGTTCAAGGGAAGAACACACAGCAAGAAAACAAACACGCTGCTGTGCTAAATAGCCAACTTCTGGTGCAAGGCTGCCTTCTCATGAGTAATCTGGCTGGCCTTCATTGCTCCTACCTTTTCTCTGCCCTACGTGTTCTTGGATCAGGTGCAGAAAGCAGTTCCTCTTCCTCATCACTGACCAGCTGCAACTGCATGCTTTCCCCACCTGAAGCCTCAGGGCTGTCCTGCTGCAGCTGTGCTTCAGCCAAGTTACTCTCAGACAGCTGCTTGGAGCCACTGACTAACTCCCCTCCTAATGTGCCTGGAACTGGTTCATCTTCCTCTAAGCTGACTTATGGAGAGGTATTTGGGGAAGCATGGGGGGGGGACTCATTACAAAAATGCCAAGTAACATACATAGATGAAAAATAGGCAGAAATGTTGTAGTGGTTCATGCCACATGTATAAATTACAGTCATGTCCAATATTGCAGCTTGACTCCCTCCAAGGGAAAAAAAACTATTTGTATTGCAAAAATGTTTAAAGAACACTTGGATCCAAGTTTAAATTCCCATTCAAACCATCCCACTCTTAGAGTCTCATAGATTGGTAGATAAGAGAATCTTAGAGGAAAGACAGTATTAAAAATCTAAAGTTTTGTTATAAACAAACAAGGCACTTACTTTATCTCTAACAGGCAACATTTAGCAAATCAGGCTAAAGCAGGGGTAGGCAACCTTGGCTCTTTTATGACTCGTGGACTTCAACTCCCAGAATTCCTGAGCCAGCATGGCTGGCTCAGGAATTCTGGGAGTTGAAGTCCACGAGTCATAAAAGAGCCAAGGTTGCCTATCCCTGGGCTAAAGGGTTGACAAGGGGGTGAGTTATACCCCCTTCAGAACCTCCTCTCTTGCTACTCTTTTGACACCCTAATTGGCTGTTATAGAGAATTCATGGCTATATGCTGACCCTGACTTTGAGGAGCAGAAAAGGCACCTTGCATGGAAGAACACTCAAGGTGTTTCCCAAGAACAGTTCAAGATGCAAAACTACTGTACTAGCATTTGAAATGGAAGGCAGTTGAGTTGCATAGAACCATATAAAATTCATTAGAATGAGGGAGAATAGACAATACAAAGTTTTTTTCATTCAGCTACAGTGACTAGAAGTTCAATGGTAGGTTTCAAAAATCAAGCATAAAGGACAAGCAACACTTTAGCCCCAAAGTCGAAAAATAATTGCACAATTAGCTGCTTGGGGTCAATGATGCCAGAGCGGAATGTTTCCAAGATAGAAATAATCAATTCAACCATGTATAAAAGATATAAAGAAAGTAACATTGTGTATGTATTTCAGCATTATAATGAACACCAGCAGAACCAGAATAATTATTCTTTTACTTATTAAATGTTATTGTACCAGCATAACACTTTGATTAAGTGGAATCCTTGGTGCTCTCTATGCTTGGTTGTTTGTATGCAGATGTTTAATTACCCAACTTGGTAACATCATCAGTGCTACTGAGTGTGAGGTTAGCTCTCTGTTTATATACAGTAGCTTGCCCTGCCAGTTTTAGTGGAGTATGTTTTTTTCCCTTAGAAGTTCCTTAATTAAGGTATCATTTACTGCTTATTGTTTGCTTGGTGTTGATCCAATAAAACCAATGATTCCACATATATTGCTACATATTTCCTCTTCTATTTAAACTTTAAATCTTAGACTCTTGTAATAAATTTACTCTTCTTTTTCTCAACTGAAGTTAAGATATACACCTTATGTGGACACCTTATTATGAATTATTTCTGCTTGCCATAAGCAGCTATCTCTGTAATCTAATGCAAAATTCATTGTGGAGTTCTTGGTACTCTCTGAGATTGGTTGTTTGCTTGCAGACATTTCATTATCCCACTAGGTGACATCATCAGTGTCATGAGTGTGGGTTTGCTCCCTGTTTATGTATAGTAGTTTGCCCTGCCAATTGGTGGCTGGTGGTTTTTTGATTAGAGTACAGCATTGTTTTCTGTCTTTTTTGTCTGGTGTTGATTCCTGCTCCTCTGAAAGTTGGCTGCTGTGGAGGGGATGTGTTCTAGTCTTTTTGTTTCCTTCCTAAGTTTTTTAATTGCCTCTTTTTTAAATGTTTTATTATTTTTTAAAAATTACAGTCTTTAGTGCTTAGTAAACAACATGTTGTCTGGGTTCACATATTTAACACTAACTTCTTTAATATAAATCTATTCAGTACTGCACAATCCAGTATTTTTTCCTTGATCCTCCTTTCTTCCCCATATTTTTTCCATTTCCCCCTCATTACACAGTTACTCTTCTTGGTACTGTTGATGTATATAAAGTTAAGTATAAAAATCTTCATCATATTTACTAATATTATACTAATAACAATAATATCACTTCCTAAATCAATATCCTGTTTTTTGTGCTCTTGTTAAAGTTTGATTTCCCATCAATATTTGAAATATCTTTGTCAGTTATGATTTTCTCAATATTAATTACAGTTATATTGCTAAACATTTTATTCATACCAATCCTCCTCTTATTTTCATATTTCCCATATCGAATTTTTTTTTTAAAATGCCATTTTAATTCTAAATCATATCTTTCATTATAAAAGTCTAATAATATCTAAGGGTCATCCATTCTTTTAATCATATTCAAACAAGTATTTAAACAAATAATGCCCCCTCTAATAGGTCAACTCTTCTATTTTTTAAATCTAACTCTCGCTTTCTTTCTTTGCCAAATAGCTTTCCAAGCCAAGACAATTGAATCGCCCAGGAATTTTCTTTCTATTTTTGTGAAAGTTGCTGGGCATGAGGAAGACAATTTAGGTAGGGTATTTTGGGGGGGGGAATTCTACCCATTTATATTCCTTAAGCAACTCCCACTTTCCATCTCCCTCAATTTCTCTTTTCATTTTTTGTCTCCCCAGTTGTAAGATTTCTCCTGACAGCTCTATGTTACATTTTTTAAATCATCTTCCTTGTCATCAGGTGTATTTTGCAGACGTAAGGGGTAAAAGGTCTTTTGCATTTTCATTGTTATGGGTAAATCTTGCAGTCTTTTATTTGTATATGGTAGTTTATATTTCCTTTCTTTTGTCTCTTCCGTCTCTAGGTCCATTTCCTCAGCTTCATCTTCTGATTTCTGGTTTATTTGTTCATACTTTATGGCCATTGTCTGGGAACTTTCTAGCTGAAGTTTTAATTTGGAGATTTGCTCATTTATATTATCTAGATTATTTTTATTATGGTTTTTTATGTCCTCTTTGTATGCAACAATTGTTTGGTGAATTAGTTGTAGCGTAGAGTATATTTCCTTCTGAAAAGTGTTTGTTTTTTCTTGAGGCATCATTTCTGGAGATCCTCTAATATCACCAATCTCAGTAAGAATAGAACAAAGTTTCCTCTGGTTTTCTGGTCTTTGTATGTAGCCTTTATAATCCAATAGGTTCCAGAATGCAGGTCCAGTCCCAAAAGCAATATTTTATAGTGATCCTTTGTCTCAGGCATCCAAAAATTATCAGTCAGGCATGGTTGTAATCCACAATGTTCAAAGAGTTCAAAATATTCACCCTCCCTGAAAACAGCTCAAAAGTCTCTCCCAGCCAGACGTAATCAAAGGTCAAATTTTCTTTCTCTCCCACTAGCTCTTGAGATTAAAAGTCCAAACTCAGTAGGTGTTTATAGTCCAAGAAGCTCAGGATGATAAGTATGCCAAATTTTCCTTTATTGACAGCTGTTCTCCCTTAAGCTAGGAGTCACCAAGCAGCCAGGAAGTTAGTTATAGTGCTGTACTCAAATCCACCATTAGATGTCATTCAAAATCCATTTCCCATTCTTAAGACAAAGGATTGATTTCTTATATTTTACCTCAATGTTTTTTTTTCCAAAAAGAAAATCTTAACAATTATCTCAGTTCTCAAATTTATCAAAACTGTAGCTTTGTTACTTCCACTTCAATATTGTGTATTTCTGTCCCCCATAGAAATTAAAAGGCCGCTTCCGTTCACATTCGAAGGTTTTTAGCTTCTTGGGAGCCTTTCCCAGGAAATTCAGTTGTAAAATAGTAAAGAAAGGATCAATATTCTCACCCAGTTCCAAACATGCTGTTTACAATGTTTTAATTAGTGCTTTTCTTCTTCGGTTGTCAGCAGCTAATGGCTGGCCACAGGAATGTAGCCAGTCTTTCCCTTTGGAGAGCTTTTCTCAGATTGAATGGAAACGCCACCATCTCTCTGTGATCGATGAGGCACCCCTCCTTCTTCATCACCTCTTTGGGGCGATTTTAGGTCCTTTTTAGGGCCCCCAGCAGGGCAAAATCGGGCGCGGAAGGCAGAGCCCTGCCTTCCTGCGTCTGTCTCACCACGACACAAAACCGGAAGTCTTAATTGCCTCTTTTATGGTGTGTAAATGTGATTTGTCTCCATGTATGCATTGGAGGGTGATTTGTCTGAATGTGAAACTTCTAGGAATGTCATAGCATTTCTTGATTTGGCTTGGACTAAGATGCTATTAGTTTTCCAGTTGAAACTGTGGTTCATTCTGTCCTTGTGTTGTGAGATTAAGGAATTTTTATGTCTGACAGGCTAGCTGGTGTTTGTAGATTTGCTAGTCTTTTGCTTGTCTTCCCAAGTTCCTTAATCCAATTTTGGAGCAATTTGAAATCCAGATTCTTGAGATACTTACGCTATTCATTGACTGCCTGTGCCTGTGTCAGTGTATCTGCTTCCCATGTGGAAGAAATGATGCAGTGATATCTGTCCATCCACACAGGTGCATCAGATGACTCCATGATGGTTCTCTTCGATGTACATTAATTTATAATTTATTTTAATGGTGGAGGGTGGCAAGAGGACTAAAATGTTTCCTGATCTCTTTTGTGACATCAACATTCAGAGGTTAGAATTATCCGGCAAACAATCTGTAGCAAGGTGAAACAATTTTAAATTAGAAATTACTAAATATTCTTATATACAGAAAAATAGCATCTTGAAGAAAAGTGCTTTCTCTCAGGAGTTCCTTTCTTTTATACGTGGTTGTACAGATATCACATATCATCCAAAGTCCATTGGAGTTGGGCAGCCAATACATTTAAATAAATATATACAGACAGAGATATGCATAGATATATCATTGCAGTGAGAAAGAGGCCACAATAGTCAGGTGAGCCCAATTTTCCTTACTTGTTGGTGTTTTTTGTATACTTATGTCAAGAGAAGGCAGTTCTCTGGAAAACATATTCTTCTCCAAGATCAACAATAGCTAAAATCAGACAGTTCTACCTAGCAACACAGCACCTGCTATATACCAACGCCACATATAACCAGATTCATTTGTACAAAAACCTCCATTATTTTGTATTGCACTTTACATGTTTTGGCACAACTCAGCTACATTGTGAGTAATGTTTCAGGATCTTTATGATAACAGAAAAAAGATGTAGAAATTATTTGGACAATCTGTGAGTGTTGATACAATGGGTGAGAAAAACATATTTCACATATCCCTGTAAAATGTGATCAATTTGTATTTGAATATTTGTTTAACCCAGGAAGGAACATGTCTATTGGATATAAGTCTCACTGAATACTTGGGACTTCCTGTTGTGTATGTAATTCAATTGCAGTAATTAAAGAGATTTCTGTTAACATCAGGCTAGGCCTTGTAATTCACTATTCATCACTTGTGAGACCTGCCAATACAATGGCACATGATTTCTCAAATTAAGAGTTAAAAGAAGAATTTAAAGAAACCATATGGATCTACTTCAAAAGTAGTTAGCTGGCAAATTGAGAACATCAACTAGTCCTTATCTAGGAAATACATCAAATGAATTTATGTTCCTCCCACATTAAGTAAGATACAGTCTATTTTAATTACTGTCAAAAGGAAATAATATTCCAACCATAGTCATCTTGGTAGCATTGGAGAAAATATCCACATGAATGCTCCTCCTGTGGACTGGAAGTGAGACACTTGGAACTTTTTTTTTTCTTTTTAGCTCAGCAAAGCAAACAGGGAGTTAATTATATCTCTGTGACCAAACAGAAATAAAGCTTTGTAAACAGTTGTTAAACCCCTGCTGAAAGAAGAAAGCTTTCATCTCTGGAGGAGGAAATGTTCCAAAGCTGCAAGAGGAAGGCAACTCTTTCATATAAAACCCTATTAGAAGGGACAAGTCATGTTCTGCCAAAGGGATATATGTGGCAATGCATAAAATATCACAGCTTTTTCAGTTTTAAAACCAAGTGGTCTTTTTCCCCCCACCTGGTCTCAACACTTAGTATGCAAAGTAGTATACTTCCCCCCCCCCTCCTTCTCATCACCATTGTATCATTGGAGTGGAAGGGCTGATTAGCAATGTTTAAGGACAGGAGCCTTCCTGAGAAGAAGCACAAGGTGGCATCTTCTGAACTTGAAGGGAGCAGGCTAGGAGGCTCGGGAGAAACTGTTTGGCTTACTGGATATGTCAAGACAGTTTCTGCTTGAGAGAGAGGAACAAATTGCTCTTAAGCAAAAATGTAGTTGAGATGTAACTGACGAATTTTGGCATTTGAGGCAAATTCCTTTCAGGGATTAAATATCTATTACATTCAACATGTGAACATTTTAGTTATCCCTTTACCACCTTTGCAGGAAGATAAACTTCACTATATGTGAGATTGCCTTAAGGGAGTCGATAGCATTTGAGTGATATCAGCAGGGGTATACAGTAACTTTAAAAGCTTTTGTATGGTGAACATCCAGGTTTTAATAATATATAAATGAACTTGCAGGAAGTCCTTCACCTACTATTCTTGCTTTCCAGCTGTTCTTACCTTGACAAGTGCAAACATACATAGATGCGCACAGGCAGAAGATCCTGTCCTCTCTCATTCTCACAGATTTCTCTTCCCTGCTGCAAGTTGTCCTTGGCCTCCTATCCCTGTTTTTCCTTTAGCTAATTTCTGTGCAACCAGTGTCAAAAGAAAACAAAAATACTGAAAGGGCCATCTTTTTAAACGCATGGATGGCATTGCTATAGTCAGCACTGGCAAATGAACAGAAGGTCTGGGCCATGCCCACCTATAGCAGTGGTGGCGAACCTATGGCACGCGTGCCAGAGGCGGCACTCAGAGCCCTCTCTGTGTGCATGCGCGCCGTCACCCCAGCCCTGCCTCCCTGCACGGCCCCCACTTCACCAGCAGCTCCCCCAGAGGAGAGTCGCCCCCGAGCACAGCCCACATGGAGCAGCGCAGCCAAGGACATGGCAGCCGGGCAGTGGGGACAAGACTCCGCCCTCGCACCCTGTCATGCGCAGATGCTGCAGGGCGCAGGCGGATGGCATGGCCACCATGGCGCTGCTGGGCCACCTGGGCAATCTACTGCGGTAGGCCATGGAGGTGGTGGGTGGTCCTGCGGGCGGAGTGGTGGGAGGGGCAGGGGCAGGCAGGGGGCGGAGCGAGGGTGGAGCAGGGGCGAGTGGGGCAGGGGCGGTTTTGGGGCACTCGGTCTCTAAAAGATTCGCTATCACTGACCTATAGCATGTTAGGCTATTGTAGCAAAGTAATTGTCTACAGTGAAATGAGGCACAGCACCACGTCTATTGGCAGAGGTTAAAAAGCAAAAGATGATAGGTACAGGTAAGTCTGCGATGGGCTAGGGACAGGTTGAGTTCTGTGTTCAGGTCCTCCGAAATTGGTATTTGGGCTCTTCTTAGGCTATTGCAACAGGATAGGTGAATGAGTCCTGCCTTGTGCCCCTTGCTCTCTGGAACAGTGTCCTTCCATAGATTTATAAGGCTTCTATCCTGATGATGTCCCAAAAGTCACTGAATACCTGGAGGTTTCCCTAGGACTCTGGTTTATTAACGGCAGCCTCACCTTTTGGGGTGTGTATTGTGTTTGTTTGTTCTGAATTTTTCTTTATTTCTTTATTTACATTTTAAAGTAGAAGCCGGTCAGTCATCTTATACAAAATAAGGAAGATCACCTTGATGGAGACATACTGGAACTGTTGCCTATGCAAAAGAGGCTGAAACATTTTTAAAGTCAAGAATGACATAACATTGTGGTAGAGTTGATTTCCTGTCTGGCTGCCCAGTGGGCTTGACATACTTGGGATTGGGCAGCAAATTAATTAATTAATTAATTAAAGAAAGAAAGAAAGAAAGAAAGAAAGAAAGAAAGAAAGAAAGAAAGAAAGAAAGAAAGAAAGAAAGAAAGAAAGAAAGAAAGAAAGAAAGAAAGAAAGAAAGTTAAGCTTTCCTGTCACTTGTTCTTTTTATGCTGCACAAGTAGGCTATTCCATATAATGCAGACTGTTTTGCAGATTTATTTCTCCTTTATAAACTGGTTTGTGAGCAGACATTTAATTTGGGGGGGGGGGGGAAAGAGATCTAGTTCACTAATTATAGTAGACCAGCACCATCTTGTGGGTTGCCAAAATCATTCCATGTAATCTTGTAATCTAGTTTCATATATAAGACTTTTAAATTCCCTTAAATTGTTCTTTTGTGGCATTAATTTATTTCCAAAAGATTGGTGGGAATACAGACTGAACCTCTATGTATAGGACCAAGAAAGATATACCAGCTATAGAGAAGATTTCATTATTTTATCTTTTGATCCACAGAAGAGTAGCGTGGATTTTAAGAACTGTACATCTACAGATAGAAGAGAATATTTGTAGCTCACTGTGGGGCCTTAATGCTTTCGGAGCTTGGTTGTTTCTTGCATTTCTTTCATTACCAAGCCAGGTAACATCATCAGCATTAATCCTATGTCTCTCACAGACTAGAGCTTGAGGATGGGGGAAGGGGTACAGCAGTTGAGGTATCCTGGAAGATAAGTGGTAGTAACAGTAATTACCAAGGCAGGAAGGTGAACTATGATGTGTAGACCAAGAGGCTTCTGGGAGATAAGGTTTGAGACTTCCAGCCTTATACTTTATGAGCCCAGTTATGCTATTATACATCATAACCAAATCCATGCTGGTGCCTTAACAAGCAAAGCAGGACACTACAAAACACCAGCTTATGCAAAAAAACACCACCACCACCCTAGTTATTTGAATTAGAAATTCAAAATACTAAGGAACATCTATTCAAAAGCACTTTACACATTCCAGCAAATAATAATAATGATGATGATGATGTTGGAATGGACCTTGAAGGTCATTTAATCCAACCCCCTGCTCAGGCAGGAAACCCTATACCATTTCAGACAAATTTCTCCTTAGTTCTAGGTTGCTTCTCTCTTTGGTTAGTTTCCATCCGTTGCTTCTTGTCTTGCCTTCAGGTGCTTTGGAGAATAGCTTGACTCCCTCTTCCTTGTGGCAACCCTTGAGATATTGGAACACTGCTATCGTGTCACCCCTCATCCTTCTCTTCATTAAACTAGACATACCCAATTCCAGCAACCGTTCCTTATATGTTTTAGCCTCCAGTCCCCTAATCATCTTTGTTGCTCTTCTCGGTACTCTTTCTAAAGTCTCAACGTCTTTTTTACATCATGGTGACCAAAACTGGATGCAGTATTCCAAGTGTGGCCTTACCAAGGCATTGTAAAGTGTTATTAACACTTCATGTGATCTTGATTCTATCCCTCTGTTAATGCAGCCTAGCACTGTGTTGGCTTTTTTGGCAGCTGCAGCACACTGCTGGCTCATATTTAAGTGATTGTCCACTAGGACTCCGAGATCCCTCTCACAGTGACTACTATTGAGCAAGGTACCACCTATATTATACCTGTGCATTTGGTTTTTCTTGCCTAAATGTAGAACTTTTTTCACCATTGAATTTCATTTTGTTAGATAATGCCCAATGTTCAAGTCTGTCAAGATCCTTCTGTATATTAGGCCTATCTTCTGGAGTGTTGGCTATTCCTGCCAGCTTGGTGTCATCTGCAAATTTGATGAGTTCCCCATCTATTCCCTCACCCAAATCATTGATGAAGATGTTGAAAAGCACTGGGCCCAGAACAGAGCCTTGGGACACCCCACTACACACTTCCCTCCATGTAGATGCAGTTCCATTGAGGACCACACACTGAGTACGGCCGGTGAGCCAGCTACAAATCCATCTGGCAGTGAAGTGATCATGTGTAGTTCCTATATATTCAGGGGAGTTCTAATTGTAATTCTAAATAAATTTATTGGGGAATACATCTAATTGAACACTGATTTTCTTGAGACTACATATAGAAAGATTATAATGTCACTCTCTTATAAACTGGAAAGTGAGCAATACCAGCAGAATTGTATTGTAATTTATAATATAATCATAATAAAAAGTGTTTTACCAAAGAATGGTTTAAAATTTACTCAACTGCTCCTCTAGTATCTTCAATCCTAATCTCCAATAGGATTTTCCAATGCATGCCAAATTTATCCCTTGGTGACAAGGAAAATAATGCTTTTAAAAGAGAATTATTTGAAATAAAAAATATTTTATCATTTCATTCCATCACTATATGTGATAAGCGCTCAAAGTTAACAACAATTAACAAATTATACTTTAAAACGTATAATACATGCCTATTTGATTTGTGTATACCAATAATGGAAAATAAGCTTTTTGCACTTTTTTTAAATAATGGAATGCTGCAATTTATCCAACCTGGTCCATTCCACAAGGGTCACAAGCATAGAAAAAGTAATATACACCATGTGATCAACTAAGAATAAATAAAATGCCTCTTTTGCAGTGACCCTCTAAAGCCCATTTAGGATGCTGGATGTCAGCTGTGACTTTCAACAGAACCAATCTTGTCAATAATTTTTGAAACAAGTACAATGGAGGTGGCGTCCTCTTTATTTAGTAGCTGAAGACAATAGCCACAATCGGCCTCCCTAAGCTTGATTCCATTTGACACATCCACCCTTCTATTATCAATCTTACAAGGATATCCCACTTGTAAGGGTGCTTCACATAAGATCTACTTGCCTAATGTCATTGAGATGCAGCAGTCAGAAGGCTGGAATTAGTAGCTCCAGGCAGATGCTTTTTTTTTTTTTTTCCAAATGTTCTGCTGTCAAGCTACGGTCATCAAAGGAGAGCAATTAAAGTAATATTCCTCCAATGTACAGTATACTATTATTTTTCTTTTTTACAGAAATATTTTGAGTTTTAAAAATTGTAATTGCTTTTTTGGCAAAGTACTTCATTCTAACAAAAACTATGACATTCATTCGGAGATCATGTCAATATTATTTTAGGAAATATTTACTCTTTTTCTATGTGGCGGATACACCACAAATAAACTGTAAATGCCTAATCTTCTTATTACAAATGTCTGGATCCATATCCATTTATTCTATTCATCAGGATTAATCAACTAACAATCATTTTAATTTTTTTATCATATAATAAAATACAAATAATTTCAACATCAATAAAGTAGAAATATAAGAGTTATAAAAATAAAAAAATACATACATACAAAATGATAATTAAAATAAGCAAACTTAGAAGGGAGAAAAAACTAATTTAACAAAAAGATCCATATAATATCGATTTGAATAAATATAGAATTAATTCAGACCTTAAATTTGTCATTAAATCTAGATCACATAGAAATATTGCTTCATCTTCTCTTTTTAGAACATGAAGACTTTTCAATAAACTGATAATAGACTCTTATTCTGAATCTTTAACATCAGGATAATAAATTTTTGTATATTCACCTGATTATCTTCACTGCCTTGCCCCAGAGTTAATAGAGCAAAAGCTTTTCAAATTTTGTTAAAATAATTACCATTATTTTTATGTTTTATTATATTCATATCTTTAAATATTTTATTTATTACATTTCTTTCCAAAATTGTATTAATACATGCTATGATTTGAAACCAAAATGGTATATAGCTGAATATGTTAGAGACTTAAGAATTGATGCCAGCACAACAAAACCAACCATTTAAAATATTTTGAAGGAATCCTTTCGCTATAAATTGAAGTTCTGGATATTTTAGAAACCTCTTTCTCCCATATCAGGCTGCCCATATTTATATCAACTCTTTTTTATGTTCCAACTATGCATTTTGGTAGTCACAATTAAATCATACAATTTCTTTTGTATGATTTAGTCTGAATCTTTTTTTTTTTTGATTTGGCATATGGACAATTTTGCTGAATTTCAACAAAGAAATATAACTTTTTGTATAAGTTAATGTATTGAATCACACCAATATTTGATTTTTTTCTTTCAATAAATGCTAATTACCTGTAATTTTGCTTATACTACGGAAACTAGAATTTTTTTCAATACAATTTAATTTTTTAAAGAAACTGCTGAGAATATCTTTAAAACCAACGTCATAATAAAAAGACAAGACCAAAAATGCATGCTATACCTTTATGTTCTATATGTATATATCTTATGGACTGGGTAAGAATTGAACTCTATTTGAAGTAAGCTTGAAATTAAAAGATACATAGCTGTATGAATTATATTTTCACCATTAACAAAAGTGTATTACTTTTGAATTACAATGTATTTGAAATAATCCTATCCATTTTTCTAAATAAAGTAAATGATTTTATCTTTATTATGCATACCTTCCTCTTAACAAGTAACTGACATACAAGAGAAATGGACTTTGTTTGAAAATTCAAATATTGCTATTTTACTACAAATTACAAGTTATCATTATAGCTGTATATTTACTTCATTATATATATTCCAGGTCCAATTCTTTAAAAATCAAATAAGAATAGTAAAAGCATAGGACTACATCCAGAGTTAGCTGTGATTTTCCGAAATCTTGATTGGACTACAGGTAATCCTTGTTCAGCAACCATAATTGGGACCAGCAACTTTGTCATTAAGTAATGCAGTTGCTAAGTGAAGCTGCAAATTATGCTTATGATCTTTCTAAAGTTTTCCTTTGCTTTACAAACCTGTGAAGGTCATAAATGCAAAGATTTGTGATGAAGTTACTTTTCCATTAAGGTCATCACTTCTAAACAAGGCAATTATTAAATAAGGACTTCCTGTACTTTGATTCCAGTTGCATTCAACGTGGGTAATCTAATCATCATTATCCTAGGTAAAGATGCCCCAGAACACACGAATACATAATTAACATATTTATGCATAGTCTCTAGTCTTTAAAGCCCAGTTAGATAAGGAAAGGAAATGATATACAGTGGTACCTTGGTACTCAACTGCATTGAAACTCATCGAATTTGATACTCAACGCATTTTGATGTGAAAATTTTGTCCCAGTACTCATCATTTGTTTGATACACAACCCATAAGCTAGAACTTGACTGTGTCAGCCACCTTGTGATTCACTACATTATTCCTTATGGGAAACATTTGGTACTCATCGTTTTTGGTACTCATTGCACCTCCTGGAATCAATTAATGATGGCTACCGAGGTACCACTGTACATTGTCAGAAGTGGATATAACAATATAACAATACCTGAATAAACAATGATTTAAACGTTTTCCAGTTTTCAATATTGTTTCACATGGCAGAAAAGTTTATTTGGGGCAATCCTTCTTTTATAGTTACAATGAAATGTTATTTCTATACATAACTAGAGACTGCTAACTTAGACCAGCTTGATTTATAATGAGGGAAGGGTTGGTTAAATCAGCATTCATTGTGACATTTATCTTTTAAATTCAATTTAGTGTTATTAAATTGTACAGTACTCTTTATTCACATGACAGGATATTTTCATTATTAGAAATGTGAATGAATGGAACTACAGTATGATATTATTAGTAGTAAACTATTTTCTACTTCTGTTTCACCTATTATGCTTCTCGACTTAATTTTTAACATATTACAATTTATATCTAGCAATGTATCATCATGCAGCCTGAATATATTATTTTCTCCCTTTGTTCTAATCCCTCAGAAACCATATACTTTCATATATATACAATAACTATACTGATTGGAGTTATGGAACTTGGCTAGTACATTTGGGGGGCTCCAGGTTGGGAAAAACTCTGAAAATAATAATTGTGTTAAATTATTATAGCTACAATTTTTATACAGTTCTGTATGTGATATTAAGTGCTACTTTTAACAATATCAGCAACTGGCAAAACATTGTTCTAATCATATCCAAATTGTTGAAAATGGGATCTTTTATCCTATTTTATTATTTTTTGCCTTGCTTAACATTATGGGTATTGTTAATAAAAATGTTAAGTATCTTCTCTTTTTTCATGCACTTGTTGAACCAAGAATGAAAAACACACTGATGAAAATGATGCTGATATATAAAAAATAATGTATATTTTTATCAATATTTTCCTTTGAAAGTATGAGAGTGTTAGAAACAAGACTACCTTAACAGCCTTACCAAACTCTGAAGGAACCAAGTAAGCTATAGAGTGCCCTCTATAGATATTATTTTGACAATGCAAATTCAGTTTTCCAATGAGCAATAATTTTATAATTATTATACTGGCATTTCAGTACCATATTTATGTACAGAAGGGAGTAGCCTGTGATCTACTGTAGAGTTGGTCTAATTTTTTTGCATGCTGTACTTCTAGAGATAAATAATAAATACTTCCCTAATCAATACCTCCATGCCAGATGAATCGAAGGTACTATAAATCCAAAATATTAAAGGAATAAGGAAAGAATTACTTATTCTAGGACCAATAAATTAATCTTCCTAGGAATTTATTTCTATACATATAAAGAGCAACAAGCTGTAAAAGTATCTCAAGTGGGAATTTAGAGACTACTGTATTGTTATATAATTAGCCATGATAAACATTAAGAAGCATTGGAATAACACAGTAAACTCAGTGGGGGAGGGACTAGAGCAGGGAATTTGAACTGGTGAATATTTTGCAGGAAAGGAAAAGTAGCTTCCTTCCCAAAATCTTCTATTTGATAACACTGTAAGATAAGCCTTCATGGATTCTGTAGTTACCAATTTTGTCCAATTTATCCTTCATTTTATCTGTCTGCTGATCTTTTTACAAAAATTCTCTTGTTCTCTTTTGTAATATATTACCATTTTGCTTTTTAAAAATATATTCTCAAGTAAGGATCCAGGATGCAATCTTTACTATAATATATAAAATTTATATTACAAAGTAGGAGGGATAAAAGGCAATAACATTTTCTTCTGTGACTTTGCATTAATCTTTGTTACGTTTCACTATTTTTTGTGTGCAACATGTGCATTAATGAGTACAATTAATATTACATTGAGTGAATAGTTTTTCTGTGTTATATGAGAAGGGTTATAACTTTATTAAAAATGAAACTGAGATTTTGAAAGAATTGTTGCCAGTGTAGTGATTAAACAGGATAAAGAATAACAATTAGATTTACCTCCACTAATTTTTAAAGGAGAGACTTTTTTTTTAATGGATTACTTCCAGTATAAGGGGAAATAATCATACAGTAGACTGCCATGAATAAAAACTGCCATGAATGTTCAATGTTATCATTCTAACTTGTTTTTAAGTTGGATAGTACTTAATAACCCATTATAATAGGTTTGCACTGTGCAGAGTGACTGAGATCAATGGGTTTGGCATTACTGAAATAATCCATTGTCTGGCTTCATTTAGTATTAATTAATGGAGTCTGAACAACACAGTAAGCCACATATACATGCATACCCCTCTTAGCAAAATTAACCCACTTAATATGTCATATGACCGCCCTGTCTGCATGGTTTGATTAAGTGTTGTGAACACAATCATTAAACAATAGTCATTTGAGATTCAGATAGATATTTTGTTATTTTTCATAAATGCCCGATTGATTAAGCTCCACTTGTTTTATCACCCATGAGAGAAATTTCTTTTGTTTAATAGCGTAAGTGAGGAAATTTCCTTCCCTTTCCCTTTCACACGTACACACTCTTCATCTGTACCAGTCTCATAAAATCTAGTGCAAAGAACTGGGACTATTTGTTGAAAATAGCAATGCTTCTCTGCAAGAAGCAAACATGGCTAGTTTGAAGTAGATAGAATACCGGTATGGAGGTAATAGCAGCAAATGGCTCCCCATCCCATCTGTTCCTAAAACAACTCAAATCATCAGCATTTTTATCAGCAGGGGGAGCTCTGGTATTGAAAGGCATGCACAGACCTTAAGTTCCCAGTGCAAATAAGGCTTAAAGCAACTGAGTTTAAAAACCATGAACAAGATCCAGAGAATTGAAGACTATATAGCAGGGGTCTTCAAACTTGGCCCTTTTATGACTTGTGGACTTCAACTCCCAGAATTCCTCAGCCAGGCACGCTGGCTGAGGAATTCTGAGAGTTGAAGTCCACAAGTCATAAAAGGGCCAAGTTTGAAGACCCCTGCTATATAGTAACCTTTTCTCTAAAACACATACACACAAATAATCATCTTTAAAGGCTACTTTTTGACACAAACATATGCACATTACAAATCTGAACTAATCGTATAGTTTTGCTAGCAAAAAATCTTCTACACAGGTTTATGAAAGTTATACAACCCAGACATATAGGAATATTAATAACAGTAATAGAATAAATCAATATGACACTATCAGCAGCAATACACGTTTTACACCATCAGCATATGTCTAAATTAAATTTCATATTTCATTTTATTGAGAAACATCTATGCAATACCCACTAGAATTGGTTTAATTATGTGGCTTATATACTAATTTTTATAATCCCTTCTATTCATTTATCATTATAATGACAATTATAATAATTGATTATGGAATCAATAATCAATAATGTACTATAGGATGCATTGTAAGCATTTTTGAATGCAGATGACAAAGGAGGGGGAAAGTTTACAAGTGAAGAAGACAGGTCTCTTCATAAAAGTGCAAAGAAAATGATTACGAATCAGAAATGGATCTGCTACGTCTATACCAAAACCGACCGCTCTAGACTTCCAGAATAGGGATGTTGATAACGAAACGTATCATGAGATCTCTTAGGAAGATGGGTAGTTGGAATAATTAGATAAAAATGATAAAGAATGTGTAAGTGGCAGTTGAATGAGCTAAAAAAAATGAGCTAAATTTAACAATACCATAAAAAACCATTGAACGTGCAGATGTACTGCCCAAGCACTGACCTCTAAGAAATCCACCATACTGTAAGGAAGGCCTTCTCTTGTGTATGACTGTTCACGTATGAGTGCCATTAGAGAAAATAAATAGAATTGTACTGAATTCAGATATTCGTGGCATGCTCGAAGTATTCACTATTTACCCGTAACAATCCTATAGTATAGAATTGATCACTCTGACACATCTGCAAATAAGATGATCTCAATAACTTTCTCCAAATTGTTGCCCTCTAAATGCATTTCAACAGCCATAATTCCAAGTCAGGTTTACATTAGCCTGTTGAATCAGATGAAAATCAATGGAAGGAGAAAATAAGGCACGAAATGAAAATACAGGTAGTCCTCGACTTATGACCACAATTCAGCCCAAAATTTATGTTGCTAAGTGAAATATTTGCTAAATGAGTTTTGCCCCATTTTATGACCTTTCTTTCCACAGTTGTTAAGTGACTCACCACAGTTGTTAAATTAATAACATGGTTGCGAAGTGAACCTGACTTCCCCATTGACTTTGCTTGTCAGAAGGTCACAAAAGCTGATATCATGACCCTGGACACTGCAACCGTCATAAATATGAACCAATTGCAAAGTATCTGAATTTTGATCATGTGACCATGGGGATGCTGCAATGGTTGTAAGTGTAAAAAAATGGTCATAAATGACTTTTTTCAGTGCGGTTGTAATTTTGAACGGTCACTAAATGAACTGTTGTAAATCGAGGACTATCTGTAATTTTAAATAATCCCATTGATTAAAGGCACCTATTTCTCAAGTCTCCTAATTTTCTACACAGTCCTAGATTCAGATTTGAGGTAAATATCCATTGCAAAGTATTTTATGGATACTTAAATTTCATACAGAGTGTACGAAGCAACTAAATCTCAGTTCTGGGGATTATTTTGCACTTGGTGATTATCTTTAAAAACTTCAGGGGTTAACTTTCAGCTTTTATTTATTCTTATTATACTGCATTCTTCCCTGAATAATTGATTCTATTCACACACTAATTTTTTATTGGGTGAACCTAGAGTAATATAACAGAAGAAAAGCTCCAATAAAACAAATAAGCCATGAAATGAACTATTTTGTCCTTTATTTACTCTACATATACTTGAGCAAGCAAATCTAAATTGCATATTCTGTAATAATGTACATTGATAATATATAGTGGACTACAAAAATAATTGAAAATATTTGTATAATTGTATATATGTACACACACACTCCATTCCAAAATTCGAGCAATATTTTTTGCAGTATTGAGGATTCTGAAGTCAGCTAAATAAAGCCTAGTCAAAGTGTCAAAAATTCAGCATGGTATTCAGCATATCTGTAAGGTATGCCATACAATACCACTGTCATGTATTCACAATGATGATTTTTTTTTAAATACAGGTCCCTTTATCTTCATTCAACATACTCCTTGACTGTTGCCTCTTCCTACTCTTTACTTGTTTCTCTTCTACAGAAAAATAGCTAGCATGGGGGGGTGGGGGGAGAATCTGTGCCCTCTTAAGCAGCCTTTCCTAAACTAATTCTCTCCAGATGTTTAGAAACCACAATTTTCATCAATCACTCTGGCTATTTATAGGGGATTCTGAGAATCGTACTCCCTACATATCTGAAAGAGAACAGGTAAGAAAAAGCTGCTCTTACCACACACAGACATCTAAGAAAGTGCAAAAAGTTGGTTTCAAAACTGCACGGTTGTTTTCTTAGAAATGTCCTCTTATTTCCAAGACAAAATCTAATAGCATGAAGCACCCAACGAGGAATGCAAAAAGGATTAATAAGCCAGGTATGTGATTTATTTAATTATTAATGAAGGCTTCCAGCATTGGTCCTGGTTGTCATGGCAATTAGGGCTGCTGCTAGCTTCCAGAAAACATAAAAGAACAGCAAGTGCAAGGCCGCACATTCCTTTTAGTCTTGCTGATTAGCCAGGCTGTCAAAAGAAAGGAAAGGAAATCAACAGTTAGAAGACAAGATCTACAAAGAGAAGAAACGTACAGGGAAACTGCTCAGAAGCTGCAAATGTAAGTACTCTTTATTTTTTTGGGGGGGGGGAAGTGTACATTGGTTATTTCAGAAAGAGAGAAAAGAAATGTCTTGCGTTAAGAAATAAGCAGTTCCACGTCAGCAGCATTGCATCACAGTCAACCAGAAGCTTCTGTTGTCAATGGAAATGTAATTCTGAATCTTGAGTTTTGTGCTGCTTTACTACGAAAAGATTTATGAGGTCTTCTAAATAAGAAGAGGCTTTTTTCACATCTATATGTAGAGCCTTGTACAAAATAAATGGCAATCCAGAATTATTGCTGTAGGATGTATGTATCTATGGTTGTTTAAGATGATTTATAGGAACAAAAACCAGTATCCCATCACCTCTCTCCTGTAATCAACTGCCACCCCAAAAACACTTTTTGAAATATTATGGGATATGGAGAAAGGCTGCTGGAAGAAGAGTAAATGGGAAACATTTTTTTCCATTAACTTCCTTAGCAGTCTTCTACAGATTTAGCCAAAGAGAACTTTCCTTAGTTCAGCTGAGATGAACACAGGCTGATGGGTATCAAACTGCAATTGTCTGAGGCGCTAAGCCTGATTTGATGTGTCTTGTTTTATTCTTGAGGAACCTGCCATTTCTTATCTCACCTTCTTTAGAAAACTCCTATCCTGACTTGTAGAAGCACAGGTGTAAAAAAGGATCTCCCTAATAAAATAGTAGGATTATGGTTTGCTTCACTTATACAACTTCCAGCTCTATGTAATATAGTCAAAGGTGCTATTCTATGCAGTTATTTGGCTCTGAAATGGCTGTAATTAAAATGAATATTTTATAATTTTTTTGAAAAATTACAGAATTGATTGTAACGAATAGAGATTTTTATAAGTATTTTTCTGGAAGAAAGTCCCTTTGAAGTCAATAAGACCTATCATGGATTAATTTGGACTGCTTTCAACAGCATGAGCTTTAAGTAGGGTTGTGCTATTATTTTTTCGGTCTGTTTAATGGATTAAGATAATAAGAATATGACCAAAATAAAGTTGGTGCCCTGTTAAGTGTGCCCTGAATACATGATAAAAAGTAAGTATATTATGTAATAAATAGATTGTTTTCTATGGTATGATTTCTATGGTATGATGTGATACTTGTGTCTATTGAATAGACACAAGTATCACAATGAAATAAAATTAATTCTGTAAGAATTATTGATACCACATTCCAGTTTTAGAACATTTTTAATGTTGCTTCTCTTGAATTATTTGCCAACTGGTAAATAAATCCTTCAAGCAACATGAAAGAAAAAGCAAAGTAAAATTGAAATATATTCCAACTGATTGCAGAACAGAAGGAATTCCCAACAAAATTCAGAGTGCTCATTTTGACCTTTCAAAACTTTTTCCTACATACTGCAGTGAAGATATATTGATGAAAATCAGTTATGCCAGTTTAAGCCACAACTACAAATACTTAGAGCTGCCAGATTTGGGAAGGGGGAGGGAGGAAACAGGGAGGGAGGTTTGTTTTCTTTGTCTGTAGATAAATGTCTTGAAGAATTACTAAGGAGGCTCTGTTTCTTGCCCAGATGAATTTGGCCTATGCTGTAAATACACAAAGAACCCAAATGTAGGATTTCAAACTTTGATGAAGTTCCTATGAGAATAGATACTATGCTAGCCAGAGTTCATGGAATACACCGAAATTTAGGATTAAATTTGAATATAGTTGCTGTTTACTTAGGGTATTAGATAAAGGTATAAAATTATTGGGGATAGCAGATGATGCTATACTATTGGATAAATAGTATTTAATATAACTAAATTATGAAAAGGCAGTCCAGTTGCAGTTTTTTTCAACATCCAGAAACTCTGTACCTACTAATTTAAAATTTTATTTCAGTAATCTTCTGAAATAAATATTTAAGATTTATATTTGTTGGCATTAGCAATTAACCCGACACCAAGCAATTTTTAAAACGTGCTATAAAATATATATTTTAAGGCCTATTGAAGGATACCTTGTTAGGTGTTGCACTTCACTATACAATAAGTTACTTGCCATTTTTGCAATATGCCGTTCAGTGATTACAGTTTCCTGGCATTTTATATTAAATCTTTTAATTTTGAATACCTAACTTGCTCAATCTCAGCTTAAAAGTCTTCCAGTATCGGTACAAATATTTCGTGGGAGTGACAGGCTGCTATGATACCACATGCTTTAAAACAAACATTGGCATTTGCAAGTTTATTTAAAAGAAAACTAATTCCAGGAACTGAATGTGAGGCCTGTTTTTTTTAATCTAATTTTAAAAAGAATATTATTTTAAAATGTTTTTAAGCATAATAAACTATTGTGTGATTAAGCTATGACTTAAGCATCTATATCAAAAAGCATAGCTATGATTGCATAATGTTTTAAAAAATAACATGGTCACTATGATGTAGAGGTGGGCAATAGTGTAGAGAAAATGAATACTTTTAAATGAATCAAAAATACATTTTACTCTTCCCCTATGGGTCAGGGAGGAGTGCTAGGGGTCAGTATACTTAAGAAGGGTGCATGGGGAAGGTTGCAGGAGTGTGTGAGAGGTGCTGCCTGGCTTGGGACAGCATGTATGGAATGCAAGTCAGGAAAGGTGCCTGGGGGTGTGCAAAAAGTGCCATGTAGGTCATGGAAGGTGCAGAGGAGGGAAGGTGTGGATTGAGGAGGTGCACAAAAGGTGCTGCATAGGTTGGGGAAAGCACGAGGGGACAGTGCAAAGCGGAGTGGGTGAATGTGGTGTGCATGATAGAACAGAATAATAATACACGGGATGCTGCTTGTTTGGAATAAGACTGAAGTTGGTGACCTTCAATTTCAACTCCCTTTTAAATTCTCTCTACAAAGTTTAGAAAAGAGTTGCAAAAACTGCCTGCAGAAACAATAAAAGTCTGTCTATCTCATGAAAGCTTTTGGACCAGTCCTCATCCATAAGTAGAAGACTACCCTTTTTGAAACATCATTGTAATGGAAATAAGTTCTGATTACTAGAAATTGGCCTGTAGAGGCAAAATACAATTCCAAATATTTCACTCAAAAACTATAAATCAAGGATGTCACTGCTGTCTTAATTCAGTTAGTTATTTTCCAGTCATGTAACTTTCCCAAGAATACATGGAAAATAAGGTAACAGAATGTTGCGACTGTTTTAGGAAATGATTGAATGGGGTTACTATTGTACTTTATTTTTTAAAAAACTGCTGTGTAGACATCTGGGTTTCCTGGGTTTTTCCTGGGTTTCTGTATTTTCTAATGGGCTGGGGAATTCTACTAGTCACCAGCCTGTGAGAAAATCAGTGCAACTACCATACTATTGATGCAAAACTGATGCCTAGTGTACATTGTCCCTTGCTCTGGGTCTGAAGTTATATTTCGCAAACCCCTCTTTTCTTACATCCTGCCAGCCTGGAAAGGAGTAGCATAGAGATTTGAGTAATAATAAATAAATAAAGCTTATTTGTTTTCCAGATCCCCTGAAGTGGCTGCATATGGCCCTTACATATACTTACGTAAGACATGTTTCACTATAAAAGTCTCTGAACATCTCTGACCATTACCAGGCAAACAGATATGCATCAAGCTTAACCTCAAGAAAAGTTCTGGAAAATTGGTTCCAGGCACATCTTTCATCTGATTATTATATTTAAGCCTGCAAGAGAGTTATACTGAAACCTACAGAGGAAGGAATACAGCTCTGCATTAGTATTTGGACATATCCAGCCTTTTTTTTATCCTTGCAATGACCTTATGAATTAGATCACTTTCCCTCAAATTTACAAAATGAGAAATGAAACTAGAAGACAGTGACTTACAGTCCCGATGGAAGCAAAAATGAAAAATGGGAAAATTCCAATAAAGAAATAAGGATTTCAGCTTGGGTTTAATCCATTTCTGTGCTGTAAAGAGGATAGAATAAATTTCCAAGAACTACTGATCCCAACTCTCAACCATTTTATTGTACTCCCACATATAAATGGATGTTGTTTTGTTTTGGAGCAAAACCTGTTTTCTGATTGAAATGTCCCCTCCACTGATTTAAGTAAGTGAGGGTCCTAGAGCTATCAGCTCCACAAGAATTATGGCTTTTTCAGCCCACAGGAATAATCTCTTTTTGATTGGTCTGTTAAGCTTCTGTGTAGATAGTTTTATGTGCAGTGAAAAAAATAACACACTTATTTTTACCAAAGAAAATACAATTCGTAAGTGCATGTGTCCTCCTGATACGATTAATGATTGTGATTATAGCCTGGCAAATCTAATTTGTAACTGTAAGACTGTTTTGCCCTATACAGTAGACAAAACCTACTACGATAATTTGGTAATTTGGTTCACTGAAACTGATACATTGAGAATCCTGTTCAATGTTACATCTGTGCACAATCTAAAACTCTCACTCTGTGGCACTATTCCTTTGACGACAAAATATTTGACTATTTGGGGATTACAAACATTACAGATAAGAAGTGAGAATAATGGCCAATTAAAACAGCAAAGTTTAACAATCTCTACTAGCTGTGACAATGGAGCCCAAGGCAAGTTGAAGATGTCATACAAAGACAAAAACATGATTACTCATGTTGCTGTTTTAGACACATCTCTTTTCAATGGCAGTGGCCCATTGAAATCATACAGTGTGGAAAATATTTCCAACATTTCAGACCAGTTTCCACATTTGGACAACTTTTTTACTCCAAGTAACAAAAGTTGTATCATAACGTTCATTTATTAACACACAAATCTTGGCCATTTCTATAATGTAGAAATTATAAAATGAGTCATCCTGAGATATTGTAGAAGTTAAGCTTCTGTTGCTCTTTATATTACAAAAATAAAATGAAATAAAATAACAGGGAGATAAATCACCTTTAGTCA
This sequence comes from Azemiops feae, assembly GCA_023970755.1. Lineage (NCBI taxonomy): Eukaryota > Metazoa > Chordata > Lepidosauria > Squamata > Viperidae > Azemiops > Azemiops feae. The sequence goes on from JALGBA010000584.1 coordinate 120,793, forward strand.
GAATAGCTCCTATTTCAATATAATCTACAGAATGCTATAAAAATCAAGCCTTTAATTCTGATAAACAATTATTGTTCAAGTCATGTTACATTAAAAATGTAGGCTAATTTATTCCATATAGGCATATGGAGGTTAAGACTTAATTCTACAGCCTTCCTGATATTTTCTGTGTGCCCCTTCGAGTCAATGTTGACTTCTGGCAAGTACTCTGGACAAGTCCCTGTAGTTTTCTTGGCAAAATTTTGGAAGTGGTTTGCCATTGCCTTCCTCCTAGGACTGAAAGAGAGTGGCTGACCAAAGGTCACCCAGCCTTGATGACTTTTGTGATCCTTTGTGTCTATGGTCAGACTGAAACTCATAGTGTTCCAGTTTCTAGCCTGGTGCCTTTAATCACAAAATTGGCACTCTTATTTTTATACCAGCCAGAAAAGAAATTCTTCCATTAAGCAGCTTCCTCACTGAGTCTGAATGGTTATACAATTACAGAGCAAGCCAGGCCATTATTCTATTATTTGAAACTGACTTTATATTGTACTTGTTCCAAAACTATTAATATTTGTAAGTCTGAAAAAAATAAAAGACAATAGTTAGTAAAAGATAGCCATGTTTGTTTGTCAGCTCATAAAGATAAAATTGGTGTGTGGCCAAAAACGTCTTTCTGTGAACCTGATTTTCCCACTGCCAAATTAGCACAATTCAATTTACTATATGTTTACAAAATCAATATATTTGATAGTAATTCCTAGCAAATATTCTAGTCCTAAAAAAAATATTCTAGTCCTGGAAAACACCTTTGATATATCAGGCAAGACATAAAGGAAACCATTTAAATATAAGTATACTGATCTAATAAATCCTTTAAATTAGAGAATAATATCCCTAAAAATGATTTTTTTTAAAAAAAGTCTGGATTTCAACATTTCAGCAGGTTTCATTGTACATTTTACAATGTAGATATTAAAATGTTGCTGTTTTATAGAACAGAAAAATACTCCAGAATCTTTTTATTCCTACTGCATCACATATATGGCCACAGATGTTTATTAAAATTTCATTCTAAAATCACATAATTCTGAATTTATAAACATTCTTGAGAACATATTTGAAAAATGCATAAATCTGCTTTTGCATAATGGATTGCATTGGCACATAATTAAAATGTTTGCATTAAAGATTAGTATTACTTAAATTGGAATTGACTAATACCTTCTAAAATAATCTGGTTAAAAGCTAGTGTTATATGAGTGGACTTATAAGTATACAATGAACCCTGTTACTTCTACTACAATCCCATCCTATCTTTTAAAAAAATGTTCATTTTTCTAATGAAAACCACTGTCAGGGAAGACACAGTATTAATTGCAATACAATTCATTAGAAATTATTAAAAATGTAAGTACCATATTTAATCCCACATAAAATATTCAGATCATATGTTACAGATACAATGTTTGCAAAGAATCCCATAATGATATGTTCCTTATTCCTGTATTGATGTATCAACCCCACTTTTCAGTCAACCACATTAAAAATCTTTCTAATCAACATGTAGGTTGAGGGTGGGCAAACTCAGTTACCTGTAGTCTTCAGCCCCTGTTAGATAACAAAATTATACATATTCAATGCCAGGAAATATATTGGAGTAATAACTAGAATAATTAAGGTAATGCTGAAGTTTGTTTAACTAATGCATTTCAATGAAAGAAATAACTAGTAACTAGTAAAAACCCAGAAGGCAGGAATTACTGCAGGTGGTTGTGTGATAATTATTACTGAAAGGCACTGAAATTTTAGAAAGGCATAATTAAATCCCATAATAAGGAAAAAATAACCCAGAGATTTTGTAGCTATGTGCATAACTTATATTTCCCAGAAAAACGTCAAGAACTATTGGAATAGGAGCTATGTTGTTGGCTCAACAGCAGTAACTGTGAGACGGATCTTGGAATCCTAGTTGATCATCACTTAAATAAGAGCCAGCAGAATGCTGCAGCCACCGAAAAAGCCAGTGCAATCCTAGATTACATTAACAGAGGGATAGAATCAAGATCATGTGAAGTATTAGTACTACTGCTTTATAAGGCCTTGGTAAGACCACACTTGGAATATTGCATCCAGTTTTGGTCACCTCAATATAAAAAAAATGTTGAGGCTCTGGAAAGAGTGCAGAGAAGAGCAACAAACATGATTAGGGGATGGAAGCTAAAACATATGAAGAATGGTTGCAGGAATTGGGTATGTCTAATCTAGTGAAAAGAAGACCTAGGGGTGGCATGATAGCAGTGTTCCAATATTTGAGAGTCTGCCACGAAGAAAAGGGGGTCAACCTATTTTCCAAAGCACCAGAAGGCAAGATATGAAGCAATGGATGGAAACTAACCAAGGAGAGAGGCAACCTAAAAATAAGGAGAAATTTTCTGACAGTTAAGAACAATAAACCAGTGGAACGGCTTGCCTTCAGAAGTTGTGAATGCTCCAACAGTGGAAGTTTTTAAGAAGAGGCTGGACAATCATTTGTCTGAAATTATATAGGGTCTCCTGCTTGAGTAGGGGGTTGAACTAGAAGACCTCCGAGATCCCTTCCAACTCTGTTATTCTGTCTTAATGCATTACATTCAAATATTATTGTACTGATTACAGATAGAAGCACAGAGAAAACAATCCTATTTTAAAAGTAAGAATAAATTTTGAATTATGATTTAGACATGTGATGATCTGAACATCAGAAATTAGATTTTATACCACTAATTCTTTAAACAAATATGATGTAGACAAATAAAAATGAGCAATGTTATTAGAAAAAGGTTTAATATTTTTAATCATCATCATCATCATCATCATCATCATCATCATCATTGAATGATTGTTTTTAACTTTGTTGCATACTCCTCAGAGTCATTTGTTTTGTGAGATAGACACCTACATAAATTTGAAAAATAAATAAACACCAAAGAAGTATTCCATATCCTGCCAAACTTTTAAAGACGGGATGCCTTAAACTCACTTTATGTAGTATAGTATTCTTACTTTAGTTATATGCATAATTTAAAATGCAATGTTTTTGTATAAGATGAACACATGAATTGTATTTCCATGATTAAGACAAGTGTATATGTGCTCCATATATGACAGATCTATTAACTGTATGCAAAGGAGTTTGTTAATATGTTACATGAGTGAGGACATTTAAAAATGATCTTATTGATCTATTTTTAATATGCTCAATAAACAATCTAGCAGAATGTATCTAAGAAAATATTTAAAAACAAAACTGAACATCAAGGTTCCTTCCAATTGTATGATTTAAGAATTTTCCTTTAATATTTGTTGAGATATTATTTTTTATAATCCTAAACACAGTAAAAAGTGAATGATCAAATTTCCAATTATTCCCATGGATTATTTTATCCATCATTGTTCCCCCCATTATATTGTTGTTAATCTTGATACATTTTAATGTTTTCATACAATATTTGTACAGTATTAATAAAATTATTGACATGTTGTTTAGATAACTCAAAGTATTGGAAATAAAAAGAAATATTCTATTAATTACACTTTGATATCAATATTATAAACATATTTTTGTCTTCATAAAAAACTGAGGATATTAGAAAAAAGAAATTGCTGAGATTACATAGAAGTATTTATTGTACAATGAAGTTTTCAGTTTTGAGCTGATTACTTAGTATTAAAATTTCCATTGTATGATTGCTACATATACATAGTCTGTATGTCAGTGTGTGTGTGTGTGTGTGTATAAAAAAAAGTAAAGAAAAAATACTGTAGATAAGCAATACAAATTTAACAGGAATTTAAAAAACTAAAAAATATTTTTTAAAAAAGAAAATAGAAAAAAACTATTAGGTTTCCAACTATTCACTTTTTGTAGATATGATAATTTATAATATTGTACATATTAGAAGCCATATTGTGTTTCTATTTGCCATCCTGTGTGCTGTATTACGTATATGTACGGGAACCAGTCTTGCTTAAATTTGATTAAACTTCTATTGTGTATGTATACTAGTTTTGCCACTGCAGCATAATGGGCTGCAGCATATTCTCAAAGTTTAAGCTCCCAATCAGATAAAAATAAAAATATTCCCAATCCTATAGTCATTACCGTATTTTTTTCCCCAATGTTAAGTAAAATGTTAAGCACGTATCTCATTAAATTATGGTTTTTTCTGAGATTATATCTAGTAAAAAAGGTTGTGATTTCATTACCAATTTAAATTCCACAATGTTCTGCATTGTACTCTGTATATCTTTCCAGTGGTTTGGGGTTATTTTACATGTCCACCACAAGTAATAAAGAGTTCCTTCTATTTCATGGCATTTCAAGCATTTGTTATAGTATGATTTGTCTATCTCAGGTATTATCAACAGAGCTGTATTTTATCTGTAGAACGTTTTGTACCAATTTTCCTTTAAGTTATAATTCAGTGTAACATTTTATAGATTTAGTCCATAATTCTTCCCATTCTTGTGTTGCAACCATTCTTTAAAAACAAATCATTTTATCATACAGTTTCATGTATCTTTTCAATTGCCATTCTAAATGTTTTAATAATATCCATTATTTACTTATTTACCTTGGGTTTCTTATGGGATTTAACTACATTGTATGAAATTGTTTCTCAGACAAAGATTTTATTTATGCTGCGGTATTTATGCTATATAAAATGCAAAAATATTTCCAAAGGCAATTTCTAACTATATAGTTAGATAGAATTATATTTATTTCTAGATATATGGTCTTGGAATTAGGGACTTTTCAAAAATCTTGTCTGATTGCTAAATTCCTTACATGATACTACTCTATGAAGAAGTAATAGCAGAATAATCAGCAGCTGAGTTTCTGCTGCCCCCTAGTAACAAAAAAAAACAGGGTTCCAAATGTTATTAAAGAAGCAGTGAAAATATTATAATATGAATGGGAAATAGCAATTTATTCATTTTTAAAAACTCTAAAACAAACTGTACTCTCCACTGCATTTAATATTGGGTAACACAGTACAATAAACAATAATAAAACAAAGTGTTTTTCATAGAAAAGCACCAGAGCATACTGTAATGTATCTGTAAATTCTTCTCTTCAGAGTTTTATCTTTAATCAGAAAGGACTGTGACTATTCTTTATCTTCCTTTTTCTGTTTTCTTTTGCTAGCATGCCAGGTGTAACTTAAAACAATGATTCATGCAATTAGATAACAGCAATGCACTTGTTTTTCCTTATTGTCTCATGCATACTCTTCTTTTATATTCGTTACTTTGCCATGATGTATGCATAAACCATGCATTAGAAACAAGTGGATTTTTTTTCTTAAGGATTCAGCAAATAATTACCATTCTCATGTATTTTGGGGAATCAAAACAACATACTCATTTTTCCTGTACTCTTTCATCTTCTCAATTCTCAGTCTCCATAGGGTTGAGACGACTGATTGGGCTGTCTGGTTGCGATGACTGATTCAAAAGTAACTCCCCACCAAAAGCTCTGAAACACAAAAAGTGTGTTATAAAATTTTAAGATAACATCTTGTTGCAGAGAGATGTCATTAAAACTGACATTACACCATTTGTATTACAAAATTGATGTGTATGGCAACTTTTGCAGTAGAAACTTGATATAGCAGCTATGCCCTCAATTTAATGGACATTACTCACTTAAATGAGAATGAAGTGAAAGCCAAGTTTTATTCATTCTAACAGAAGCCCACTAAGCCAAGATTTTAGTATTGCATACTCCAATAAGAAGTAATTTAAGTTGTAGCTTACTATTTTGTAACCAGCAATTTGTAAAATCCCTTGCTGCTTGTCTGGAAATTTACTACAGGTAGTCCTCGACTTACAGCAGCTCATTTAGTGACCGTTCAAAGGTACAACATCACTGAAAAAGTGACATGACCATTTTTCACACTTACAACCATTGCAGCATCCCCATGGTTATGTGGTCAAAATTCAGACAGTTGGCAACTGAATCATATGTATGATGGTTGCAATGTCCCAGGATCATGCATTCCTCTTTTGCAACCTTCTGACAAGCAAAATCAATGAAGAAGCCAGATTCAATTAACAACCAAGTTATTAATTTAACTGCAGTGATTCACTTAACAGCTGTGGCAAGAAAGGTCGTAAAAATGGGGCAAAACTCACTTAACAAAACGTCTCATTTAGCAATATAAATTTTGAGCTCAATTGTGATCGTTAAGTGAAGGGCTACCTGTATATGTTATTTAACATATTAAACCAAAACAATATTTCAAAAATCTCCGTCGAGTATTTTTCCCCTTTTCCTATTACCTACTCCTATTGGTTGGCTACCACTTGTTGGTTGTATCTTATGACTTATGACTGTATCTTATGATTTATGACAGACAAATTTCTTGTGTGTCCAATCAAGAATATTCTATTCTATTTTTCATTTCGTTATTAGGCAATCGATTGATCACAACGGCAACTTCGCGATCCTTCGGATCTCGCTCTTCGTTAACGTGACACTCCCCTCCGCCCCACTTTAGAAATTCTAAAGCCTTTCTTTCGGACATTTCTATACACTGGTCACTTTCCCGCCCTTCCACATCCGTTGCCAAGAGACTACTCACGTCACAGGCCTTCCTCCCCTTTCCCCCCACCTACGGTTTTTTTCCTCCTCCGTCCCAAAATGGCCGACTTCTTCAATAACCCTCCCGTCCGTGACTCTTGCCTCAATCTATGGTATAACGAGGCGCTCTAGCCAACAAGACGAACTCGACGGTAGAGCCCTGTCTGATATTTCTTCCTCTGCCCATGACAGCGAAGAGAAAAATAGTCAAAAGTGGCGGCGTACGGTAGAGGGCGCTGTGATGTCTTCTAGGGTATGACGCTGCTCTTGCTGCAGCAACGGGGAGGGAGCGAGGAAGGACTCGAGGCGTGCGCGCTCTTGGAGCCGTTGCGGTAGTTGCTTTTTCGCGCTCGTCTCCCCCCCCCCCGATTCTTCTTCAAACCTTCCCGCAGTGGCGGCAGTTTGGTCGAAGAAGAATGTTCCGCAAGGCCCGGCGCGTGAATGTGCGGAAGCGGAACGAGTCTGAGGACGACGATGAAGAGCGAGATGAAGCGTTACCGTCGCAGCCGCCGCCGCCGCCGCCGCCGCCGGGTGGTGATGGGCCTGCGGCAGAGACGGAGCTGCCAGCCCCTAAACCGCCGCTGCTGCCTCTGCCGACAGGCTGCGTCCCTCTGGTCTCCCCCTCCGCCGTCGCCGCCGCCGCCTCCTCCGGCGGAACCTTCGCTTTTAGCAGTGCTGAGGTGGTGGGCCGAGGAGGCCCCAGTTTGCCGGCCCCAGAATTGCAGCCGCCGCCAGCCCCGATTGCGCTTGTTCTCCCGCCGCCGCCGCCGCCGCCTTCGCAGCAGCTGCCCCTGGGGAACAACGGGCACGTGTCTGCCGTTTCTAAGCCGAAGGAGCGGAAAAAGAGCAAAGAATCGTTCGCCGCGCCTGGGGTGCCCCGCGGAAGCCGCAGTCTGCTCAGCTTCCAGGACGAGGAAGAGGGTAAGCACGCGTCACCCCGGCTTTTGCAGGAGCTCCGGGCCTTTTCTTTTTTTCTCCGGGGCCTAGTGCTTCATTTTTTTCTTTCTCGCCCTCCACCCCGAATACGAGCGCTTGTGCTGGTCACGTTAAAGCTCGATGAACTCGTTATTCAGAGGTACAGGTAGTCCTCGACTTACAGCCGTTCGTTTAATGACTGTTCAAAGTTACAACGGCACTAAAAAAAACTTGTCACGCTTACGACCATTGCAGTATTCTCGTGGTCACGTGAGCAAAATTCAGACACTTGGCAATTGATTCATATTTATGATGGTCTCAGCATCCCAGGGCCATGTGATCACCTTTTTTGACCTTCTGATCAGCAACGTCTATGGGGAAGCCCAATTCACTTAACTACTGTGTCACTAAATTAACGACTGCAGTGATTCACTTAACAACTGTGACAAAAAAGGTCATAAAATGGAGCAAAACTCACTTAACAAATATCTCGCTTAACAGCAGAAATTTTGGACTCAATTGTCATCGTAAGTCAAGGACTACCTGTATTAGATTTCTACAAACACACTACCTCAACTCCTGATTTTTTCCTTATTTGAAACTCAGTTTTTTCCCCAGGCTAAATTTCCTCTACTTGGAAGCATTAGAAAATAGCATAATTTATATCGAACTTGGAAACTTTTAAGTTGTGTAGACTTTCAACTCCCAGAATTTCTTAGGCAGGCTGCTAGCAGGGAATTCTGGGAGTTGATTCACACATCTTAATTGCCAAATTTGAAAAATACTGAACTACAGTATATGGATCTTCCTTCTCCAGGCAGATGCCTTCTAAAACATTGGGCTCTAGTTCATATAACTCCCAATGATATGTCCACTACTGGGAGATACAGTTCAAAGTATTTAGAATTGTAAAGTGTGTGGAAAAATTCTGTCATTATGCACGTGTTTAGCAAAATTTGGGATTTATTATGCCTCAGATGTATGAGAATTGTTGTACAGGTATGTGGAAAAGAGGTGCTTGAGTTCCCAAAATTTCTTGGTTAAATATTGCTATCAATGAAAGGTCAGCGTGGGACTGGAAGGAGGATAAGAAACATATGTTTTGTTCTCAAAGAAGAGACCGAAAGTTAGCATAAATATTTGAGATGTTTTGGATTTCCAGGGAAATTGAAAAGAGCTCCACTTTGATAACTACAGCAGAATAAAGAGCTGGCCAATAGAACAGCTTTTTGAAATTCTTCCCATGACAAGGAGAGAACTTAGGTCGCTCACCAGTGCTACATACAGTTGCTTCTTGCGAGGAAACCACATGACAGCATTCTCGGATGAATTTAAAGGTCTGGGAGATAAAGGAATAACCATCTTGCTCAAATCATAATTGGTGCCCTCAAAAGGACATTGGTTTCATATACTTCCTTTTCTATTCACTTTCAGAAATTGCTTATTAACTGCTTTTTAGTTATTAGGAATTGTGTCCACAAGTTGGAAAATGGTGTGTTTCCTTCAATCCTTCACAAAAGAAGTTTTAAATACAGGTTTAAGGTCTTAAAAATGTATATTTTTGGAATAAATAGCAAAAGAATGATTAAAACTTTGATTTTGGAAAGTTACAGAGTAAATTACAGATAGATTTTAAATAAGATTTTGGAATCACAAAAATCCTTCCTGTGGGAAAATGTTTTTGTTTTGAATTCCTTAAAAAAAAAACATGATAGGATGAGACTTTGAAGGTGGGACACTAGAGGCAACCAGAAGGAACGAAATATTACAATTGAGGTAGAAAAATGCTTAAATTTGATTTACTAACACAGTGATGGAATGTGCACCTGTAGGAACAGTGAGGGAAAGTTTTGGCAACACAGCTTTCCCAGAGAGAGGCCTAAATCAAAAGTCCTTCAATCCTGAACTGGATGGGGAGAGGGGAAGAGGTTCAGGGGAGCCACACCCTAGAATCTCTCAGAATATATCTTTTGGTTAGATGGTTTAGTTTGGCAAGGCAGTTGAATTTGGCAAATTCTATTAGATGTAAGCAACTTGATCGGATTTTGCTGTATTGACAAATACAGATTGAAGCAAAATATTTTAACATTGGACATATTGAAGGATATTTTTGAACAGTGGACCCAAGAGTTACTTTTAAGAGTGCCTGCCTTTATAGCCAGAATGTTTAAGATGTAATGGAAGAGGAACAATTTATAACTGACAGGATTGGGACTGGTCTGAAAGTGAATTTAAAAATAACAGGATGCAAGAATGCTACCGAAAAAGATATTACATTGGACATACAAAAGAAACCAGCTTATATCTTAATTATTAAAAGAGATAAAAATAAACCAAGAGAATGGCCTGGGTAATTTTCCTATATTGGATTCATAAAAGAGGCTTGTTAAAGCTTTGAAGAATTTTGTGAGAAGGGATTAAAGAAAAAAAGGAAAAGAAATCAAGTTCTAATCTAAGCCATTATTTGAAGGACCTAAAGATCAAGATTGTTAAAAGGAATATAAAGTTGGCTTATTTGATCAGCTTAAAATAGATATGTTGTTATTTCTGGTAATCCTCAATGGATTTATTGTCCTGGCTTATGTACTTCTCATGTTTCTAGGCTTTGCTCAGTAAAGTTATGTTAGATCTGATGTTTTCGTATCACCTGTCAGCAACCTGATATATCCTGAAAAGTGTGTTCTCTACATTCCTTAATCTCTTTAGGTTAGGCAAGTAGGAACTGAAGAACTGACCTTTTTTTGATACCTCACTGTTGTAGGATCCATTTTAAGAATCCTGTTTCTGTATTGTAAAGGATGTCCAAAATAATCATCTAAATATTACATTTTTTAAACTATATAATTTTTGGTGGCTTGTACTAAGCAATAAGAGTCAAAGCAATTTTTAGTAAATTTTTCAATTTCAAGAGTTTCTGGTGAAGAGTCATGAAGATAATTTTCCAGATATTATTTTATAGCTTTATAAATACCATCTAATTTTGTTACTCACCTATTGATTAGCAATCTCTGGAGAATTAATTCTTCTTCCTCAACACCTTCATTCTCCTTGCCTCTACCTCTTATGCTTTCCCATATTTATATCTCATCTCAGTAGCTATACTAGGAGAGAGACTACCAAGAGCAGCTTACAGTTTGTAGTAATTTACAACCTAAAGCAGTTTAAGATAAACTGATTTAAGGCAAGAAAGTACCTTTCTTTCGTGAGTTTAGCAAATGAGAGTAGCTGTCTTCATAATGAACCCATGTTTTACGAATTATACAAATATAAGCAAGCTTATCCTTCCCATAAAATGGATTAATTAGTTTAGAAATTTCTTTGGCTTCACACATCTCTGAATTTGTTAAAGGAGAAAAGGAGCCTTTCCTCCAGTGTTTTCCTCATATGATGGCTAGGAAGGCTCCTAATGATCCAAGTAAAATACGAGATAGTCTTTTCTAGGCTGAAAGAATAAAGATGTGATTTCTCCCAGCATCTTTCCATATTAGAATAAAGGCACTGCCTTTTTGCACACGAGAGGGATAGGGGAAGATTGCATCCTGCATACAGCAGAGTGAGAGGCAGAGAGTATGTATATGTGATATTTGTTCTTCTGGAAGTGGAACAGTTTTGGAAAAGTGTTGAGAGTTTCGTTTCCCACTTAATCACGCCCAACCTCTAACCAGACCATGTTGTTTTGGGATAATTCGATGTTTTGAAATAAAGCTTCCAAATTGAAAGCGGTTTATTGTGTCCTGAGAATGGTCTGGTCCTGAAACAGACTGTTTTGTATAGAGTATGTCTGAAACACCGAAGTGGTTCAGTGTATTTCTTCTGAAAAATGCCAAGTCTGTGCTAGAACTCCCTGAGTGTTCTGTTCCTAAGTCAGTGAATTTTCCACATCCCTAGTGGAAGGTTTGGCAATTCACATGAAACTTCACAGTTTGCCTGGAGAAATCTGACAGGTTACATTTGGCCCAAATCAGGATTTCTTCATCCTTCCATTAGTTGTTGTGGCGTCAGAATTTCTGTTTGTTAAAATTAAGTAGTTATTAAGTATTATTAAGTAGTTATTGTTATTAAGTATTATTAAGTAGTTATTCTGCTTCAAATTTCAGAATTCGATTTTAACAATTTTAATGTATTATTTTTTGTTTTTTCAAAGAAACTGAAGTTTTTAAAGTGAAGAAATCAAGTTACAGCAAGAAGATAGTAAAGCTACTTAAGAAAGAATACAAAGAAGATCTTGAAAAATCAAAGACAAAACCAGAAATAAATTCTTCAGCAGATGGTAATCTTAGTTATATATTTTAAAAATATAGTTCTCCATTAAAGATTATAACTATTTCAGTCTATTGGATTTAATACACTTTCAATGCACATTTAATGATACTTAATAAATGTAACATTTGGACTGTTCTGAATAGGAAATAAGCAGCATTTTAGAAATACTTGGGGCACATAACAGTTGCTTTTTATTTGATTTACGTTGACCCGCCCCACCTTGTCAGACAGGGAAGGTATGCTGCAGACCCTGTCAGTTAAAGAATTCTGACTGATAGGGTCTAGGAAGACAGCCTTCTCTCTTGTTGCCCCCGCCCTGTGAAATATCCTCCCCCCACCAGAGGGATGGACTATTTTGCAAAACATTGCTCAACAAAAAAATATACACCTACTAAATATTTTCAGTATATTTTCTCAAAGATACCAATCAGTGCACAGAAAATCCTCTTTTTAACTGTCCATATTAGAAAGTTGCATGAGGCAAAAAAAATTTTTTTGCTTTGCACTTGAAACTTTCTGAGTTGATTGTGTTCTCAGCAATTACTCAAACTTGCTGCAATGTTCTGGTATTCTGGCCATTGGAAACAATAGTAATTTGGTATTAATTTTTTGCTCCTTTCCTTTTTGACCTCCGTGCAACAAGAAAAACTGGGCTGATAATTGATATTCAGTGGTAAGAGCCAATGAGCACAAAAGCTAATCACATCATTTTTGAAAATTACTCGCAAGATAAAATTGTAACCGATTGAAATGCAGTCTTATTTATTTACTGTATTTCTAGATGGGTAAATAACCACAGTTCTCTGGCGGCATACAAATCTGAAAAAAAACAATATTTTTGCCACCTGCAACTTATTTCTTTTACGAGCTCTCTAAATCAAGGAGTAAGTAGGCTCTGCACTGAGGACAGAACATTTAACATTCATTTCGTTTTGCTGTTTTTATGGAGAGGCTAGAGATTTAATAGGAGTTCTCTGCAGATCAGAAACTCCTTGATTTTGTAAATTTTAGAGGTGAAAAGTAGCAATTGGGAGAACTGCTTGTCTCATTTGTTTTGATTTTCCTCACCCTGAGTTTGCTGTTTCTCTATTCATCTTAGGATGCCATATAAGTGTTTGTTGTCTCATAGGACATTCAACTTTACAAGACAGGAAAATGTTCATGATGTATTGGCAGTATTTTTAAAGAGTCATGTTACTGCTTAAAAAAAGACTACAAATAAAATTTGGAATACCAAAATACAGGAAAAAACATATTTTAAATATTTTAAATAAAAAGTATTTCAAACTTTCAAACTATTACACTTCAGTGTTTAAACTGGGCATTGACCACACGGGATCATAGCGTCTGGGTTTTTTCCATTGCATCAGTAAAGAGCCAATTCAAGCACTAAGTGCACACATTTCTTTAAACCAGTCTTTGAGATTTGGTGCCTTTCTGAGAACATGTCTTTTTATTATAATCCAATCACAATAGAGCCTTTGTTCATCAGTTAATACATTCCAAATTTTAGGAATATTATTCAATTTAATGACATCTTGAAATATTAGTTCCTTTGATAAACCCTTATTAAGAATACTGAGAAAATATCATCCAAGAACGTATGCCTAATTTATATGTGGTAACATGCCTTCAAATATCTGTGTAAACAGCAACTATACAGTTTTTTTGCCATTGGAATAGATTTGAGGCTAAATATGATAAACAGAATCTTTTTTTGTAATCTTTATAACATAGCATTGTTTTAATAATATACTGCTATGGAGGATAACAATAGAAAGGGTAAACAATATATCAGCTGCAGTATCATATTATTTGCAGTGAGAGATTCTAGGAATTTTTTCTATCTTTAATGTATATAATTTGAGAATTTTTATCATGCACAAAATAAAATTGCTTATGGGTTGGATCCATGTTCTGTTGTGCATTGGAAATCTCCCATTTGCTGTCCTCAACCAGGAGGGTGGGGAAATAAATTATAAAGGAGAGAACACTGAATAAATTATAAAGCAGACTGCATTCCCTCATAATTGGGCATAGGCATTTTCCCAGTCAAAGATATTTCTCCTAATTAATTCCTGTTGCATCACATTCTGTCCAAATTAACTGGATCTCTTGCCCAGAGAGATAACAGACAATAGGGCAGTAAAAGACAATAGGGCAGAAGTACTGATTCTACAATGGGGAATAGGTGAAATCTTTGGTTACCTTGGTGCATGCAGGCCCAAACAAATTTTCAGGAGAATTGAAATATCTCATGTTTGACAATTATTTCACTTCTATGAAAACATATTTTAGATGAATAGATATATGCAATGTATGCTGTTTTAATTAATTTAATGTTTCACTGTAATGAAATGAAATGTGTAAATGTAGTATGTGTAAATAACTTTTCCATAAGGAGATTTGAAGTACTGAATAGATTTGTTTCACAGATGAACAAACTGCAGACAAACTAGGACTATTTAAAGATATAATTCAGGAAGATGGGGCTACAAATAGTGAACAAGGAGAAGAAGAAATGGAAGTTGAAAGTGAGAAGGAAGAAGAAAAAACAAAAGCTGCAGGAGCATTTTCCAGTGCTTTGTCATCTCTAAATGTTCTTCGTCCAGGTTAGCACATTTTCTCTCATATTTTTCACGGGTTGAATTATTCTTCCTTGCTTGATAGGTAAAAATAATGTAAATCCATGCAGACAATAGGGTACTGTTAGAAGAGATATTTGTTTCCAGTTGTTTCCAGAAAAGAACTGTTTCTATTTCTGTTGGTATGTTTTTCTGTAGTTTTGCCCATTTTTTATGTTTTAAAAAGGTACATATTTTATTTCTTACTTTGGATATATTTAGTTATAATTCAAATGTACAGTGGTATCTCATTATTAATTGGTTCTGGGAGGCGCATCGAGTACCAAACTGATGAGTACCAAAATGATGAGTACCAAACAAAGTATTCCCATAAGGAATAATGTGGTGAGTCACAAAACAGCTGACATCAACAAGTTCTAGCTTGTGCGTTGAGTACCAAACAAATGATGAGTACCAGGACAAAAATTTTGTGTCAAAATGTGTTGAGTATCAAATTCAATGAGTTTCAAAGGTACCACTGTAAATTTATTTAGCTGCTAGTCTCTTATTTCTTTTATATCTTCTAAAAAGTTATTTTTTTCTGGACAAATGCATCTTTTATGTTGTATATAATTTTGTAAATTTTTGTTTCTATTCAATGTGTTCAAAATTATTTTCTTAAATCTTTCATTTGATACTAAATTTTATATTTTCTGATCTGATAATATGTTACCTTTTTATGACTGTTTATTCTGCAATATTCAAATAACTTTAGATCTTTACATATCCACAGAGTTGCAAGTAGTGTATTAGTTCTCTGTTGAAAGAGAATGAGGGAATGGCTGCTGAGGCAGAAAGCAGTGGGAGGGGACCAGTCACGTTGATAGAAAAGTTGTAGTGTCTTGCCTATTTTTCTGATGCAGATTTTCAGTTAGAGTTGCAGTGCAACAAGTAGACCCCATGATCAGATATAACTGCTAACTTTTAAAACATAACAATTTTCCCCCTCAGGAGAAATTCCAGATGCTGCTTTTATTCATGCTGCTAGGAAAAAGCGCCAAATGGCTCGTGAACTTGGTGACTTTCTTCCCCTTGACAACGATCCTGGTAAAGGGCGTCTTGTGAGAGAAGATGAAAATGATGCCAGTGATGATGAAGATGATGATGAGAAGCGAAGAATAGTCTTTTCAGTGAAAGAGAAGTCCCAGAGACAAAAGATTGCAGAGGAAATAGGTAAACTTTTAAGAAGAGAAAAAAAGCTAAATGAAATTACATTTTAAATACTTGCTATGAATATGTAAAGCATTTGACACAAAAATCAAATATGGTGCTGTCTCATATAAGTAGGCAGAGGAAACATTCTTACCCTTCTCAAAAGCCTTCTGGAGTTAATCTGTTTCTGAATGGGTTATTTCATACCCGGCGATTTGATGAGGTTGGGTCACCAAAAATTGATTGAAATTTCCAGCTTTACAGGAGATCATATTTGACAATACATCTGAATCAAACAATTCAAGGAGATCTAGATTTTGGTCTGTTTTCTAATCATGGTTTGTTACATGGCTTCCCTCTACACTGTTTATCTGTCAGCCTGAGTTAGATCCAGATATGAGAAGAATTTCTTCCAATAAGTAGAAGAGAATTGGATTATCTGTAGACCACCCTCAAAGAACCAGCCAGTTAGGGAAGTTGTAAACTTTTCCTTGAATAGTTACTCCTCCATGAATTTGTATGGTAAATCTTAGAAGACGCTAGTGATCATGGTTTATATGGAACCCCAGGTGTTCAGTAGACTAAAAGACAAGCATCATATTGGTTTGCAGAATTATTTTGGTGATTATATACATGTACATATACATACATACATACATACATACATACATACATACATACATACACCACACCCCACACACACACACACACACACCCCTCTCTGGATCCTGCCATCAATGAATTTATGACAGGATACTACAATTAATAACCCGATAACTTGCTGTAAAGTTGCTGGTTGTAAAATAACACTCTATATAACCTGCAGTAGCTACTGGTGCATCCAGAGCAAGGCAGATCAGAAAATCAATGATTGAATTGAAGTATGGGGTGTATATTAATGATGTTGGTAGTGAAACATGTTGTCAATGGTTTCTATGACTAATTTTAAAAACAGCTATAATTTCTTTATGCTTGTGCATTAAATTGTGATTTAAAACTCCTATAAAATTGCTTGTTTTTATCTATTTAAATATTAAAAACATGCATTATGGCATTGGAAAAATTAGAACTCTGGTGGTTAGCTGAATTCCATTTCATCACATAGAATTCAGAAAGGTACTTAAGTCAGTGCTCTGCAGTGTAGAATATGAGTAGAAGTTCTAGAACAGGAATCCTCAAGTTTTTGATAAGTATCTTTGGACTTTTGAGAGTGTGACTACTTGTTCACGTAATAATTACTCGATGAGAGAACTAGTAATAAAGGACAGATTTACCAAAATGCAACCTATCACCTTCCCTGATGTTCTTTTCCATCCCTGTTTACTCTTCCCCTTAGATAGTTATGCATACTTTGAAACAAAAGAATTGCAACTGCCTACCATTTTTATTTCAAAGAAAGTTTATGGGACGTATTTAAAAAAATAATTCAGATGAAGCAGGAAGTCAGATAGGCCCTGAATAGATGTCCAGAAGCACAGTAGCAGCTCTTCTCTAGACACCAGGCCATTCTTGATATTTCGCCCTGAAAAAGAATCACCGAGACAATAAAGCTTTCAATGTTTAATTCTGATGGTTTTATTAGTCTATATTCTTATACTTACCTTTGTATTTAGGTATTGAGGGAAGTGATGATGAAGCTCTGATTGCTGGAGAACAGGATGAAGAATTAAGCCGGTGGGAGCAAGAACAGATACGGAAAGGCATTAATATACCTCAGGTACGTATTCAAATATCTTAAGATTCGGAGCAACAAATGGTAGTTTTAGCAATAGCTGATCCAAGCTATTGCCACGTAATCCTAGTTGCCAAAGCAAAAGAGAAAGTTGTGAATGAACATATGTAGCAGAGGGATTTTGCCCGTGAAAACTTAGGATAGACCAATTCATTTCACCCTGTCTCCTCGGGTTAGAATTAGGCTTACCTGAACATGGATGTCATTGAAATCAAAAAGTTCAGTGATGTGTAATTCACTAAAAGAAATTAGCTCAGATTCTGTTAAATTGTATCATGTCAGATTTCCATACAGTACAATTAATAAGAATGCTATAGGCTCAATCAGTCTCAATATATTAAGATCACACAAAGCAATAAATATACAATGTGTTGTAACTTATCATTCTAGTTTAAATGATATCTGTCTATCCATCCACCCATCCATTCAATATTGTGTGGGTGCATGTATTCAATATTGTGTATGCTGAAACAGTGCGTTACTTGATGATACAAAAAATCACTATATGAAGATGTTCCCGCTAATCTTGTTAGAATAGAATTTTGAAATATAAACATTCATTTTTTTCATAACAAGCAGATATAATGAGCTAAATCCCATACTAACAAGTTGCTCTAATGTCTTCAAATTAACTGATCATTAGTTTTAAGGTGTTTTTACTCTAGTATTTTGTGCTAATTGTTTACTATTCAGTACTAATTCTTTAGCATAAGAATCGACAATTGGTAATCCCTGGACTAGTCTACTGGTGAATGCCATCTGCTGCTCATTTACCAGTCCACTGGCATATGATAGCAGTTCACTTTAGGTAGTACAGTATTCTTCACCCCCATCAAAATGATTCCCCATAAACTAATTGTCCCAAAGAACAGACATATAACTGAAATTTTGAAGTTTGTTGTTGCTGCTATTTTTATGATTTCTGCTTCCTAGTGATTGTTTTCAAGTGTTGCTTTCTTTGATATGTACTGCTTTGCACAAGGAACATAATTAAATTGGTAGTTTCTCACAGTTTTTCAACAAATAATCTTGGTTTGTAATAGTGTTTACAGAAACCCAGTTTTTATATGTCTGTACATATCATATGTTTCATTCCTGTAGGTTCAAGCAAGTCAGCCTGCTGAAGTGAATAACCTCTACTACCAGAATGCTTACCAGACAATGCCTTATGGTTCATCTTATGGCATGCCCTACACATATGCTGCATATGGATCAGAGACAAAGTCTCAAAAAATAGATAACATAATACCTTTCAAAGCCCCCAGTAATGAGATGGCTCCTGTTACTATTGATTTGGTAAAGAAACAGCTTAAAGACAGGTAGGGCAGATCAACTTATTAAAATGTAAGACCTGTCCTCTAGGTTTCAGTCTGGGGGGCAGATCAGAATTTCATCAACGGAAGCCCACAGACTGGATCCTGCAATGTAAAACGTAAGAAAAACTGTTCAATAGGCTATTTACATTACTTTTCTGGAAATGAAGCTTGAACCATTTTGAAGATTGGTACGTCTTCTGTTCTTGGAAAAATAATTTTGTAACTAAGAAAAATGAAAGAATGATGTTTTCAACTTGCTATATAATGATTGTATAAGAATTTAAGCAATTCAAACTCTAAAAAGGTAAAAGTTTTAAATTCTATATTTTAATTGGAAATTCAAAATACTGTACAGTACACTAAATATTTGCTCATGCTTAAGAATATATAACAAGTCCCTTGTTATAGTTTGAACAAAATTAGTAAAAAAAATGATAAACTAAAGGTTAACTATTTGCAAACTTGATGTTAACCTCCCACAAATTGCCTTTCATGATTTTTGTATGCTTCTCTGATTTGTACTGAAACCATCAGGAATTAAGGGTCCTGAGTACTATGCGAAAGTGATACTCCTGTAGGTAAGACACCATATGAGAAAGTAATAGCAGAAGTAGCCAAAAATATTTCTGTTTTTAAATCATGTAGTTTATCTAAGCAGTTAAATCATGAGTTGAGAGAAAATCACTGCACGCCAAAAATCACTGGGTTGTATCCATCATAACTGAGAATAGGTGAGAGCAAAGTAGTAAATATGAAGGATATTTGCTGAATGGAGATAGAAATAACAGAAACATGTATTGAGTATATAGCTTTCAGGTTAGTCATTGTTTTATAGGAACACAAATAGCCTTAAATGTCTATGGAGATTCTCAGTCATCCAGGACATGGTTGTTCCAAAGGTGCTTTTTCAAAAGGCAACTAGACTTCCTTGTTTTTCACTTCTCATCCAAGAAGCTGTTGTTTTTTTGAAAAAGCACCTTTGGACAAATAGCCTTGAAATAGCAGATATGTGATATTCTACCATGAAACTATAGTTGTCCTGGGTCAGAAAGCTCTTCCCACAATTAATTAGTCTTTTGTGGGGTCTTGTTTTATTTATTTAATAAAACAGAATAAATCATAAAAGTTAATTAAAAAGAAAAATGCAATTAACAGCAAGATAAGTTACAAACAATTAATCTTGAAGATCCTACAAGATTCTTCATATAAAAAGTTGTGATTCAAGCAACCTACATGACAAGTAAATAAAACAAATTTGTAATAGAAATAAGGAATGTGCTTTGTCGCCTGAAAGCAACTTAACCTTGTCATTGTTAGGATTGTTTCTTGCTGTACAAATCCCCTCCCCTCCCCAATGTTATATATACTGTAACTTATACTGTGCTTTTGGATGTAAACATGTGTTCTTGACCTTTAGGTTGGAGTCAATGAAAGAATTTCACAAAGCCAATGAACAACAACACGAGAGGCATCAGCAAAACCGTGATGATTCTACTAAGACAATTGAAAGATTAGAAGGGTCTTCTGGGGGTATTGGTGAACGGTATAAATTTCTGCAAGAAATGCGAGGGTATGTCCAAGACTTGCTTGAGTGTTTCAGTGAAAAGGTAAGAATGCAAAATATATCCCATCTTTTTCAGTAACGAAGTTTACTCTGTGCTCAAACATGTTGTCTTATACATGCCAGTGAAAGCACATGTTTGAAGATTTGGCTTTAAAGGTCGTAAAAAAGCATAGTAAGTTAACTTTTGGAATAGTTCTTCAAATAGAAGATAAGCTTTTGATACCAGCTTTATAATTCTTAGAAGATATCTTCTTCCAGAAAACCATTATGAGTCACAATTATGCTCCAATCCTTTTTTAGTTACATTTTGCAGTTTTTGAGGCATCACAAGGTAATTACAGGAAAACATTGGATCCAAATAAATGGTGTATGCACCAATTATTTACAATTAGAATTAGTTAAGAACATTGAAATCAGCCCGACTTTAGTTTTCATGCTGAGTTCTCGTGTTGGTTTCCAAGGAGAGTTATAGATTGTAAAATAAACAATTATCCTGTGCCTCTTGTTCTAAAGCCTGAAGCTTTGTGTCAAATACCATCTGACTTTTCCAAAACTTGATTTTACCCAGTTCAGTATATATTTATACTGAGTACTTGATATTGCGGTTGTTGAAGGATGCCTATTTGTCAAAGTTCACAAGTATTTGCACAACTGTGTAAATCCTATTACATATCATTTACTTCTGAATAAATAGGCATAGGTTTGCACTGTAAGTATAGGATGGTTTTCTTAAAGCTTTAAAAAACCAAAAATTAAATTAAAATTATTTTTAAAGAAGTCCTGCTATGAAGAAAATGGGAACCTGCTTAAGACTTTAAACTGCTTATGCAGAGTCCTATCTAATATGTGCGCTATAAAGTGTATAATATATAATTTTGTGTGTGTATATACACACACACACACATTCATATACATGCATACACACACAAACACTCACATGATGGAATAAGTAGTTATATAGGTAGTCCTTGACTTAAAACTGGTCAAAATTATGGCGGACCCCCCAAAAGCTAGTTATGACCCGATCCCAAAGTTATGGCCATTGAAGTATCCCCACAGTTGTTCGCCTTTATAACCTATTGCAGGGATGTTGTAGTGCTCCCTTGTCTTATCTCCCCTCCATCTCTCGCATTGGATGCCACAGACCTTAGACCTGCTTCCCACCCAACTGGGCCTCAAACTCTTGTTCACCTTTCAAAGGGTTCCTGAGCCTGGGTTAGGGAAGGAGGATAGGCTGCTCTGTTGCTGGAACACTGCAGAGCTCACGTTAGGAAACATAGCAAGTGGCTCTGTTGCTGAGCCATGCAGTGCAATCCTGGAAGCAGACATCATTTTCTGAGCAGCTGCATTGAATTGTGGCTGCTCAGAAAATGGCTGCTTCTGGGATTGGGTCTTATGGAGTAGTAATGGAATGGCCTGTCCTTCTTCCCTAACCCAAGATTCAGAGATCTTCAAAAGATAAATGTGTGAGGGGTAACATAGGGAGAAGGAGGGAGTGAGGCCCGGGGGGGGGGGGGAAGCAAGTCCAAGCCTACGGGGAACACAGGGTGCCTCAGGGTAGGGGAGGCCTTAGAAGCCCGGAACAGGGCTTGTATTAGGTCTCCCAAGGCCTCCTTGTTGTGTCTGAGGCCCCCCATGGTCTGCTTAATGGCCCACGCATTCGTTTTAACAATTCTATTAGGGAGAGCATGGATGGGGTTGTAAGTGAGGCAATCACATTCATTTAACAGCTGTCATGACATCAGTATGTAGTGGGCAGGTTCCAATCTAGTCATGAATCGAGGACTAGCTTTCATCTTTTTTTATTATACAAAAAGTATAATATATATTATACTTTAGTATATATTGTTTCAGTTCTTTTCTGTTAGTACAAAATGAAAAATCAGTTTTCATCTTTGTATATCAAATCTAATACTTTGATTTTCTTTGTGTAAATTATCTCATACAGTTTGCACAGTTCCCTACTGGGAATACTTGCACTACTTAATGTTTGTGCAATTGCTAGCTGAACATGTAACTGCTACTGGAACATTTCTTTATAATTAATTTTAAATCGGATACTATTTACTGTAATTTGATTATGTGTTACTGCAGCATACTGTTTATACTGCAAATATAAACATTTCTTATTTCAATAATACACAATCAAAATGAGTAAGAATTTTTTTAATTTTTATCTCTGTATTAAATCTGTTTTTTTCTGTTGAATTTATTATCTTGGTTATGTGCATGGGCAGTTCAGTCTAACATTTGTAGTTAGGGGGAAAACATATCAATGAAATATTTAAATTACAACAGATTTAACAATAACATTAGAGAGTAAATACAACTATAACAAAGGCTTTGGACATAAGAATACAATTTGTAAGTCATTCTCTTTAGTCTACAAATGGGGGGGGGTGTTTCCCCCTCCCTCCAATTTTCTATGATTTCTTTTTTCTTACCTTAATTCCGAGCCTCATATGTCTTGCTGTTAGAAAAGATCTTTAAAATGTTTCGAGAAGACTTTTGGGAAATTGAGAAAGAAAGAAAGGAGACAAATGCTCTGTTAATGAAAAATAGATGCATGTGTAATGTAATTTATAAGATTGGTTTAGAAAGTAAAACCATTCATACAGCAGGAGCCAAAATATAAACAAAGCAAAGAAAATTTGAAAAGTCAGATCTGTTTTTTTTCTTCTTATCAGATACTCAGTATTGACTACATTGATGTTTCTGTTTGAACATGTATGTGATTATGGTATATTTTTTCCCAAAGCAAGAATCAGCAGGATTCTATTTTGCCCTCCACATCCAGATTTATATTATATTAATTAATTTTACAATTATTAGTCTGTAGATTATAGATTTTGAAAGAATTCTTTTGCTGTAATTTAACTTTCAAATCTTTCCAGCAAATAAGAAATGGGGAAAAAGGAGAACATGCACATAATTAAACTATCTTCTATAGGAGCATCTGCTTAACAAACTTATTATAGTTATCAGTAGAATTTACACTAGTCCTGAAAAATATGTGTGAATTAGACTGTTTCAATGATACCTTTTTCAGATAAGGTCTTTATACATCACATCACTATTGTGCATTATGGATTGTGAGGTGCATGTGGGACAGAGTTTTCTCACAAAAAGTATTTCTATATATGGAACAATAGTGGGTTATGCATCAGTTCTGCTGCTCTCTTCTTTGTGCCCTCTTCGCATGTTTCTTTCATTTTCTTCTTACTTGGATTTGCAGAATTCAAACTGAGAGGCAAGGAAAGAAATCTTAAATTATTTCTGAATTTTAAGTCTTATTCACACCAAATCAGCAAGGGTAACATTTGTGAAAACATAAAGTATATCCATGTGATTTGGATTATTTGATAACCTGTTTTAGCAGATCGTATTTCAGTTTCTAATGTCAGCATAGATAAGAATAGACTACTAATACTAAATAGTATTAAAGAAACAATGAAATCCTGTGATCTAGTGTGAACACTAGATTTGGTAGTTACTTTTTGATTGATGGTAATTGTAAGTGCTCTTTTGGGGTTTTGCATTTAATCAGATTTCCAGTTCCTTAAAAATATTTTCACTGTTTCAAACATATATATAGTTATATATATATATATATATATATATATATATATATATATATATATATATATATATATATATTTAAAGTTCACTAATGAAAAAAAGTTCCTTGTCAGTGAGAAATTTTTTGTATTCAAATTCACGTTTTACCCATTTTCTTTGGGTAAAATGTTGTCTTTGCTACTTCCTCTTATAACAAAATCCTTGTGTGTTAATAGCTTAACTAACTTTCTGAATTCTGATATCAAATTCCATGCTATAACATGTTTGTAACATTTGAAAATATTGATTGGATTAAATTGGTAGAAGAGAAGAAAAAGGATAGATTCAAATAACAGAACAGATGCGCTTATAAAATTTTAAATGTAGTGTCTGAAAATTGAAGAGAGTATTGTTTCCCTATAAAAGCTTACAGAAATAAATTCTATTTTTTTCAGCAATTTTCAACAAACTAAGAATCATACTGATTTTTCTCACATTTTCCCCATCTCTCCTTTTATTTTTATTGAAACTTCATTTCAATATTAGAAACTTTTTCTCCACACCAGTAGTGACCTACATAGGAATATCTCCTTCCAAATAAATTTCACTAAAAGGAATAACTTTCAAATAAGTACATTCAAATCCAGGCATTAGATTGTAGTCATGTCAACTTTAAGTAAATTTTTCCTTCAGTATTGCCTGAAAGCTGCTGATAAACATCCATGCATTTTTGGGTAACAGTAGAGATGTGATTTGCCTTTTCTTTCTCCTGGGAATTCCTTTTTTTATTTCCCAGTGTTGTCTACAATCTTTAGGATATCGTGTTGGTCTCCCATCCAAGTACTAACTAGACCCATCACTGCTTAGCCTATTGAAGATCAGCTATGAGCAGATATGTTTCCAGGGGTGGTGTATTATGAGAGAAGACCAGGGAAGTTACAGAATTGACAGATCCCATTGCTCAATTTGAGGTAGTGAAACCTGATTGGAAGCCTAAAACCGGGTAGGAAATCAATAGGAGACATTTCAGAGTATTTGGAAATCCCAACAAGCTTCTATAATGCTTTTCGTTTGTTTGATTACAATCAAGAAAAAGCTTCTAAGAGACTTAAATTTTATTATGGTTTTGCAATCTGCTTAGTCATCTAAAAATAATCTGTCCATGTTTATATAAAAAAGTTTTGGAAACAGTGTTTTTTCTTTCAGACTATTCCAAATTAACCATTGTTCCAATGTGGCAGATATTGAGGGCAAGCTAATGAAAATGTGTGGTAGCTTTATAACTTTTCTGTATTTTTTTTGTACAGGCTTGATAGTTTGCTTCTAGTTAGGGAACTTTAGTATTGTTTTTTGCTATTAAATATTCAGTCATTAAAAAATTAATAGTAAACTGAAAGCGCAGCAGTACACTTTGGAATAGCGTGGCATCCCATACAATTAAACACTTGAAAATATTTTTATTACGAAGTATTATATTTTTACAGGTGCTCCTGATTAACGAACTTGAAACAGCAATGCACCAGCTGTACAAACAGCGCGCCTCCCGCCTTGTCCAAAGACGACAAGATGATATTAAAGATGAATCTTCGGAGTTTTCAAGCCATTCAAGTCAGTCCATCTTGAAGGTTTTTATTATTCATTAAACAACCTTGTTTACATAGTTCAGTTATAATATAAAGTGAAATGTCAAAGTATGTCTTGGTTTAAATCTGATAAAAGAAAATCAGATTAAAGAAATCTAGCTCATACTTTTAAAGTACTTTTCACAGACTTTCTTGCCGTGGCTAAAAATAGGAAAAATTATTTACCAGTTAGTAACTGATGTGACAGTATACCATCTTATTCACTTCCTGAAAGTATTTCACAGAAAGTTATCTGAACCTGAAAATGGTTAAGGCTATTCTGCTAGCAGTTTTCGTTTCAGTAATACTGGTTTCTGATGCTTTAAAACAAACACAAAAGGTACAGTTTGTCATATCTTCCTATTTTTAAACATTAGAGCTAAGCTGTTTTGTTTTAAATACATTTATATTACACAATTTTGCTTGGACCAATTTGTAAAATAAATGCTGCAAAATGTCCACTAAAAATGAATGTAACCTCTCCTATGAAATCTCATGCTTTCATTGGTAGAAGACAATGTTGGGTAAACTACATTCATCCAAGAATCCTCCCACATTTCAGACATTTTATTGCTTTCACATGTGGCAAACATCAGATATCAAGCTGTATACTATTTCAATACTAATTGCCTTAGCTTCAGCTGAAAATGTATTAATTCCTGTTGCTCGTTAATGTCATTCAGCAGGATATGGAAAAACCTATTCTTTTATGAAAATGCTGAACCGTATTAAAAAAATACAAACATAGACTTAAAAGTATTGTTAAATATTCTACTTACCATTTAGAAGCTCTAAATGGTGTGAGAAAACATTTAAAGCTTTGCTGATAATATGAAGACAGTCCAATATTTCTAGTACCCATCCAAAAATGAAATTCACTTGACACAATTTTTTTCTATATGTGAGCGGGTAAGAAGTAGTATAATCAAACTTATCAGATATATGCACATATGTTGACATTTGTTGAACATCTATGAAAATGCAATACACACACACACATAATACTATTACTTTTCCTTACAAAAGATGCAGTCCTAATTTCAGTGTTTGTGCTCTTACAGATAAAGCACTGATGGCACCAAACCTTGATTCTTTCGGGCGAGATAGATCCCTCTACCAAGAACATGTAAAAAGACGGACTGCAGAAAGGGAAGCTAGAAGGTAGTAAAGCATTACGGGGGGTTTTAAAGGGTGATTCTTATGGTCTAGTCCAGGGGTAGGCAACCTCGGCTCTTTTATGACTCATGGACTATGCTGACTCAGGAATTCTGGGAGTTGAAGTCCATGAGTCATAAAAGAGCCGAGGTTGCCTACCCCTGGTCTAGTCAGTGTTATCTGGAGAATGATACTTCCCATTGTCCTTGATCATTGACTAATTCCCATCGGCTTCAGACAGCATAGAAGTTTTAAAAGATAGGAAAGGCTGCCAATTCTTCTCCCATTACAGTATACAATACATTTTGCTGTGTAACTATTCCAAATGGTAACTTTCTTTAAAAAGGATATTTTTTTTCCTTTTGAATTTGCAAAATGAGAGATAAATGCACAAAATTATGTGTCAGGAGCCTGTTAGTTGGAGTACTGTTTGGATCATGCACAGAGTAGTATTGAAGCAATTGCTAGGGATGGAAAATTACAGGTTAGTATATGAACTGTCTCAAGACTAAAAGAAAAGGGGGAAATAATGAAATATTCAAGTTTATCATTGCATAAAAGGAACACGCAATCTTTTTGTGAGCCTTTGATTGACATCCTAGAGCCACACTTCAGAATACATTGGGGCTAGAATAAAGAATTAGACAGAATCATGTCAAAATTTTATTTTTAATTAAATTTCTCTTGGGGATAGCTTTAAAAATCTGAGGCTTTGAATGGCTGAAGGGTGGGTGGGTTAAGTATATTTCTGCTTCAAATGAAAAAAGTAAGGCATATTTGCCCATACAATATTACACATCCTTTCTTATTAGGAAGTTACTTCAATTCAGCAATCACTCATTTGTTCTTTGTAACAGAGCTCGTCGTAGACTTGCCAGAGAGCAGTCTGGGAAAATGGCTGACCACCTTGAGGGTCTTTCTAGTGATGATGAAGAAACCTCAACAGACACAACAAACTTCAACATGGAACAAGGTTAGGCGATTCATCTTAATGATAGAAATTGTAATTTCTGAAACAGTGTTTTGTAGAAAAACGTTTGAGCAGATTAATGGCATGGTTTAATATAACGTCTGAAGGGAAAAATTATTCTAGGTTACTATTATTACTTTAGTTTTGGGTTGAGGTAATAGCTGTCCTTGACTTGATGAAATATAGGATAGTGTAGGATATGCTTTTATTCTCTTTCATAAGTGATCATTGTAGGGAGCTAAAAGTACTCATTCCACTTGGCAGTAGCAAAAACCAGACTTATTGAAAAGTACCTTTTTTTTCTTCATGCTCTTAATTGAGTGCAACTTTTTGTGAATGATTGTAAGAAAAGTAATGACAGGATACCTATAGGCCAGTGGTGGCGAACCTATGGCACGCGTGTCAGAGGCGGCACTCAGAGCCCTCTCTGTGGGCACGCACACCGCTGCCACTAGCAGCTCGCGCACATCCATTAGGCCGCCACCGCCTGGAGCAGCAGCCCCGCCCAGCACAAAGCAGGCAAAACGGCCGGCTAGCAAGCTCACGTAGAGGTGTTAGAGCATTGAGGTGGCCACGCCAACCTGGCCACACCCACCCAGTCTGCTGTGACCACCCTGGCCACGGCCACCCAGTGGGCCACACCCCCAGCCCTCCCTGAGGGAACCACAATGCTAATGGGGCCCTGGCACTTTGCAATAAATAAGTGGGTTTTGGGTTGCGGTTTGGGCACTCGGTCCCTAAAAGGTTCACCATCACTGCTATAGGCCTTCTTTGGAATTTGTTACATATTAAAAATAGGATATGTGGTTTGTTAAAAATATATTTGCTTAGAGAGGGAACTTAGTTAGAAACTTGCTTCCATGAGGTGGTCTTTCAGATCATTATCATAATTGTTTGACAAGTAATCATACAAAATAAAGCACAAGACCTATTCACAAATTTAAGCAGGCAGGTTAAATATTTGTTTAAAACCAGCTGGAAAAACCCCCAAAATATAATTAAATATATAGGGAAGCTAGAATAAAGCATTCAAGTTGATAAAAATCTTTTGTTACATTTTCCTTACTTGATTGATGATAAGGATTAGTTCAATTTATAGAGCTGTCCATGTAATGCAAATAATACAAAACAAAAATATAGAATGCTTCATGAATTTGATATGGTTAGTATATTAGATTATAGAAATATATCCTACAATAAACCAGAAAAACAGGAGATAAATTCTTTTAAAAATAATTTTTAATTTTTTTTTATCCTAGATCGCATTTTGAAGGAGTCCAGCAAAATTTTTGAGGATGTATTAGAAAACTTTTCCTCCATTGACTGTATTAAGTCACAGTTTGAAGCCTGGCATTCTAAGTATTTGTCTTCATATAAGGATGCTTATATTGGCCTTTGCTTACCCAAGCTGTTAAATCCTTTAATAAGACTTCAGTTACTTACCTGGAATCCTTTGGAGGTAAGAGCAAGTTAAACGTGTATGCAGTCTGTTTAACAAGGTAGAATGTTATGTAGAAATTAATATCATAATCATATGAAATGATTCTTAATTGACAAGTTGTTTCTCTTGAGCATTAGATTGGGCCTATAGTGGATATTGCCGCTTTAATGTTGATGTGCCATTTTAAAAGTATCATTTTAGTAGTTTGATTACTTGATAAATGTCAAAATGGTATGAGGTGTAATATCTTAACAGCTTCATTAGTGTACTTGAAAATATTTATAGTATTGCAGTGAAGGAGATGTGCATCAGGACAAGATTGGGAGCTTCTGCAGTTTCTGATTTAGATATATTAACAAAATAGTTCAAGGAAGGGGTGTGTTGTGGAAGACTTCTGGCCTTCCAGATAATGCTGAATTACAACATCAGTAGCTCAGCCAGGAAGCCCAGTGATGAGGAATGTAAGATTGTGGTATCATAAAAAACGCAGGTGTTTTATTTCTATGAACAAGTAATAAAGTCTGCCAATAGAATTTGATGTGCTGACATTCAAGACATCCTGAGAGTGAAGCCCACAGCCAAAAGATTTACCTTGTGAATGGATGGGGGTGTTTATACATCTTAAGCTTAAACACACACTTGACATCAACAGCATTTATTTTTTTAATAGGACAAATGTCCAGATTTTGAAAGTATGCTGTGGTTTGAATCCCTGCTATTTTATGGATGTGAAGAATATGATCAGGAGAAAGATGATGCTGATGTTTCACTGTTGCCTACTATTGTTGAAAGAGTGGTTTTACCAAA
This sequence comes from Azemiops feae, assembly GCA_023970755.1. Classification (NCBI taxonomy): domain Eukaryota; kingdom Metazoa; phylum Chordata; class Lepidosauria; order Squamata; family Viperidae; genus Azemiops; species Azemiops feae. The sequence continues at coordinate 150,522 of JALGBA010000584.1, forward strand.
ATTAACAGGTACTCTATATTATTTAGTTATTTTTTTATTTTTCAAAGTACAATTTAATTGAATTTTGAGAAGTACTCATTTTCTTCTTTGTTAGTGCTGGCTGAAAATGTATGGGACCCCTTTTCTACAACCCAAACATCCAGGATGGTTGCTATTACCCAGAAACTAATTAATGGATATCCCACAGTAGTACATGCAGAAAACAAAAATACACAGGTGACAAAAAATTGCTTAACTTTTTTGGATTCATGACTTCCTCTATATTGCTTCAATTACTATTATTGAATTAGAATTTTCATGAAGCTTCTGTATCTTCAAAGACCTAAATTCAGATAGGATATATTCTTGCTTCACATATGAGTAATTTGGGGGGGGGAAATAGAAGAGTAACTTAGTGGTTTGAATCTAACATCCATGCAAAGGAAATAGATTGCGATTTCTCTATATGCCTCCTTGAGATCCAGAACAAAAAAGTGAGATATGTGTGATGTGGTGCTAAGATACTGCACCACCCACACATGAAAACTCGCTGGGTCCCTGGGCCAGTCCCAGGGTATTTGTTGGGAAATTAGAAAGAAGAAGTGCTATGAAAAGTGGGATATAAATATTTTTTTTCCCATCTTCGAGTGACTTGCATCCAAATGTACAACCTTTTTGCCGTAGTCGTTAAGTGAATCTGGCTTGCCTCATTTACTTTGCTTCTTGGAAGCCGCCTGGGAAAGTCCCAAATTGTGATCACATGACCCTGGGACACTACAACTGTTGTAAATATGTGCCAGTTGCCAAGCAACCAAATTTTAATCATGATTGGGAACGATGTGACAGTTGTATGTGTGAGGACTGATTATAAGACAGTTTTTTTCAGCACTGTTGTAACTTTGAACAGTTGTTAAAACAAATGCTGAGTATTACCTGTAGTGAGAACAAGTGCCCATCTTAGATGAAATCTCTACTAATTTCCATGAACAACATTAATGGAAAATACTGTTAAAGTGGGTTCTTAATGAGAATAATGTACAGCTAATGAACAGAAGAATACTTGGTCTAGTTTGTGCTAAAATGCATTATAAAATATTGTTTTAACATAATTTATATTAACTTTCAGACATTACTCAAATCCCTCTTACTTAGAATGAGGCGAACACTAGATGATGATGTGTTCATGCCACTTTATCCCAAAAGGTAAACTTTCTAATCTAGTTTGTTTATTCCGTTTCAGAATCATTTACCTTTATAATAATGTAACATGTTGACAACTCTTCTATGCTTATTGAAACATCTCTTATATTTCAGTGTTTTAGAGAACAAGAACTCTGGTCCTTACTTGTTTTTCCAGCGCCAGTTTTGGTCTTCAGTTAAGGTAAACTAACAAAGAAATAAAACTAATCCAACTGATTTTTCACAAATGGATGAGTTGATTTGTTTGTTGTTGGAGTGAAGTGAATTGGAACCCCACTACCTTTGAGATCTTGTATCACTATGAAATTTAGCTAATCTTTAGTATGAATTATACCAAAAGGCTGTGATTCTGTAAAGCTATGCACACATCTAAAGCTTTCTGAATTGCAGTTTCCCATCATGCAGTGAAAAGAGAGCAATGAATCAACATTACATACTGATTGAGAATATTGCATAGGCAAAATGACATTCTATACCTGAAACATGAAAAACTAAATATAAAAGTATTCACATTCAAAATATATCAAATATAACCAAAAAGTAAGTCACTTTTACAAAGTAGAGGATATTTGTAACTACTATTACACAGTGAATTACCTGGAACACAGCAGCTCATTTATTAATTGTAAAAGTTTATACATTTTTTTTTACCTTTTATTTCTGGAAATCAGTACTTAGGTTGGTATTTCCTAGTAGGAATAAATTACTGATTTAACCAGCCTATATAATTTTAAAATTGACCATTATAAAATCACGAATAATTCAAATTAATTTACTACTGTGTTTTGCTAGCAGATACTGATAATATTTCATGTTTAATAGCTGACCATTTCACACAAACAGGTTGTTGCTGGGACATTGTCAATTAAATTGTAGCACATTGCTCTCCTTTCAGACAGCTCTGAGAACATTTTAGTTTTGGCTGTTAGCTTTTATATGTTCTACAAGAAATATTTCATTTAAAATGTTTGTGTTAACTACAAATAATAGCAGCAAATATTGATACAGCTCTATTGCTTTGCTATTTGTGTTATTTTTTTCTATTTCTACAGCTATTGGGAAACTTTCTGCAGTGGTATGGAATATTCTCCAACAGAACATTACAAGAATTATCAATAGATGGTTTGCTAAATAGATACGTTCTTATGGCTTTCCAGAATTCTGAGTATGGAGATGATAGCATTAAGAAAGCTCAAAGTGTAAGTAAATTTCACTTCATTTTTTTAAAATTCCTTTTTAATCTTGCCCATATACTCAGAGGCAGTGTATTATAATAGCGACAGTAGCAGGGATTTGAATATGAATGTATTCAAATATACATGTAACAATAAAGTTCATCTTCATCGATTAGCCCAGATCTTGATGTTCAGCTTAAAATTCAACAGTGAGCCCAGTAGATCCTATTTTCTATCGCTGCAAAAAGAGCAAAACAAAACCAAAAAAAGTAAACTTCTATTTTACAACAAAATTTCTTGAATTTCCATTTCTATTCTAGCACTATTGTTAATGGGCGGCATGGTGGCTGCTGGGCTTGTTGGTGGAAAGCTAGCACACAAGATTTGAGACCTAAATACCATGTGATGGGATGAGCTCCCATTACTTTCCCCACTTCTCCATGGCATCATGCTGGTCACATGACCACAGAAATGTCTTCAGACAGCACAGGCTCAAAGGCCTTGAAACAAAGATGAGCACCACCCCCTATAGTCAGTAACAACTAGCAGAATAAAATCCGTAGAGACTCCTTAATCTTTTTTTACTACTGTTAATAGTACAAAAACTAAAATTAATATATTATGACTTTACATCCATTCTCTGCTATTTATCCAAGATTAGTTCCCAAATGGCTTACAATAAGATCCACTAAAAATTTCAGTGCACTAGCAATAAATAGAAATATCCGTGCAGATGTTTGATCTCTGGCAGTTGATAATCTAGTCCATATTTCCCTGCTAAGTTTATGGAATTGTTACCACATGCACATAAAAGGGGCCAGCTATTGCTAAATTGCTGGGCCATAGGTGGACAACTTTTAAGCAGTAACAGTAATTTGTTCTCCAAAGCAGCTGGAAGGTCACATGTGACATCAGAAAAAGATGGAGTCTTCCCCCCCCCCCTTATCTTTTGCATGGTTTGGAGGGATGTAATGAGTAGAAGGAAGTCTCAGGAGCCAAAAAATTCCTTTTTTTCTTTGAAAAACCTCCCCAAATGACCCAAGATGATATTGACAAAATTCAGTATCAAAATAGTCAAATTTCAGCTCCCTGATTTTAGAAGTGCTGAGTGGGAAGCAGGGGTATTTAAGAGTGGAAAGTGGAATGGTTTGCTTCAAAAATTTTGTAACTGAAAATTGACAGTTTGCTGTAAAACCTCAGCAGTGCTGAAATAGAGTGTTACATACTGCTTGCAATTAAATGGTCAGTTTTTCTTCTCCAATCCTCTAATGTAATGCTTTATTACACTGCTAGTTACATGGAAATCAGCTTACAATTTGTATTTTTCTTCCTGTTCTGTATATATCAAAGATTTAATTAATTGAGGTAAACACTGAAGTTGACATTTCAAAGTGTTACATTAAAGAAACAATTTCAGTTTAAAATAAGATGGCAGATATTGCCACAGACTAGTATCAAACTTTATAGTTAGCCATACTTTTTTAAAATCTTGCCTTGTGTACTGTACAAACAACCAGATATTATTTTAAGTTTACAATATTATTTTCTATACAGGATTGTTCTGTATTAATTTTATTATTAAAATAATCTTTTTCTAGGTAATTAACTGCTTCCCTAAACAATGGTTCACTAATCTTAAAGGAAATAAGACAGTATCTCATCTAGAAAATCTCTGTAGATATCTTGTTCACCTTGCTGATACAATATA
>JALGBA010000585.1:0-86690 GCA_023970755.1 Azemiops feae
GCTTGGCAACTGATTCATATTTATGATGGTCACAGTGTCCCAGGGCATGTGATCCCCTTCTGCAACCTTTTGACAAGCAAAGTCAATGGCAGAGCTGCTGGTGGCCAACTTCCTTCCCTGCCTCCAGCTGGCGAATTGGGCGCATGCCTGTTTGCGGTCCAAGCGGCGTGTTGTGGCTGCCGAACAGCTGACGAGACGGGCCCATGCTGGTTTGTGATCCTGGCGGCGTGTTTCGGCTGCCAAACAGCTGGCAGGTCACCAGACGGCTGGAGATGGGCCACCAGACGGTTGGAGACGGGGCTGAGGAGCGGCTGGACGCGGAGGCTGCTGACGCGGGTGGGGACACGAATGTGCAAAGCGGAAAAGCCTCTGGGCATGGCAGCTGCCCATTTGAACTTACGCGGCCGGATGCTGGTTTGGCGGGTGGGGGGTGGGGTTGATTAACGTGTGTGTATATAAAGCGCTGGGAGGCGGTTGCTCCCAGCATGGACTTTGATAGCAGAGTATCTTTGTAACTGCATGCCAGAGATTCCTGAAGTAAACCAACAGCCACCTGTGAACCAGACGACTCCTTGTCTTTCTTGCCAGGGGTGAGTGGAGGATCTTTGACGATGTGTGTGAGAGAGGGGAGGTTTTGGGGGAGAAGTGTGTGTGAGAAAGAAAGAGAAGGCTTTTCGGGACACGTGTTTGTGTGAGGAAGCCAAGAAAGCCTTTGGGGGAGATGTGTGTGTGAGAAAGAGAGGGAATGGTATACAGGAGAAGTGTGTGCATGAGAGTGGGAAGGCTTTTGGGGAGAAATGTGTGTGAGAAAGAGAGGGAAGGCTTTTGGGGAGAAGTGTGTCAGAGAAAGGGAAGGCTTTTGGTGAGAAGTGTGTGTGTGAGAGAGGGGAGGCTTTTGGTGAGAAGTGCATGAGAAAAAGGGAATGCTATTCGGGAGAAGTGTGTTTGTGAGAGAGGGGAGGTTTTTGGTGAGAGGTTTGTGTGAAAAAGAGAGGGAAGGCTTTTAAGGAGAAGTGTGTGTGTGAGAGAGAAGGCTTTGGGGAGAAGCATGTGTGTGAGTGAGAGAGGGAAGGCTTTTGTGGAGAAGTATGCATGAGAGATATGGGGAAGGCTCCTGAGGAGAACTGTGCTTGAGAGAGAGGGAAGGCTTTTGGGGAGAGGTTTGTGTTAGAGAGAGATGGAAGGATTTGGGGGAGAAGTGTGTGTGAGAGAGAGGGGAGGATTTTGGCGAGAAGTGTGTGTGAGAAAGAATAGGAAGGCTTTTGGTGGGAAGTGTGTCAGAGCAAGGGAAGGCTTTTGATGAGAAGTGTGTGTGTGAGAGAGGGGAGGCTTTTGTGGAGAAGTGTGTGTGTGAGAGAGGGGAGGCTTTTGGGTAGACGTTTGTGTAAGAAAGAGGGGAGGCTTTGAGAAGTGTGTGTGAGAGAGAGGGGAGGCTTTTGGGGAGAATGTGTTTGAGAAAGACGGGAGGCTTTTGAGGAGAAGTGTGTGTGTGTAAGAGAGGGAAGATTTTGGGGAGAAATGTGTGTGAGAAAGAGAGGGAAGGCTTTTGGGGAGAAGGTGTTTGAGAAAGAGAGGGAAGGCTTTTGGGGACAAGTTTGTGTGAGAAAGATGGGAGTTTTTTGAGGAGAAGTCTGTGTTTGTGAGAGAGAGGGAAGCTTTTGAGAAGAAGTGTGTGTGAGAAAGAGAGAAGTCTTTGGAGGAGAAGTGTGTATAAGAAACAGAGGGAAGGCTTTTGGGGACAAGTGTTTGTGTGAGTAAGAGAGGGAAGACTTTTGGGGAGAAATGTGTGTGTGCGAGAGAGGGAAGCTTTTGGGAGATGTGTGTGTGAGAAAGAGGGAAGTCTTTTGGGGAGAAGTGTGTGTTAGAAAGAGAAGGAAGTCTCTTCGTGAGAGGTTTGTGTGTGAGTGAGAGTGGGAAGGCTTTTGGTGAGAAATATGTGTGAGACAGAGAGGGAAGGCTTTTGGGGACACGTGTTTGTGTGAGGAAGCCAAGAAAGTCTTTGGGGGAGATGTGTGTGTGAGAAAGAGAGGGAATGCTATACAGGAGCAGTGCGTGCATGAGAGAGGGGAGGCTTTTGGTGAGAAGTGTGTGTGAGAAAGATTGGGAAGGCTTTTGGTGAGAAGTGTGTCAGAGAAAGGAAAGGCTTTTGGTGAGAAGTGTGTTTGTGAGAGAGGGGAGGCTTTTGGTGAGAGGTTTGTGTGAAAAAGAGAGGGAAGGCTTTTCAGGAGAATGTGTTTGAGATAGGGTTGGAAGGCTTTTGGGGAGAAGTGTGTGAGTGAGAGAGGGAAGGCTTTTGTGGAGAAGTATGCATGAGAGAGATGGGGAAGGCTCCTGAGGAGAAGTGTGCTTGAGAGAGAGGGAAGGCTTTTGTGGAGAAGTTTGTGTTAGAGAGAGATGGATGGATTTGGGGGAGAAATGTGTATGAGAGAGAGGGGAGGATTTTGGCAAGAAGTGTGTGTGAGAAAGAGTGGGAAGGCTTTTGGTGAGAAGTGTGTGGCCATTCCTGTGGCCAACTTAAATGGAGCGAAACCAGTACTGCTGTGCACTGCATTGTTATACGTCACTTCTGCAAATGGCAAGAGCTCTGACCCGTTCATTTGCTGATAGTTGATGTACTGTTCCACTACAGTGTTAGCTCATTCTGCAGATCCATTTGTACTCGAATGAAAAGCAGAACTGAGCCCCTGGGAAGACTCAACCATTTTTACAAACTGCCTCCAAACCTTAGCAGGAAATTGGACACACCGGTCTGAAATAATGCGCTTAGGCGCTCCGTGTAGTCAGTAGATGTGCTGCAAAAACATCTTCGCTAGCTTCTGGGCTGAGGGGAGTCCAGCACATGCAATGAAGTGGGCTTGCTTGGAAAATAGGTCTATCACAGTATGGTGTTTCCCCCACTCTTCGGTAGCTCCACTATAAAATGCATGGCTATCTCCTCCCAGGGTCTGGTCGGGTCAGCCACCCACTGTAATAGTCCCGGACTCTTCCCTGGTAGTCTTTTGCTGGCTGCACAGACAGCACAGCTCCCCACATAGTTCTCAATGTCTTTCTTCATCTTTGGCCACCAGAACTGATGATTTGCGAGATGCAGCGTCTTCAGGAAACCAAAGTGGCCTGCCTGCTTGGCATCGTGCAGGACTTGCAGTAGCAGGCGGTCTGGGACATACAATTTGTCCCCCTTCCACGTCAACCCCTCCCTCATGGTCAACTCTTTCTGAGTCGGTTTGCAGCTCTTGCTTCAGCTGTTGTGCAAATGCATCAGTGGGGGGTGAGCTTCTCTTTTTCTCCTGCCACCTGGTCATTGCTTGCACCACTTGCTGTCTATTGGGAATGACAGAACTCACCACCTCCTCTCGGGTGCTTTGTATTGGGGCATGCGGGACAGAGCATCAGCTAGGAAGTTGTTCCCTCCTGGGATATATTTTAGTTCAAAGTCAAACCTTTTGAAATACTGCGCCCATTTGACTTGCTTAGGAGAAGGTTTGGGGGGGGGGGGTTTAAGGCTTCTAAGTTATTATGGTCAGTCCACACTTCAAAGGGGACTTTGCTTCCCTCCAGGAACTGCCTCCAAGTTAGCAGTGCCCACCACACCACAAAAGCCTCTTTCTCCCACATTGCCCACCTCCGTTCTGTCTCATTTAGTTTGCAAGATGTGTATGCGCATGGCTGTAAGTTCCCCTCCCCATTATGCTGGAGGAGAACGGCTCCCACAGCCATGTCCCTGGCATCTGCTTGGATCACAAAAGGCTCTTTGGGGTTTGGGTGTTTTAGCATGGGTTCAGCAGCGAATAGCGCCTTCAATTTTTTGAATGCCGCTTGGCACTCCAGAGTCCAGTTCAAGGGCTGATTTGGCCAGGGCTTCTCCCCCTTTTCCAGTTTTCAACAACCCAGTGATTGGTAAGGCAATCATGGCAAAAGAGGGGATGAATTGCTGGTAAAAATTTGCAAACCCCAGGAAACTCTGCAACTACTTGCTGGTGCGTGGGACTTGCCATTCCAAGATGGACTTCACTTTCCCCGAGTCCATCTCTATCCCTTCACACGACATACGGTAGCCTAAGTAGTCCAGTCTAGATTTGTGAAACTCACATTTCGACAGTTTCGCGTACAGCTTGGTGTCCAATAGTGTTTTCAGTACCTGTCATATGAGTTTCACGTGCTCATCCATGGTTTCTGTGTAAATGAGGATGCCATCAAGATACACTAGAACCCCCTTATAAAGATGCTCATGCAGCACCTCGTTTATGAGTTTCATGAATACAGCAGGGGCTCCTTGTAGTCCAAAGGGCATAACTTTAAATTGGTAGCTACCAAGGGGGCAGTTGAAGGGTGTCTTCCACTCATCTCCTTCCTTAATCCTCACTCGGTAGTATGCATCCCTCAGGTCTAACTTCGTAAAGATTTTTCCTTTCGCCAAATGGCCTAGCATAGCCTTCATAAGATGGAGGGGGTACATGTTCTCCACGCACATGCCATTAATTCCATGGAAATCCATGCATAATCTCACCAGCCCATCTTTCTTCTCCTTAAATAGAACTGGAGCTGCTACTCGGGATTTTGCTGCTTGGATGAACCCCCTCGCCAGATTATTGTCAATGTACTCTCTCAGCTCCTTCATCTCCTTCAGGGTCATGGAGTACATCTTTGGCATGGGAAGTTTCGACCCGGGCAGGATCTCGATAGCACAGTCCATGGGGCAGTGAGGGGGCAGGACGTCATACTCTTTCTCGCTAAATGCCTCCATGAGGTCTTGGTACTCCCTCAGGATGGATTGCTGCTCCTCCCCCTCCTTCGATGCTCCCTTGCTGCGCTCAGGGATTTTCCTTGCCTCCCCCTCCTTCTCGGGCTGCTCTCTTCCCTTGTCAGGGGGGCTCGGGGCCTGCTTCTGCATAATCATTCACTTTGAGGCTTTTTCCCAATAGATCCGAGGCCTCCACTTGGCTAACCAAGCCAGGCCCAGGATCATGTCCTCTGCCATCTTTGGGGCAACCATAAAGTGAATAGTCTCTTGGTGGTCTCCCAATTCTAGCTGCACTGGCTCCATCAGATGGGAAGCGGCCTTGCCTCCTATCAGCATGCCATCAACCTGTTCAAACTTCACAGGTTTCTTGAGCTTCCTCACATGTAGTCCTAGCCTCTGCACTGTGGCTTGACTAATTGCCTTGAGGTCTACCCTAACTTCAAGGTGGTTGATGGTTCCACTCACCATCGGGTCGTCTTCTCCCTCGCTCTCGCTGTCGTAAAGGGTGTCAGGGGAAAAACTTGTGTTGTGAGTCCGTGCCAGCCTGTGATCCCGGCAGCTGAGTCCGGGGAATCAGAGGAGGAGGAGGAGGAGCCATCTGAGTTGGAGGAAGGCTCTGATGAGTTACAAGACTCACAATTGGATGAAGAGCCTGGCCCCTCCAATCGTGCTCAGGATGAGACTCAGCTGTGTGGGGAAGATGAGTCAGACTCTGAGGACTCACAGCTGGACGTCATTATAGGTGCTCGTAAACGAAGGCAGTTAACTAGAGCAAGTCAGAGGGAGACAATACTGCAACTCCAAGGGAGGAGGAGAAGGCATTGAGAAGCCATGCCTTGGGGCTGCTTAATAAAAAGGGAAGGTGTGGGCGGTGCTGGTTGCTGAAGGCAACCGTTTACAAAGAACTTCAGTGTCAAAGGATCTTGGTCTGTTTGTGTTACCGGTGAATTATTTCTTGTTTAACTCCTGCTCTGTTTTGCTTTTGAACTAACTATCCGTTGGAAAAGTATTCTGTTGTTTTGTTTGAAGGAAAATTATCTGAATTGTAAATTAAATAAAAAGGGTTGGTTTTCCCAGCCTACTGTTAAAGAGGGGTTTGTTCTTGTGACGCAACAAGGACGGATGTAGGCTGGGACAGAACAGTTTGCCTTCAGCCACCCACCCCCTACTATTATGGAGCAGCTACGTGCTGAGAATGCTCAGCTCTCCCAGCAGCTGGCTTTGTTGGCAGCCCAAGTAGCCCAGCTGCAAGCACCCGTTCCTGCTGCTCCACAACCCAGGAAAAAATGCCCAGTTGCAATGCCGGACAAATTTGATGGCAATCCGGATATGTTTCCTGCTTTCCTGGGACAATGCCAGCTATTTATCAGCCTGAGAGCGGCTGATTTCCCCACTGACCGGGATAAAGTAGGGTTCATGATAAGCCTCCTCTCTGGTACTGCAGATCGTTGGGGCACACCCCTGCTAGCCCAACCTAGTCCATTGTTGGACAACTTTGTGGGGTTTTGTGAGTACATGCGGATGATGTACGAGGACCCCATTAAGACGCAGACTGCTACCCGATGTTTGAAAGCTCTGAGGCAGGGCCAACGCCCTCTACAGGCCTATATCAGTGAATTTCGTCTGCTGAGCCTGAATTCAGCCTGGAATAAGGCTGCACTCGTGGACGCTTTCCAGGATGGCTTGTCGGAGTAGATGTTGGATGAGCTGGCCCGTGTTGATGTTCCCCCGGACCTCAACAGGCTGATCCATCTCTGTCTGCGGATCGACGCTCGGCTGCAGCAGCATAGGAGTCGCCGTGCCACCCCAGAGACCCGTGCGGCCCCCGTTGTGCGTGAGACTCCGGTTCAGCGGGAGGAGCCTATGGAGTTAGGTGCTGCCAGACCTCGCCTATCGGTGGCTGAAATGGACAGACGGCATTCGGGGGGTTATGTTTTTACTGTGGGGACCCTGGGCATTTGGCTGCCTTCTGCCCCAAGAAGCGACGAAGGGCGTCAGTGACCGAGTCTGCCCCGAGAAAGCCACCTACTCCTCTGTCGGGAAATGCCCTGAGCCCGATCTGAAAGGCGTTTTAGGTCGGGCATCCCACAACACCGAGCGATGTCCTTCAGATGCTGCCTACGGACCTCCACAGCATCTGATACTGGAGGCATGCCTGATCCTCCCCGGGATGCCGAAGGGGATTCCAGTCCATGCTTTAATTGACTCTGGGGCCACCACAAACTTTATGGACGCGGCATTTGTGGCCAAATGGGCTGTTCCCCAGTGCCCAGTGGAACCGCCCATGTTAGTGGAGACTATTGATGGTCGAGTGCTCCTATCTGGGCCAATTAAGGCCACCACGCAACCATTATGTATGGCCATCAGTTTGCATGAGGAGGCTATTCAGTTCTATATAGCCTCCGACCTGCATTTCCCCATGGTCTTGGGACTGGCGTGGCTCCGGACGCATGACCCACAGATTTATTGGTCCCAGAATTTGGTCACCTTCCCAAGCTTACAGTGCGTGGACCACACCCGCCATGTCTGTGCCGGCCAGGTGGAGGGTCCCCCAGGGGTCTCCTTGGCCTCCGAACTGGCGAATGACGCTGATGTGTTCAGCAAGACTGAGGCGGATCAATTGCCCCCGCACAGGCCATACGACTGCCCCATCGATTTAGTGCCTGATGCGCCTCTCCCAGTGGGGCGTTTGTATTTCATGTCGGACCCCGAGTTGGCCACGTTGCGGGACTTTCTGGACAAGAATTTGGCTCGGGGTTTTATTCAGCCCTCATCCTCGCCAGTATCTGCACCCGTGCTCTTTGTAAAAAAGAAGTCCGGCGAATTGAGGCTTTGCTGTGATTACCGGAAACTAAATGCCATTAGAGTGCGTAATCAATACCCGCTGCCCCTCATCCCCGAACTCCTGGATCGGCTCCATGAGGCAAAGATCTTCACAAAGTTGGACCTGAGAGTAGCCTACAACCTCATCAGGGTTTGGTTGGGTGATGAGTGGAAGACGGCACTTCGAGTACACTGTGATGCCATTTGGACTGACCAACGCCCCTGCAGTGTTTCAGCATTTTATGAATGACATCTTCTGAGACTTGTTAGATCAGTTTGTCGTGATTTACTTGGACAACATCCTGATCTACTCCCCGTCACGAGAGGCGCACCATCAGCATCTCTGTCTGGTCCTGCAACGGCTCCGAGAACATCAGTTGTATGCCAAACTGGAGAAGTGCCAGTTCTACCAGAGGACCATCGACTTCCTGGGTCACTGCATTTCTCCTGAGGGCATCGCCATGGAGCCGAGTAAGGTTGAGTCTTTGCGGAGTTGGCAACCCCCACATCGTGTTAAAGATGTCCAGCGACTTCTTGGGTTCGCCAACTACTATCGGACTTTCATCCCTGGTTTTGCTGCCATGATGGCCCCCCTCACTCGGCTCCTGCAGAAAAAGACTCGGTTTCAGTGGGACGCCCCAGAATAACAGGCTTTCCAGACTTTAAAGGAAGCCTTCATGAAGGAGCCCATCTTGAAGCATCCTGACCCGCAATGGCCGTTTGTCGTGGAGGCGGATGCCTCCAACATTGCCATTGGAGCGGTGTTACTCCAGGCTACGTCGCCCGGCGGTGCCCTCTTCCCTTGCGCGTACCACTCGTGGAAACTGAATCCGGCGGAGCGCAACTATACCATCTGGGAGAAGGAGCTACTGGCCATCAAAGTGGCGTTCGAGGCATGGAGACATCATCTGGAAGGGGCGCGGCATCAAATCAAGGTCCGGATGGACCATAAGAATTTGGAACACTTGCAGACCGCTCGGAAATTGAACCAACGCCAGATTCGGTGGTCTCTCTTCTTTGCAAGGTTGAATTTCAGTATAACGTACATACCCAGCGGTTGCAACCGAAGAGTGGATGCTCTGGCCAGGAAGCCCGAATATTCCCGAGCAGAAGACAAGCTTCTGCCCAGGACAATGCTCCCCATCGAGTCTTTTGCTGCGGTGCGGGAGCCTATAGATCAGGGCTTTTCAACCTGTGGTACGCATACCACTTGTGGTACATTAATGAGTGACAGGTGGTACGCAGCCCTGCCTAGCCAAGTGTAGTGGGGAAGGGAAAGAGCCAGCACAGGCAAAGACTTACAGTGAGAGAGTCCTCTGGAGCTGCAGATTTTACTTATGAATGGAGCCATTTGGGGAGGCTGCCTTAGCCCACAGCCAGTACTTACATTTTTTTTCTTCTTTAAGTGCCAGCTGGGCTCCTTACTTTCCTTTCTAGCCAGTAGCTAATTCTTAAAGGGGAAGTGCCTTTTTAAGCTAGTTCACTCAGCAGCTTGTCTTTTCTGTCTCTGGAGGCCTTTCCTTGTTTGATCAATATATGGAAGAGGGAAAATATGGGGGGGTGGGTTTCAAATTCTTCCTTCAGAAGGAGATGGGAATGAGAAAAAGGGAGGCAGGGAAGGAAGTTGGCCACCAGCAGCTCTGCCATTGACTTTGCTTGTCAAAAGGTTGCAGAAGGGGATCACATGCCCTGGGACACTGTGACCATCATAAATATGAATCAGTTGCCAAGCATCCAAATATAAATCACATGACCCTGTTGCTGCAATAGTCATAAGTGTGAAAAATGGTCATAAGTCATTTCAGTGCAATTGCAACTTTGAACAGGTTTTTTTTTTGTCACCAAGTTTTTGACACCTTGCTAGGTGGTACTCGAATATTGCCATATCCTAAAAGTGGTACAATCGGTAAAAAGGTTGAAAAGCCCTGCTATAGATGTACGGGCTCGGATTCGGGAGGCCCAGCAACAGGATGCGTGGGTGGCTCAGTGAAAGGAAAAGGTGAGGCCAGATTCCCCATGGACAGTCACGGATGGACTCTTACACTATCGTGACTGGCTCTATGTTCCAGGAGGGCCACTCAGGGGACTCATCCTCAGCCAGTGTCACAATAATCCGGCAGTGGGGCATTTTGGCCTGTTCAAGACCCTGAACTTGGTCTCCCGTACCTTCTGGTGGCCCCGAGTCAGACATGACATCCAGGCCTACGTCACGTCCTGTACCCCGTGTAGGCAGGCCAAGTCTACGACGGGGGCCCCACCCGGACTACTACAGCCCTTGCCGATGCCCAAAAGACCCTGGGGGGCTGTGTCCATGGACTTCCTGATGGACCTACCCCCGTCTTCTGGATTTATGACAGTGTTTGTGGTGGTGGATATGCTGACCAAGATGGCGCATTTCAGCCCGTGCCGTGGCTTGCCGTCAGCCCGTGCCACCTGTCGTATGTTCATCCAGCAGGTGTTCCGGCTGCACGGCCTCCCTGATAGGGTCGTGTCCGATAGAGGGGCCCAATTCATAGCCCGTTTCTGGCAGGGGTTGATGAAGGCGTTGGATGTCAAGATCTGCCTCTTGTCCGCGCATCATCCCCAAACTGACGGCGGGACCGAGAAGGTCATCGGAATTCTTGAGCAATATCTGCACTGCTATATAAATCAGCAGCAGAACAATTGGGCGGACTATCTTGCGGTAGCCAAGTTCGCGTTCAACAACTCGCAGCACACCTCCACGCAGATGACCCCGTTCTTGGCCAATGTGGGATATCACCCTCGGTTTTTCCCTCTTTCGCTGCTAGACTCACCGGTTCCAGCAGCGAATGATTTCATGGCAGAGTTACAGGCGATTCATTGATTGGTACGATGACAGTTGGAGAAGGCCAAGGCCGATTACAAAAAGGTGGCCGATCGGTCGAGGCGGGATACGCCTCCACTAATGGTGGGAGACCGGGTATGGCTGTCCACCAGGAACCTACCGTCAACCCAGCCAGCCAAGAACTTAGACCACCGATATCTAGGACCGTTCCCAATCGAGGCGGTCATTAATCTGGTCGCCTATCGATTAACTCTGCCACGTTCGCTGCGGGTGCATCCGGACTTTCACCGGTCGCTGTTGGTCCCCGAGAAACTGCCGTGTCCACTCCGCCGAGCAGAACCTCCCCCACCGGAACGTGACGGAGACAGCGCTCCTGAGTATGAGGTCGCCAGCATTCGGGACTCTCATTGGCTGAAAGGGCGCTTTCAGTACCTGGTCGAGTGGAAGGGCTATGTACTGGAGAATTTCACCTGGGAGGATGTGACCACCGTTCATGCTCCTGCCTTGGTGACCGCGTTCCATGAACAGTTCCCATCCCGACCGCACCCGGCCCGGCAGACCCAGGGGAAGGGTCCTGAGGTGCAGGATAGTGTTGTTAGTCCGTGCCAGCCTGTGATCCCGGCAGCTGAGTCCAGGGAATCAGAGGAGGAGGAGGAGGAGCCATCAGAGTCAGAGGAAGGCTCTGATGAGTTACAAGACTCACAATTGGATGAAGAGCCTGGCCCCTCCAATCGTGCTCAGGATGAGACTCAGCTGTGTGGGGAAGATGAGTCCGACTCTGAGGACTCACAGCTGGACGTCATTATAGGTGCTCGTAAACGAAGGCAGTTAACTAGAGCAAGTCAGAGGGAGACAATACTGCAACTCCAAGGGAGGAGGAGAAGGCATTGAGAAGCCATGCCTTGGGGCTGCTTAATAAAAAGGGAAGGTGTGGGCGGTGCTGGTTGCTGAAGGCAACCGTTTACAAAGAACTTCAGTGTCAAAGGATCTTGGTCTGTTTGTGTTACCGGTGAATTATTTCTTGTTTAACTCCTGCTCTGTTTTGCTTTTGAACTAACTATCCATTGGAAAAGTATTCTGTTGTTTTGTTTGAAGGAAAATTATCTGAATTGTAAATTAAATAAAAAGGGTTGGTTTTCCCAGCCTACTGTTAAAGAGGGGTTTGTTCTTGTGACGCAACAAGGATGGACGTAGGCTGGGACAGAACAACATGTTCAAATGAAACAAGAGACAACACACAACAAAAGTCTCACTTTAGGATCCAGAGGTTTATTTAAATTTAAAACAGAAATTCAATACTTACATTCAATAACCTATTGCAATGATGGCCAGATGGACAAGCATTAAGCGTGATAGCTTGTGGCCAGGTGACACCACCCTCATCTCCAAGGCAGGTTTTATAGTTTAGAACTGTGCCCACCTATGACTTCTGGAACCACCCAATAGCCATTCCATTTCCCTATTCTTTTAAAAACCATCAACACATGACTTTCTGGAACAGCAACCTTCTTAGTTCCTTCTTCTTGGAACTTACCACTGGGTTAGTTCCCTATTCTTGTTCTGTTGCCCTGGTTACCGGGCCAGTTTCCTGTTCTTTCTTGTCCTTGCTCTAACCACTACTTTCCTCACTACTGTTCCTACACCAATCATTGCAAAAGGATCACCCATCCACGAGACCCAGTTCCTCTATTCTCATACGTTCTTGTCCTATATTCCATTTACATGAGGAAATGTGTGCCAACCACAAACTTTCATCATTTTCTACTGAAGGTCAATAGCAACTGAAAGCCAAGTATTTGTTAGCAAGCTCAGATCAAAATAATTGATTAAACCAGATATAAAACTACTCATAAAGGAATTATTGATATATTTTTCCTTTCACAAGGGTCATCAGTAGCCCCTGTTCAGTCGGAGTTCCATCCCCTTTGCTGTCTGGAGGGGAGACCTCAATGACCTGGGTTGCTGCTCGCGATTTCTCCTTCTCTTTCTTCAGTGGCTTCTTTGGCTTCAAAGGGGTCAGTGCCATGGAAGCCATCCGAGGGGTTGGTGCCGGGCAGATTGCTGCCCTGTGTCCCTCTTGGCCGCAGCAAAAGCACATGATGGGAGCGTGATCAGACAGCTCTGCAGGCACTGGGGACGTGGCCGGTGGCTGTTTTCTCCCCAATGCGCACCTCTCTTGGCTTTTCTTCGGCCACGGTCCAAAGCTCCCCATGTCTATGTACACTGCCAGGTCTAGCTCTACAGTGGTGACTAGCTGGTACCAGTCACTAAGCCGATTCGGGATCCCTCGGGCTAGACACATGTGGAATAGGTCACGGCTCAGCACCTCTTGGAAGTATTGGGTCAAGAGCTGCTATGGTCAGTGCCTCAGCCTCCCCGCAACCCTCCTGAAATGTCTAATGTATTCGGTCATAGGTCTACTCCCCTGCTTGACCTTCTGAACCTCCACCTCCGCCCGTTGCGTCTGCGCGGGATCTCCAAATCAGTCTCTGAGGCCACAGAGAAATGTGTCTGGGTCTGCCAGCTCAGGGGCACCTTCATCATGGAGAATTATCACCCATTCTGCCTCCCCTTTGAGGTTGGCCAATACGACATCCACCCAGGCGTTGTCATCAGGGTAGTCTTCTCCATGTCGCTCGGGGTGGGTCCAGACTTGATTGAGGAAAAACGCCAGCTTCTCGGGGTTTCCGTCAAATGCCCTCAGCGGTGGGGGCAGAGGTGGCCTTGGTGCTGGCCCAGGTCTTGGCATCCAGCCCCCACCGTATGGGTACATCCATGGGCAAACTCCATACCAGGGCCCCGGTGGTGGTTGCCAATCTGCCCTCCCAGGTTGAGGAGCAGGTGCCGGTGGCAGACTGTGGGCTCTCTGTCCCAGACTGGGACCAGGCTGGGGAGGTGGCCCTGGCTGTGGGCTAGCAGCTCTCCCAGCTACCGTGGCTGCTGCTCCTGCTGAGTGCTGGGGTGAAGGGACTGGTGCTGATGCCAGGAGCATGGCTGAGCCCCTTCAGGGTGTGGGATCCAGCAGTGGGACTGGCTCTCCTCCACGAACCTCTAGGTTGCTAAACTTCTTCCTCAGCTGCTCCACCGACTGGCTGCCGCACCTTGGCAAGTAGCGCTCCTTGGGGACTGTCCACTCCAAGGTTCCTCACTCCCACCACTCCAGCTCTCTGCCCCATTCGGGTTGAGGGCAGTACGAGAATTCGGCTTCAGTGCCTCTTCACAACTCCTCTCGCCACTTCTCCAACTCGGGCCGGTTGAACATCACTGCTCCACCTGTCCATTCTAGGGTCGGGGTCGGCTCCTCACATTCAACTTGCTCCTTAGGATGTGTCAAGGCCGGTGGGGTTATGAAGCTGCTTTCAACCCCAGCCAGAGTCCTGCTGGTCAATGCCGACCCGGCTCCAGCCAGCTTCTCCGTTGCAGGCATCTTCTCCTGAGTCTTCACCACCCCTCCAGAGGCCTCTAGGGGCTCAGGACCCCTTAATTAATTTAGGAAATTGTTGAGAGTTAGCTTAGTGTCATGTTCCGGCTGAAAAGCCCAACCAAGTAAAACACCAGAGGCATTGTGAACTCCAGTGTTAACTTTATTAGGCATAAACAATCCGGCAAGGGCTTCCGGTTCCGGATCGCGGCGCTGGCGGGTGTGCGGGGAGAGCGTTCTCTCCGCCGCCCGGTTTCCCGTCGTCGGGTGACCCTGAACAGGGTTGTAAGTCGCCTTGGAGGGGCGACGACCATGAGGAGGACCCTCGATAGATCGCGGAAGGGCGGCAGCTCCGAGGCAGCTCCTTTGGACCGTCAGAGGAAAGATCGGCCATCAACATGGCCGATCACTAAGCCGTGCCTGCCAAAAGCCAAAATCACCACCAAGCACAACGAAAGCACCGCGGAAGATTTGGGTGAGACTCTTCCTTCCCTTTCTCTTACCCCAACTACCTTCCTGTGAAAGCCTCCTGAAATTTCTTTCCCGCTTCTAACACAGCGGCGTTTACTTACTTTGGGAAATTAAGCTCTGAAAAAAAAAAACTAATCTAAATAACTAAATAACTGGATTTGTATTTTTTGGATGCTTTGGGGTCCCAAAAAGTTTCTGTTATAGGGATCTATCATCTCATCTATTTGTTAACTTGGAAAAAAAATTTTAATTGAATAAAAGTTTAACTGGTGTCTGGAAAAAGATTTTATAGTCTATCGGGGACATCTTGTGGCGAAGCCTGGTACAGCAACTGAATTTTATTTTATTTTTTACTGTGAAGCCTGTTTATCCTTTAGAATTGGCCTTCACACTATCTAAAAAAGATAAAAACCTGAAACAGCTGGGTGGTGAAAATAACCTCTAGGAATAGTGGAGGTGGACATTTGTTGACTTTTATTAAACATAGCCTCCACTAAAAGATTATCTCTAACCACCACAGAAATGGAGGAATTCTACCCACAACTTAACTATAAACTTATACTTAAAAAAATCCTTGAAGCCACTGAGCTAATGAACTCTAGAGTGAAACACAAAGATGTCACCTTAAAATCACAAATGGAAACCCAGACTTTAACTGATGAACTTACAAACCAAAAAATAACTGAAGAGGAACCAATTAATATCAAAGAGGATTCTACACAACAACAAATACAACCCACGGAGAATTTTGACAAGCAAATCTTGATTTCAACCAAAGTACTTGTAACTCAAAAAGCAACAGAAACTGAAGAAAGCAACATTAAGATGGAAACACAATATATTGAGAACTTAGACAATTTTGACAATCAAATGTGGGTTAGACAGCATCACCACCAGATGGATTCGTAGCTGGCTGACCAGCCGTACTCAGCGTGTGGTCCTCAATGGAACCGCATCTACATGGAGGGAAGTGTGTAGTGGGGTGCCCCAGGGCTCTGTTCTGGGCCCAGTGATCTTCAACATCTTCATCAATTATTTGGACGAGGGGATAGATGGGGAACTCATCAAATTTGCGGATGACACCAAGCTGGCAGGAATAGCCAACACTCCAGAAGACAAGCTTAAGATACAGGAGGACCTGGACAGACTTGAACATTGGGCGCTATCTAACAAAATGAAATTCAATGGTGAAAAAAGTAAGGTTCTACATTTAGGCAAGAAAAACCAAATGTACAGGTATAGTATAGGGGGGTACCTTGCCTCAATAGTAGTAACTGTGAGAGGGATCTCGGAGTCTAGTGGGACAATCACTTAAATATGAGCCAGACAGTGTGCTGCAAGCTGCCAAAAAAGCCAACACCACAGTGCTGGGCTGCATAACAGAGGGATAGAATCAAGATCACTGAAGTATTAATACCACTTTACAAATGGCCACACTTGGAATAATGCATCCAGTTTGGTCACCACGATGTAAAAAAGATGTTTGAGACTCTAGAAAGAGTACAGAGAAGAGCAACAAAGATGATTAGGGGACTGGATGCTAACATATAAGGAACCGGTTGCTGGAATTGGTATGTCTAGTTTAACGAAGAGAAGGACGAGGTGGGGACATGATAGCAGTGTTCCAATATCTCAGGGGCTGCCACACAAGAAGGAGAGGAGTCAAGCTATTCTCCAAAGCGCCCTGAAGGCAGGACAAGAAGCAAGGATGGAAATACTAATCAAGGAGAGAAGCAACCTGGAACTAAGGAGAAACTTCCTGACAGTTAGAACAATTAACCAGTGGAACAACCTGCCTCCAGAAGTGGTGAATGCTCCAACACTGGAAATTTTTAAGAAGAGACTGGACAGCCATTTGTCCGAAATGGTGTAGGGTTTCCTGCCTGAGCAGGGGGTTGGACTCGATGACCTCCAAGGTCCCTTCCAACTTTATTATTATTATTGTTATTGTTATTGTTATTGTTGTTATTGTTATTATAACTGATGACAAACATCTTAAATCAAACAGGGAGATTTGAACTACTAGGGCAACAATTTAATGACTACAAAGGGGCCAGTTCCTTTGAAAAATTGATAACTGGATGGTCTCCCTTGATTCAAACAACATGTGTAGGAATGAAGGGAGACCCACTTGAGGATTCAAGGGCACTGGTATGGAAACCTGCTTGGCACAAAAAGAAAGCTAGAGTTAGATTCAAAAATGGGATTTTTCTTTTCCTCTTTCTCCTTATTGCTGATTGATGATGGAACAGCTTAAAATTTTACCTAATGGGCTAAGGAGATTTTTAGAGATATTGATTGATCTAATATCCAGGACTTAGACTTATAAAGGAAATGAAAATTAGCTATTAGACTATAGTTTTGAAATGTAATATGGAAAGGGGTTTGTGACGATGAAAGACAGTTTATTAGTAAATGATGAGCTACTAGGACAAGAAATAGAATATACTTCTGAAAATGTAACTATCTGAATAATATGTGTATTTTAGACATGATAACTACTCTGTAACGAAATTAGGGAAATTTGGGTTACCCGAAGTTTAAACATTATGGTTATTAAAGGCCAAATTGGAATACGGCAATTGGAATTAGGTAAAATTTAAAAACAGGACTTGGATATGTATAAGCAAAATTATATTGACAAATGTATTGAATGATTGAGCTATAATTAGAAATGTATTAACTTGAATTTGATAGAATAATTAAGGGAAATAGAGAGGGAGTTTTTAACGATGTAATCTGAGATATGTATGAAAGATTTTGTTATTGGACTATTGACTACCCTATCACCGCGCTGCTTCCTAAATATTTGGCTGTAAAATTGAAAAACTAATAAAACTTCTTATAAATAAAAAACAATCCGGCAAGGTAGAATGAAAGCTAACTCTGAAACTATGACAGGAAACAGATAATTAAAAGAGTAAAACTTTCCCTCCCCTCTCTGACAGTTCAGGTCACATTGTCCAATGAATCTTCCAGCAATTGTTATGAGAAGAAACTTCGGTCCGTCAAAACATTCTCTAACGGTTTCGGCTCTCACGCTGATAGGGAGCACCTGTGAATCCCAAACTCTTCCTTCCCTCTCCCCTGTAACTTTAGTGGTCCTAAAGACAGTAGGGTTCATAGCTTGACACCTATATTTTTAACCCATCATTTGGATATTTACTTTTGTGGTATACTTATCTCATGTGAAATGACTTCAAGACAACTAAAAGTTGCACCTTAAAAAAAAACAGAAAAATATGTGGTGAGAGAGAGCTCTGGAAAATCTTTAAAAACTAAAAGAACCTATGGAAAGCCACCCCCCCTCCTAGAGAATGAAATATTTTGGGGAATATTAAAAGAGGCAGAATATTATACTTCCCCTAAAGGAGAAGAGGAGAAACATCTTCTTAAAGGCAGAAAGCAGCCCCAATCTTCCTGCTATAGGAAAACAGCCTTAAGCAGAAGCATGAAGAGTCCAGTCTTTAGGAGATTTTGTATCTATTCAGAAAGATTGGGCCGCTCTATTAATAAGCAAAGAGCAAACAGAGATTCCAAATAAGCAACACAATTAGGCAAGCCAAAGTTGACAAGATTAGCTCAGACAAACACCTAAGATTTGCATTTCCCCTTTTGCCTGTAGAGCCAGCCATGAACCCTACATGACCCCATAGGAATCTGGCAACAGCCATTAGAATATTAAAGGACATATTCTTGCACAGGAACAGGCATCTCAATCACGAGGCCCCAAAGAATGTATAAAAGCCCACTTATCTCAACCCCATTTTGTCAGCTACCCCAGAAACTGCTGCCATTTTAGTTTCTGGCTACCAAATAAACAGAGACCTTCTTTCCTGCAGCCTCCATTTTGTTTTCAGCATCTTTCTCCCGGCTTGGAACCGGACCAGATTTTTCTTCCCACAAACCCCTTTGGTAATTAAACAAACAAAAAACCTCCAATTGTTTTCAAAGCAACAAAAATAAAAAGCTTTTATTTGTTCATTTGAATATAAAACAGGTGTTATTGTGGATGTACAAAGCGTACTGGTGTTTTAACATACAAGTATGTTGCTGTTTGCACATTAAAAAAAAATTGGCCAGGCAGGTTTCCACAGTAGGGCCTCTAGTTCCTCCCATCTTAGTGTTTGGCTATAAGCATTTTCCCACCATTGAGTCCAATCATAGTCTTCTCTTTTGTCCAGTGTTGTCTGCACTATCATATTGTCAGCGTTTTTAGTGCCTCGTATTTGGAAGTTTATTCCTGTTGCTTTTACAATTGTAAATGTTTTAGTTGAATTCTGCCTTTGCTCATCAGAAATCTCCATCATTTGCATGTGGGGTGTATCCTCTTCCTCATCAGTAAGTTGTGGATATATTTCATCCATCTCGTTACGTTGTAGATCTGATTGTGTATCATAGTCAGTCAAGATTTGAGCTTCAATTTTTAATTCTGAAACCTCCTTTTTCCTAAGCGTTCTAATATGTTCTTTAAATTCCACTCTCATTTCCAAATTTTTTTCTAATATAAGTCCATAATTAATCTGTGAATAGGATTCCATCCTCTCTTTTTTTCAGTATTGTAAAATATAGAGTCCCAACCGAAATAGGGAAAAGCAAATAGTCAAGTCCAGCACAGAAATAAAAAAATAGCAAGAGTCCTAATCAGTAACAGTCAATTATTATATTATAATCCTAGAATGGAAAAGTATATAGTTACTTTGTATCAAAGTTTCTGGGCTTCACGCCAAATTCCAGGCTAGCTTGTAGCCAAAACAATCCACATGAGTCCACCCAGAGAACAGAAAGGTGTTTTTTTTGAAGTAGGCAATACTGTTCAGGAGGGGGGGAGGGAAAAAAGCACTCCACCCCCCTCCCTAAAGGTTTTCACCTAAACTAAAGATAGACAAGCCAAAAAAAGGAGTCACAGTAAGAATTTTTTTCAGGATACCCGAATTAAAAGCTCGTATGTACAAAAAAAAAGAAAAAATAATTATTTTTCCAAAGCCCGTTTTCCCCAGTATCGGAACGCTGCCTTCTCAAACTAGGGAAATAGTTCTTAAAGCTGTTAACAGGGAAGTAGATAGTTTAACAAGAGGGAAGGAAAGTTCTCACCCGGATCTTCCACGGTGGTTCTTTTTGCTTAGATCAGGGGTAGGCAAGCCAAAACACTCAAAGAGCCACTTGGACCCGTTTCCCACCAAAAACAAAACACTGGGAGCCGCAAAACCCTTTTGATATCTAAAATGAAGATAACACTGCATATATCCTTTTTTACCTTTATTATATATATATATATATATATATAAAAGGATATATGCAGTGTTATCTTCATTTTAGATGTCAAAAGGGTCTCTCTCTCTCTCTGTCTCTCTCTCCCTCTCTCCCTCTCTCTCTCCCTCTTCCCTTGGTCTGCCAGTCCTCTTCCCCCACTCAGTGTGTGTGTGTGTGTGAGAGAGAGAGAGGCACTTGCGCTTCCCCCCTTTCTCTTTCCTCTCCTTCTCTTTCTCTTTCCTCTCCCTCTTTCTCTCTTTCCTCTCCCCTCTCACTCTTTCCTCTCCACTTTCCTCTCTCTTTCTCTTTCCTCTCCCCCTTTCTCTCTTTCCTCTTTCTCTCGCTCTTTCGTCTCCCTCTTTCTCTTTCCTCTCCCTTTCTTTCCTCTCTCTCTCTTTCTCTTGCTCTTTCCTCTCCCCCCTCTCTTTATCTCTTTCCCCCCTCTCTCTCTTTCCTCTCCCTCTCTCTCTCCCCCCCTTCCTTTTTTCTTTCTCTTGGAGAATTCTAATAAATCACTCTCTTCTGAATAGGTCTCTGCCCTCCTGATCTCCATAGCAGAGAAACTCACTTAGAGAAAACATAGACACCCATCAGTTAGCCATTTTGTTAGAGCAGCCACAACACGCCCCTACCTCCAAATCTCAAAAGAGCCTGCCAGGCTAAATAAAGCTGGCAGTCCTTCTAGCTGTGTTTCTCAACCTCTGCAACTTTCAGAGGAGGGGTGGTGGACTTCAACTCCCAGAATTCTGAAAGTTGCAGAGGTTGAGAAACCCAGCCTTACTGAAAGAGATTTTTGCACTATTGAAAACACCGACTGCTGAATTGAAATCCCAAATCCAGATGGATTTAATTAGAGAAGCGACCGCACCAATTCTGCTTAACTTGAACCGGGAACCAACTTAAGAAACAGCAAGGGGGGAAAAAAAACACACACACACAAACACACACATGCCTGCACCAATCCAGCTCCCTCCGTCAAAACAGGACGCATCTATTTCCAGCCTCCCGTCCACATGGCAGCCGAAGCCAGCTCCGCTCGCAAGGCGGAGGAGGAGGCTGACCATGAGGAGGATTCTGCTGGTGGCTGAGATGATGCAGCGGCCACGGAGGCAGCACCGAGCGGGAAGGGAGCTGCCAGCAGGCCTGGGGAAGCAACTCTGGGGCATTGAAGGGGGAAAGAGCCGTTCCCGAATATGCTCAGTCACGCCCTGGAAGCCTTCCAGGTTCAGAACTGCTGCTGCCACGTGGTGCAAGGCTGAACATCAGCACTCGGTCACCCTGGCAAATTCCTTCAATTGCGCTCTCTCGCTCTCTCTGCGGGGTGGGGGTCGGCCCTCCAGCTCTGAGCAGTGAGCGGCACAGCCAGCCCCCCTCGGAAGACCCCCAAAGCCGCTCAGCCGGGCTCCCTTCGGAGCAAAGACCCGGAGCTGAGCAGAATCAGGAAGAGACACCCCGGGGTCTTAAAGAAGACCCAGCCCAGACCCAATTCCCTGCCCTGCCCATCTGGGGACCCCACTGCAGCCCCCCCCTGCAAACCAGCCTGCAGTATACTCAGGGGGGGAAACCCAGCACCGGGCTGTGGGGGGAGCCAGGCTCCTAGGACCCCTGCCCCAAGGAGAGGAAACCCCCGGCCAACATGCACTGATCCTTCCAGGCGGCCTTTCTTCCCTCCAGCTCTGGGGCTCCTACAGCGCCCGGCTTCGTCTCCCCCCCCAAGCCCCGAGCCAGGCTCCCCAGGAAGCCGCGGGACACCGGCAGGTGTGGGGATGGGCTGGGGAGGGGTCCTCCCGCTCCAATTGGGTCCCCCCCTTCTTTTCAGAAACAGCACCCGAAAGGAAAGGATGGACGGAGCAAGCTTCCCCTGCGGGGATCCGGCGCTCGTTGCCTACCTCCCTTTCCCGGGTGGGGGTCGCCCAGCAGATCCACCGGGCTGGCGAGAGGTCCCTTAGAGAGCAGCTGCTGCCGCCTCCCCTCCCATCTCCCGGTGGACTTCAGGGGAAGCACGGGACTTCGAGGGGGCTGATCCTGTTCAAAGCGAGCCGTGCGCCTTCAGGGGTTGGGAGACAGAGCAACGCTGATCCTAAACGGGGCAGACCCCTTTCCTGGGGCCGTGGCTTGTGGGAGGGCTGGCCTGCTCAGTGGAGGCTCCGGCAGGCTGCTCCCAGGGGGGATTCCGGGGCTGCCCCACGTGGCTCCCTGGCCACGTGTGCTTCGGATGGGGCCAGGCTGGGAAAGGGACTTCCTGGCTGCGCTTCTCCCAGGCCAGGGGCAGGGCACCTGGGCACAGGGCCAATCAGGAGCCCCATAAGTCCACATGAGAGAGAGAGAGAGAGAGAGAGAGAAGGGAAGTGCAAGTGCCTCTCTCTGCAAATGATGGAGGAGGACTGGAGCCGCAGGAGAAGGCTCAAAGAGCCGCATGCGGCTCCGGAGCCGCGGGTTGCCGACCCGTGGCTTAGATGTTGCTGTGACTTTCGGCTGGAGCAGCTAAGTGATTGGCCATGTTACTGGCCGATCTTTTCCCCGTCGGCCCAAAGGTGATTTCTCGGACCGCGGAGGGAGCGGATCGACGAGTGCCCTCCTCCACGGTGGTCACCCCTCCAGGGCGACTGTTGACCCTGTCCAGGGTCTACCGGCGGGGGGAAACCTGACGGCAAAGAGAGCAAGTTCTTTGCACGTCCGCTGGCGCTGCCACCGGATCCGGAAGTCTGGCACAAAAAGAAAGCTAGAATTAGACTTAAAAATGAGAGTTAAAATTTTATCTGATGGGTAAAAAGGGTTTTTAGAGACTTTGATTGAGCTAATACTTTTGAGATTTTTAAGGTTATTTTGGTCTGAGTCAACATTAGATCTAAATTATGGATTTCATTATGGTTTGGAATGGCAATAGGGAAAATTGGAAAATCTAAAACTAAAGGAGTCAGATTGAGATTGGTGAAATATTACTGATATTTTTACTTATAAGAATTTAATGTTAATTAGCAATGTATTAAGTGGACTAAATTGAAATAATTGAGGAACTTTTAGGGATTTGGATGGATTTATAAAAATACTTGATAGAATATATGAAATAGAATATAGTTGAGAAACATTAAAATATAATAGTTATATTATATGTTTATGATAGAAATAATTATTGTTTTATTATATTAGGCTAAAATGTAATGGTTTTAAAATACATAAAGTTATGTTCATTTACAAAATATGTATGTGGAATAGAATAATAAGAGATAGAATTTAAACAATTTATATTGTAGGAATACTCGAATTATATACTATATGTTTATGTAAGATTAAATTGAAATAGGTTAATTGAAAGTTAGTTAAGCCTGAAAACGGGTGAAAATATGATTGACAGTTTTTGTTTTTTGTTATTGTGTTTTTTTTTCTTTTTTCTTTTTTGATTGATAAAATAGAGAGGGAACCTTTAAAGAAGTAGTTTAAATTGTATATGTATGACTGTATCTTTTGTTTTGTTCTATGGAGTGCCCTATCTCCATGATGTGTCTTAAGCACTTGGCTGTAAAACAAAAAAAATTAATAAAACTTGTTATTGTAAAAAAAAATTGGAACTGTGATTGGCTGAGTTACATGGATGTCTCTAACCAGTCACTACACTCTATGAAATAACACTGCTAACATTCAACTGATAAAAGGGACAATCTCCCCTTGGGTAAAGTGTCAAGCAGGATTAAATATATATAATAAACGAGCACCATGAAGAATCTGCTCCTGTTGCTTAGTTTTGTGTTTTAGTGTTCAGTGTGAACTCTCCTTCTTTATTGTTTGTTCGGGGTTGTTTTTTCTCTTTCTTTTCAGGTGTGCATCAGGTTGATTACATGATTTTGTCTGACTTCAAAAGCACAAGGTCACAAGACAAACAGTTTATACATTCTCATGAATGGTTTATCTACAGTACAATTTCTAATACAGAGCAATCTTTCCTTATTGCTGAATCTGATGGTTACATGTGTTTCTTTCCTCTTCACTTGCATGACAAAACTAGGATATTTAGTTTGTTTACTGTCCTAATTCTTAAGAGTTGAAATGACAAGTGATGGCAGGTTGCTGAAGTGATCAGTGGTTAACGGTGCTGTACAACTGCACTGCAGTCCTTCACACTTCCCTAGGAGTGGAAAGTTGTCTTAGTGAAGGTTAAAAGTGAGACTGTCACAAAACAACAGCTGGATTTGTGTCAGCAGCAACGTCACATGTTAGTTCATACATGGCAATTAGGCTCATGATCACGTTATGTGAACTTTGTAGCAACTTGAAATTCTACAGATTGTATTTTTGATGGCCCCATGGAACAATGTGGCAGGCTTCCATATCCAGTGGTCTTTGGAACATAAGAAGTACACACAGGGCAAAGAAAAACTGGTATAAGTTCAACTGAAACTTAAAAGGCAAAAAAGAGTTTGCAGTCGTGAGATTGTATTGTATGCAGGCTACAAACCATCCCTTATCTTTAAGTACTCCCACCCATTACTTCCACCTAATAAAAACAAAACAGGATTGACTGTTTGGAACCAAATGAGACCTCCAAAGGTGGATCAAAATAATTCCCTTCTAGATCAGGGCTTTTCAACCTTTTCACCCATTGTACCACTTTTAGGAAATGGCAATATCCGAGTACCACCAGTCGCCTAGCAAGGTGTCAAAAACTTGACCCCCCCCCCCCAAAAAGGAAAATAGTGATAAAGTACAGGTAGTCCTTGACTTACAAAAGTTCACTTAGTGACTGTTCGAAGTTACAACAGCACTGAAAAAAAAGTGACTTATGATCATTTTTCACACTTTATGACCATTTCAGCATTCCCAGGTTCATGTGATTTACATTTGGATGCTTGGCAACTGATCATATTTATGATGACTGCAGTGTCTCAAGGTCATGTGATCCGTTTTGCAACCTTTTGACAAGCAAAGTCAATGGGGAAACCAGATCACTTAACAACCTTTTATATCAGGGGTGTCAAACTCAATTTCATTGAGGGCCGCATTAGCACTGTGGTACCATGGGGGGGTGTTCCTTCCTTCTTTCCCTCCTCCCTCCTCCCTCCCTCCCTCCCTCCCTCACCTTCTCCTTCCCATTTCTCCTTTCCTTCTTCCTCCCCTCCTTCTCCATCCTTTTTCCCTCCTTCTCATTCCCATCTCCTTCATCCCGCCTTCCTTCCTTCCCCCCTCCTTCTTTCCCTCCTTCTCATTCCCCTCCCTTCCTTCCTTCCTTCCTTCCTTCCTTCCTTCCTTCCTTCCTTCCTTCCTTCCTTCCTTCCTTCCTTCCTTCCTTCCTTCCTTCCTTCTGGCACTGATCCTGGTGCTTCTGTTGAGCCCTGACAGCTGATCGGCACTTCTGCAGCGCTGTCAGGGCTCAGCAGAAGCGCCAGGATCAGCGCCGGGGTCCAGCTGATTGGCGCTTCTTCGGGGCTCAGCAGAAGCGCCAGGATCAGCGCCGGGGGCCAGCTGATCGGTGCTTCTGGGGGGCTCAGCAGAAGGACCAGGATCAGCGCCGGGGTCCAGCTGATCAGCGCTTCTTCGGGGCTCAGCAGAAGCGCTGATCAGCTGTAGCTGTGCGTACTGATCCTGGGCTCCTGCTGAGCCCCTATAGCCCTGCAGAAGCTCACGTTGATCCTGGAGCTCCTGCCCAGCTCACTCGCTCGCCCTTTGCCCGAAAACAGGCTGCTCGCTTGCTCGCCCGTCCCCTGTCCCTTCCAAGGCCACCCTGTCTCTTCCAAGGCTGCATGCTCGCTTGCTTGCTCACCCTTTCTCTTCCAAGGCCGCCCCGTCTCTTCCAAGGCCACACGCTCACTCGCTCATCCCCGTCTCTTCCAAGACTGCCCCGTCTCTTCCAAGGCTGCATGCTTGCATGCTTGCTTGCTCGCTCACCCCCATCTCTTCCAAGGCCGCACGCTTGCTCACTCACTCACCCCGTCTCTTCCAAGGCTGCCCTATCTCTTCCAAGGCCACACACTCACTTGCTTGCTCGCTCACCCCCGTCTCTTCCCTTCCCCCAAAAACAGGCTGCTCGCTCTGTCTCTCCTCACTGCTTTGCTAAGAAAAACCTCTTCGCTTCTCGCTCTTTCTCTCCCTCTCCCGCCAAAACCTGCCCCTTTTATACCTTCTCTTCTCTCCGCCCTCCTCCTCGTTTTCTCTTCCAGGTGTGCCAGAAGCTCCAATTACCATGTCGCCACGTGCGCCGATCCTGAGGCTTCTGCCAAGCTGTGCAGCTCCAGCTGATCTCCTCCAGGTCTGTGCAGTGCTGCTTTAGCTGGTTCCCTCCCCTGCTACACTTGGCTAGGGGTCGCGTACCACCTGCCAGGTGTTAAAGTACCACTGGTGGTATGTGTACCACTGGTTGAAAAGCCCTGTTATAGATAATACCAAGGACAGATCTGGGCTATGAGCAAGTCTCTTTGTCAAGAATATTCACTTGCTGTACCAAGCTTCGCCACAAGATGTCCCCGATAGCATTTAAAGTCTTTTTCAAGTCCCGGGCTAGGTTTTTATCCAATTTAAATTCTTTTTCGTCTTTTTTACAAGTAAATAGAATAGCCAGTCCCCGTGAGAGTAGGAACTTTTTGCGTCCCCAAATGTCCAGAAAATGCAAATCCAATTATTTAGTTGTTCTTTTCAAAGCTTTATTTCCCCTAGGTAGTCAGACGCCGCCATTTTAGAGGGTGGGAGGAAAAAGTTCCCTTCCCTCTCTCCTCACAGGGGGAAGAAGTTTCAAGAGGTTTTTACAGGAGAATACTTGGGGTACAGAGAAGGTAAGATCTCACCCAATTCTTCCACGGTGCTTTTGAAGTGCTTGTTGGTAATTTTGGCCTTGGCTGGTAGCGGCTTAGTGATGGTGTCAGGACGTCCTCCTCGGTGCTCCAACAAAAGAAAAGAGCCAGCAGGCAGGTACGGATGACAAGCAAACTGTGTTTATTCCGTGCTGGAAAAAGTCAGCGCTGGGAGTGAACTGCTCCCAGCGCTTTACATAGCGTTTCAACCCAGAGCCCTGCCCCCCAGCTGGCAAGCCAACATCCGGCGCGTTGCCTACATAGGTGGCCAGTCAGGCATTCATTTCCTCCCCCTCTGGACACGCAGCGGGCTGCCAGCCGGAGCAAGCCCCAGGTCTGTGTATGCTGTCGTTCTGCCTGTGACGCCAGGGTCCAGGTGGGTATCGCCAGGGGGTCTGTTTCACTCTCGCCGTCCTGTCCCTGCCCCACCCCACGCACCACCGCCTCCCGCGGCTCGACGCCGTCCGTCCCTGCTCCGTGGCTGCCGCAGCGTTTTCCCCTCCTCTGGCCCTGCAGGGCTTCCCTCTGTGGCGTTGGCAGGGATTCCCTTCCTCTGCAGCCTGCTGGGGGGAGGGGGAATGTCCCCTCCGCAGCGCTCCCGACGCCCACAGCAAACGGCGTCCCGACACCGGTCCCAGCGGCACACGGCCCTAAACGGCCCGTTGGCACCCCCTGCAGCTGCTCCGACCGGCGAAGAGGGAGGCGGGCAGCCGCGGCACCAACAAGCTCCAGCGCCGAACAACTGACAGCCTCCGGTCAGTGAGGAAGGGCGACGGGAGGCGGCAGCGTGGCGAGCGAGGTCCCGCCCGCCCGGGAATGTCGGCCCCACAGGGCCCGACAGATGGGCCATGTTGATGGCCGATCTTTTCCCCGTCAGTTCGAAGAGCTGCCCCGGATCAAACGGGAGGGCTGCCAGGGCTCCACCTGGAAGGTAAGGAGAGCCATGTGAGCAGCCGTACGCCCCAGCCGACGGTTTGGCAATCCCCCCTCCACCTGGCTTCCTAGGGCACTGGCGATGGAACGCCCGCACGAGGCGGGGGGCGTGGACATCCGCCTCCCCCACCCATGAAGCCTCCATAAGGGGATACCCTTTCCAGTGGACTAGATAGTACAGGGATCCCCGCCGGACGTGAGAGTCGAGGATCTCCTGGACCTCGTATTGATCCCGCACAATGGGCCCTGGTTCCCTCTCCGGAGCCCTGTGAGAGGACTCCTCAACTGGTTTCAAGAGACTGCAATGGAACACTGGGTGTATTTTACCCAGGAACCTAGGCAGGTGTAGCCGCACGGCCACCGGGTTTATGACCTGAGCAACCCGGAAAGGCCCAAGGAACTTTGGCGCCAGTTTCCTGCAGGGGACCGGTAGCCGAAGGTATTTCGTGGACAGGTAGACTAGGTCGCCCACCTGGAAGGGTTTCTGGGGCCTCCGTTTTTTATCTGCCTGCGCCTTTGCGGCGTTCCCTGCCTTCACCAGGGCCTCCTTCACCGCTCCCCAGACCCCCCTCACACGTGCCATCCACTCTTTGGGTTGACAAGGCAAGGGTTCCCCTTGACTGTACTCAGGAATGGGGATGAATTCCCTGCCATGCACCACCCGAAAAGGTGTGAACCCGGTGCTACTATGCACCGCGTTATTATAGGCCACCTCCGCGAACGCTACTAGGTCCACCCAGTCCGTTTGTTGGTGGGATAAATAGCTTCGCAGGAATCGCTCCACAGCGGCGTTTGCTCACTCCGCAGCTCCGTTGGTACTGGGATGGTACGCCGAGCTGAGCCCCTGGGATGAAGCGGACAAACCCGTGCCAAAAGCGCGCCGTGAACTGTACCCCTCGGTCTGAAATGATCCGTCGGGGTACCCCGTGCAAACGGTAAATGTGTGTTACGAACAGTCTGGCCAGCCTCCGAGCCGACGGCAACTCCTTACACAGAATGAAGTGTGCCTGCTTGGAGAACAGGTCCACCACAGTCCAAAGCACTGTGTAACCCCGGCTTTTCAGCAACTCAAGGATGAAATCCATCGCGATGTCTTCCCAGGGTCTAGTGGGGTCCGCCACCGGCTGCAACAACCCCGGTGGCTTCCCCGTCTGGGGCTTGGTAGTGGCACAGAGGTGGCACCCCCGAACGTAGGCCTCTATGTCCACCACCTGGCCTTGCCAAATGTAGGGTCTTGAGGAACCCAAAGTGCCCTGCCTGCTTCGTGTCATGGCAGCGTCAAAGCACTGCCTGCCTCAGTGTCTGTGGGACGTAGAGCTTATCGCCACGCCAGGTCAGACCGTCCCGTGTTGTCAGCAGGCCTGGATTGTTCCGTAACCACGGGGTCATCTTGGAGCCCCATCCTCAGCTCCTGTTCTAGGTCACTAGCCGCTGTCCGAGGGACCACCCGTGCCACAGCCTGGCAGTAGGGGGGCATGATCGCCTGCACTACCTCCTCCCGTTTGCTATTGTATTGGGGCAACCGTGACAAGGCGTCGGCCAGGAAATTCCTCCCCCCCAGTACGTACTTGAGCTGGAACCAAAACCGCCGGAAGTACTGCGCCCATCGGACGTGTTTAGGGGACAGACGTCTTGGGGTTTGCAGTACCTCCAGGTTCTTGTGGTCGGTCCAGACCTCAAATGGTTCTTTAGCCCCTTCCAGGAGGTGCCGCCACGTGGAAAGCGCCCACCGCACCGCAAACGCCTCCTTCTCCCAGATGGCCCATGCCCATTCAGTCTCTGTTAGCTTCCGGGAGGTATAGGCGCAGGGTTGCAGGACTCCCTGGCTGTTCCCCTGGAGCAACACTGCCCCTACCGCAACATCACTGGCATCCGCCTGTACCACGAACGCCTTGTCGGGGTCCGGGTGGAGCAAGACAGGCTCCCGCACGAATAGGGCTTTCAGGGCCTCGAAGGACTTCTGGCACTCCATCGTCCACGCCAACGCCTGCCCGGGACGTGGCTTTGTCGCGGCGTGTCGGGTGCGCAGCAGGTCCATCAGGGGCAGCGCCACCGCAGCAAACGAGGGGATGAACTGCCTGTAGAAATTGGCAAACCCCAGGAAGCTCTGCAGCTGGCGGCGGGTTTTTGGCGCCTGCCACTCCAGAACACTCGTCACCTTACCGGGGTCCATCTCTACTCCCACCCCTGAGAACCGGTACCCCATGTAGTCCAGTCGGGATTGATGGAACTCGCATTTGGACAGTTTCACATACAACCGGGCCCGCAACAGCTTCTCCAGTACCTGCCGTACCAACCTGACGTGGTCTTCCATGGTGGTGGTATAGATGAGGATGTCATCGAGATACACCAGCACCCCGCAGTACAAGTGTTCATGCAACACTTCATTAATGAGTTGCATGAAGACTGCGGGGGCTTCTTGTAACCCGAATGGCATCACCCAAAACTGGTAGCTACCAAGCGGGCAGTTGAAGGCTGTCTTCCATTCGTCGCCCTGCTTGATCCGGACCCGGTAGTATGCCTCCCGCAGGTCCAGCCTGGTGAATATCGCACCCCATGCCAGATGAGCTAGGAGGTCCTTCATCAAGGGGAGGGGGTACATGTGTTCGACACACACCGCGTTTATGCCCCGGAAGTCCACACACAGCCGAAGGGACCCGTCCTTCTTCTCCTTGAACAGGACCGGCGCCGCTATCCGTGAGCGGGCAGGCTGGATGAAACCCCTGGCTAGGTTGTGGTCAATGTACCGACGCAACTCCTCCAACTCCCTGGGTGTCATAGCATACATGCGGGGCTTGGGCAGTTTCGCCCCTGGCACCAGGTCAATGGCGCAGTCTGTCAACCGGTGGGGCGGCAGCGTCTCATATTCCCATTCGCCAAAGACCTCAGCGAGGTCGGCATAGACAGACGGAAAGCCGGTCTCAGGGCCTGGGTTGCCTTGGGCCGCCTTCGCCCCTCCATTGTCTGTCACAACGCCCTTGGGGTCCTGGGTTGGTGGCCGGGGACCAACAGCCAGGCATAGATGGCGGTACCTGCTCTCCCACCAGATTGTCGGACCCCATTTGTCCAGCCATGCAAGACCCAGGATCACTGCCTCGGTCACGGAAGGGACCACGATGAACCGAAGGATCTCCCAATGGCCTCCCATGTCCATTCTTGTGGGCTCCGTTACGTGGGTGGCCGGAGCCCCCCCCCAAGAGGGACCCGTCCACCTGCTCAAAACGGATTGGCTTCACCAACCGCCTAACCTTAAGTCCAACGTTAGCTACCACGTTCTTGCTGATGAGGCAACGGGTGCACCCTGAGTCGATCAAGGCCTTATATACCCTCCTACTACCCGTTTGAGGACTCATCAGGGTAATAGGGATGGCAAACGGGCATACCGGCTGACTCACCATGGGGTCGCCGTCGGAGTCATCTGTGCTGTCATACTCTGCCGGCTGGAATCCGGTGGTGGCTACCGCCTCCTGCTCCTGCCGTGGTGACCGTCGGGGTTTGTCCCCATCCGGCTGCTGCACCGCCTGCGACCGTTCTGTGGTCTTCTTGGGTGTGGTACCGGTGTTCCCGGAGGTCGCTGGGCTGCCACGTGGCACAGGGACCGGACACTCTGCCACCCGGTGGCCTGGTTGATTACACCAGAAACAACGGAATCCCGGCCGAGGGGACGGACCGGAGGGCCCCGAGGCCGAGGTTTGGCCCCTACGGCCGTCGTCTCTGGGTCTCTCCCCTGCCCTCCGGGGTGCAAGCGGTTCCTCCCCCCTCTTCCGGCACCCTTGCAGCCCTGCATCCAGTTCCGCCACCACCCGGAACCACTCCCGAAGCCGGTTCGGAACACCCCGAACGATGCATGCCTGCCGTAACTCACGGTCCAGGCCCGCCCGAAAGTGATGAACCAGGAGACGCTCTGGCCAGGAACGAAGTCTCCCAGCCACCCGTCGGAAGTCTCGGACGTACTCCCTGGCTGGCTGGCCTCGCTGCTTTAACACCAGCACCTCCGCCTCGGCCCGCTGGACCCGGGAAGGATCCTCGAACCGAGCCCACAAAGCGTCCAGGTACAAGCCTGCATCCACCAGCTCCCATGCGTGGTCGCTATACAGGTCCGCCGCCCACGATGCGGCCTCGTCCCGCAGGCTCGCTGTTACCGCCGCCACCATCACCCATTGGGAGGTATAGAACTGGGCGTAACGGTCCAGGTGGATGATGACGTGACTCAGGAACATGGCTAAGCTGTCCGGGTGGCCGTCGAATGTCACCGGTATCGGTGGCGGTCCCCATGCCGGCCCCGGAAACCACAGGGCCATAGGCGGCCCTGCTCCCCGTTGACCGTCACCGGCTGGGGAGGCCCGGCGGTCCCCAAGGCCAGCCATCCGCCAGTCTGGAGCCCCGGATGACCCCGCCGTCCCCCTCCCGGGCGGCCCGCCAGGCTCCACCATTGGTCTTCCCTCCCGACGTGGGCGTGACAGGGCTGGCGAGCCGCTCAGGACAGGAGCCCCTGCCTGAGAGGTGTCACTCCCGGGAGGGCCTCGGAACCATGGACTAGCCAACCGGAAACGGGCTGGCTCTACCGGGACCGGCTGCATCCCGGCGCTGGACCAAGGTATCGACCCATGGCCGGTCTCCATGCGTGTCCAGGGGGAAGGCTCCAGGCACCCCACCTTGCCGTAACGGTCCCGCAGGATGTCCATCATCCGGCTTCCAGGTGCCATGGAATAACTCCATTCCTCCTCACTGTCTTCCACCGCCTCTCCCTCCAGCCAGTCAGAGGACCCCCGGCACCCGAGGTAGGCGCTTGGCCGGGTTCCGAAGGCTGAAGTCCCCCAATGATGCCGGGACCCCTGGCTGCTGGGACTCACCCAACGTGGCTCCAGGCTGTGAGGCCCGCTCCTTGGGCCTCACTACCAGCTGGGTGTCCCCGGCCTCCTCTGCAGGCACTGGCACAGTGTCACCGACTGGCTCAGCCGCCTCCTCCGCCGGGGCAACCCCTTGAGTTCCCTCCGCCATTCCCTTCTCGGCACCAAAGGAACTGGAAAAGGATGAACAGGTTAGGGAGCGCTGACTTACTGTCAGGATGTCCTCCTCAGTGCTCCAACAAAAGAAAAGAGCCAGCAGGCAGGTACGGATGACAAGCAAACTGTGTTTATTCCGTGCTGGAAAAGGTCAGCGCTGGGAGTGAACTGCTCCCAGCGCTTTACATAGCGTTTCAACCCAGAGCCCTGCCCCCCAGCTGGCAAGCCAACATCCGGCGCGTTGCCTACATAGGTGGCCAGTCAGGCATTCATTTCCTCCCCCTCTGGACACGCAGCGGGCTGCCAGCTGGAGCAAGCCCCAGGTCTGTGTATGCTGTCATTCTGCCTGCGATGCCAGGGTCCAGGTGGGTATCGCCAGGGGGTCTGTTTCACTCTCGCCGTCCTGTCCCTGCCCCACCCCACGCACCACCGCCTCCCGCGGCTCGACGCCGTCCGTCCCTGCTCCGTGGCTGCCACAGCGTTTTCCCCTCCTCTGGCCCTGCAGGGCTTCCCTCTGTGGCGTTGGCAGGGATTCCCTTCCTCTGCAGCCTGCTGGGGGGAGGGGGAATGTCCCCTCCACAGCGCTCCCGACGCCCACAGCAAACGGCGTCCCGACACCGGTCCCAGCGGCACACGGCCCTAAACGGCCCGTTGGCACCCCCTGCAGCTGCTCCGACCGGCGAAGAGGGAGGCGGGCAGCCGCGGCACCAACAAGCTCCAGCGCCGAACAGCTGACAGCCTCCGGTCAGTGAGGAAGGGCGACGGGAGGCGGCAGCGTGGCGAGCGAGGTCCCGCCCGCCCAGGAATGTCGGCCCCACAGGGCCCGACAGATGGGCCATGTTGATGGCCGATCTTTTCCCCGTCAGTTCGAAGAGCTGCCCCGGATCAAACGGGAGGGCTGCCACCCTTCCGCGATGACTCGGGGGTCCTCTTCATGCTCGTCGCCCCTACAGGGCGACTTCCGACCCTTTTCAGGCAGGAGAAAAACCGGACGGCGGAGAGAGCGATCGCCCCGAACGTCCACCCGCGCCGCGATGAGAGAGCAGCTGGGCAGTGAAATTGGTTTCTAGGAACTGTGGAGGTGAACAGTTACTAGAAGATCAGCTAATAACCATGTCAGAAATGGAGGAGGAGCAGCAACAAATCTCGGCTATGTACAAACTTATACTTGAAAAAATTCTTGAAGCCACTGAGATAATTAAATCTAGACTGAAAGACAAAGGCGCTAGCTTAAATCTACAAAGCGAAACCCTGACTGCAACTAAAGAACTTACAATTCAAAAAACAACAGAAGCGCAAGAACTTAATACCAAGACGGAGGACTTTAAAGATCAACAAGTACAGCTTACTGAAAATTTAGACAATCAAACAACATCTATAAAACTGGACATGACGTTCTACACAAATCAGAAGAAACTTGAAGAAGAAGAAGAAGACCAGATCGAATTGAAGACAATTATATTGGAGCAAATATGGGGAGATGGGCCATCAGGGCGACAACTTAATGATTATAAAGGGGCCAGTTCTTCTAGGAAACTGACAACTAGATGGTCTCCTTTGATTCAAGTAACATATACAAGAATGAAGGGAGATCTATCTGATGAGTTAAAAGCATTGGTATGGAAGCCTGGTTGGCATAAAAAGAAAGCTAGAGTTAGACTGAAAAAAGGGGGTCTTTTGGTCTTCTAGAGAGGATCCTAAATTGCTAACTATTGGGCTAAAGGGAGATTTTGAGATAGTGGGAAATTTGATTACTAGATTAAAATAGTTGGAAAATAGTAAAAAATAAGGGATTAATTTGTTTACTATGGAGAATTTAGATTTATATCGGAAATGAAAACTAACTACTAGGAAATAGGTTCGAATTATTGTATAGCCCAGATAATATAGATAACAAAGGACACTTTATTATTAAGGTGATGATGTATTAGGGTGAGAAATAGAAAATGTTTATGAAATAAAATTAGAATATATTCAAGTAAATAATATGTGTATTTTTGACATTATAATTTTTATGTACTGAGACAAAGGAAATTTGGGTTACCCGAAACTTAAACACTGTGGATATTAAAGGTTAAACTGGAGTACTGTAATTAAAAACTAAAAATTAGGTAAAACGTAAAAACAGGATATGGATATGTATAAGCAAAAATGTATTGATAAATGTGATAATGAAGTTTTAACTGAGTTTGACACAATTGAAATTTACGAGCTTAAATATGATACAGCAAATGTTAAGGGAAATAGAGAAGAAATATTTGATGATGTAACCTGAGATATGTACTAAAGATTTTGTTATTGTACTTTTGACTACCCAATCACCACGTTACTTTCCAAATACAGTATACAAATGTAAAACTGGAAAACCAATAAAACTTGTATATATATATATATAAATCCCTTCTAGGTGTGATACAAAGATCCCACAGTGCTTGTCCTACAACTCTTATACATGCAAATTTTAATGGAAGTTACAAATTATTCTGAACCTGTAAAAAACAAACAAAAAAGCATTCTTGCTCCTGTTTGATCTTCATCCTCTCATCAGACACTGCAAAAAATCATCGAACTCCAGGATAAGTATAAAAAACAACTGTTTATTGCTAAGCTTTCGTCGGTCCCCTGCCGACGTCATCAGAGTGAAAGCCGGAGGTTGGAGGGTCTGCTTATAAAGCCGGCTGTTTCAGCACTGTGCT
Organism: Azemiops feae; assembly: GCA_023970755.1. Lineage (NCBI taxonomy): Eukaryota > Metazoa > Chordata > Lepidosauria > Squamata > Viperidae > Azemiops > Azemiops feae. Next base: position 34,930 of record JALGBA010000585.1, read on the forward strand.
CATCAAGCGCGTAACCGGTCTACCCATCCCAGTCGATCGTATTCTCCCTAATTGCGTCGCATCCGCTTGTGTGCGTTTGGATCTTGATGTCTTTCCTCCTCTCGTTTCTACTTTCCCCGCCTGCTCCGCTCGTATCTGGTTGTTTGAAGTTGTTGCCGGATCATCCTCCGATTTGTCTCGTCCTACAGCCCCCATGAGTCGTTGTGTAATCATATCTGGTGGCATTTCTCCTATCATGTGCGCCACACTGTCCTCGTTGGTCTGTCGTTTCTCTCCTAATTCTAAGGCGAGTTGTGTTGACATTTCCTTCTTTTTGCTCGTTGTGATTTCATGTTGTCCCCTGGGTAAGCAACCTGGGTCTTTCTTATCCTCCTCCCTCTTGTGTGTGGGCGGTGCTCTTTGTAAGCGCTGTGGATCTTTATGTTGTTGTTCATGCTTCCTTAGCGTCTGGTAAGCTGGCAGCAAATCTATATGGCGGTTGATTGAATACTCATTCGATAGCCAGGCCTCTTTAAGCAACTGGCCCCCCTTAGAAGTGTCCTGGGCAATGGCCTCCACTCCTGCAAAGTCGAATGAGTGGTTGTTGCTGACCATGTGTGCCCACACCTGTGAGTGTTGCTCATGCCATCTGACAGCCAATTTGTGCTCATGGACCCTGGTCTTAAGTCGCTTGGCCGTTTCCCCGATGTAGTTGCAGTGGCAGTTGTTACATTTAACCCTGTAAACCACTGATGATCTTTCATCATGGGGCAGCAGCTCCTTGGGGCGCATCACTTTGGCGCGCAGAGTTTGGTTTGGCTTATGTGCTACGTTGATGTTATATGGTGCCAATATCCGTGCTGTCGCCTCTGACACGCCATTGATGTATGGTATCATTGTCCAGACTGTAGTTGTTGGTTTGTTTTGTGTTCTATGGGGCTCCTGATGTCTACTGTACTGCCGGATAAAGTCCATTGGGTAGCCATTGTGCCTGCATATACGGTAGAGATGGGTCCGTTCTTTAATTTTTGCTTTCTTCGTGTTGCAGTGCGTGTCTATTCGCCTGAACAGCGTCTGGATGCAGCTGATCTTATGCGATACCGGATGGTTACTTCTATAGTGCAAAATCCTGTCCGTATGTGTCGTTTTGCGGTGGACGGTCGTGTGGAGGGTGCCGTTGGTTTGGCGGCTGACCAATACATCTAGGAATGCCAGAGTACCATTGGCCTCTTCCTCCGCTGTAAATTGGATATCCAGGTAGACTGAGTTTAGTTCTTTCATGAACCTGGCACTATCTTGTCATTTGATGATGGTAAATGTGTCATCGACATACCTGGCCCAAAATTTGGGTCGGTAGTCAGACATCACTTTAGCTTCCAGTTGTTGCAGGACCGCCTCTGCAATGATTCCAGAAATAGGAGATCCCATTGGTGTGCCCTTTACCTGTTCATATATTGTACCCTGGAATGCAAAGTATGTTTTAAGGCACAGGTTCATTAATTGCATGACATCTTCTGTGTTAAGTGAGTTGTGGTGTCGTGGTTCCTCCTGTCGTAGTCGGTTCTTTATCACCGAAATAGCCAGGTCTTGTGGAATGGAGGTAAATAGTGATGTTACGTCGAACGACATCATAATTTCGTCATCCTCCACCCTTAGCAGTTTTAACCTTTGTAGGAACTCTTCCGATGATCTTACTGTGGTCATGCTACCCTCCACCAGATGTTGTATCTGTCCACTCAGCCACTTGGCCAAGCCGAAAGTTGGCGTGTCTCTGAATGCTATAATAGGTCGCAGCGGGGTCCCTTCTTTATGAATTTTTGGCAATCCATAGAACATTGCCATAGCCGAGTCTTTGGGTCGTATTGCCTTTAAATCATCTTCACTAATTTTGCCCTGTCTTCTGAATTTCTCCACTATCTTATTGAGCTGATTTTTTAATGTTATCATCGGGTCTTTTGCAACGGTTCGATATGCATTCGTGTCATTAAGTAGGGCCTGGACTTTGTGGTTATATTCGGGCTTGTCCATGACGACAGTTGCCCTGCCCTTATCCGCTGGTAAAACAATAATGGAGCTTTCTCTCCGTAGTTCCTCTAGGGCCTCTTTCTCCATTGCTGACAAGATGTGACATTGTCTGTGGCCCATAAGTAGTCCCGTGACTTATATATACACACATATACACATATACATACATACACCCATACACACAGTATATATATATATATATTTGTTTTCTGAGGTTTTCACGGGTGTTTGTATGTAGGTCTTTGGTACTTCGGGTTTTCTCCCGCGTAAAATTGGAAGTGTCTTGGCGACGTTTCTACGAAGTCCCATTCGTCATCTTCAGGCTGGCGTCTTCGGCTTCATGCTTCTAGGAGCAATGTGTGATCGCAGCTGTTTCTTCCTTTTAACTGCCAGTGGGGGTATGAACTGATTGGGTGGGAGCTTGGCTGTGTTCTGATTGGGTGGAGGTGTGTTCTGATTGGTTAGGGGCTTGGCTGTGCTCTGATTGGATGGGGGGTTGGATGTGCTCTGATTGGCTGGGGGTGTGTTCTGTTTGGGTGGGGGCTTTGTTGTGCTCAGATTAGTCTGAGTTGCAGGGGGATTTGAGATGGAGAGCTGCGTTGCTGTTGTACAGCACAGCCAAGCCCCTAACCAATCAGAACACACCTCCACCCAATCAGAACACAGCCAAGCTCCCACCCAATCAGTTCATACCCCCACTGGCAGTTAAAAGGAAGAAACAGCTGCGATCACACATTGCTCCTAGAAGCACGAAGCCGAAGACGCCAGCCTGAAGATGACGAATGGGACTTCGTCGAAACGTCGCCAAGACACTTCCAATTTTACGCGGGAGAAAACCCGAATTACCAAAGACCTACATATATATATATATGATGTGATACTATGCACTCAAGATAATAAACCTTTTGTTTTTATATTAGCAAACACTGCAAGAGCGTAATATTCTTGAATGTTTCTCTTTTATACTTCTAAAGACATCAAAATAAATTAAAGGTGTTGTACATAATTACAGAAGTAGTTAACTTATTTTATCTTTTTAGTTTAGTACAAAGATATCTGCAAGTTCATTGCCGAAATACACCTTATTTATAAAGATCTGTTCATTCTAACACTAATAATCAAAGGCTCTTTTCACGTCTGATCTTCTGCATTTCCAGGTGAGAAAGCTGTTAAAAACTCTAATTTGAGAAGTTTTGAGTATTTTTTCATACCTCAACGTAGCTTCCTAAGCAAATGGAATACTAGGGCAATTTGGAAATAAATCTCCCTTTGGTTATCAATGACAGACACTCGCAGATACAGAACTTTTATTATACACATTAGAAAACTACAACATTACATTACTTTTTGACATAATCATCATTCAAATTGAGGCACTTGTCATAACGTCTTACAAGGTTTGAAATTCCTTAGTAGTTGCTCAGCGCCAAATCTGGGCTATGGGGGGGTTATCATAAACATCCCAACGGAACTGCTTCAAAAGTACTTGGGTGCGTATAGCAGTGTGTGGGCGAACATTATCGGGAACCAACACCACACCGGAAGTGGTGCCATAGAAAATCCCGCCAAATGTGAAGATGCCAAAGGAGTACTGCTAGTGACGTTCATGGAGCGTGGTTCAACCATCAATTCAGAGGTCTACTGTGAAACGTCACAAAAACTCAGATGAGCCATCCATAACAAGTATCAGGGCATGCTGACCTCCGGTGTGGTATTGGTTCATGATAATGCTTGCCCGCACACTGCTAGATGCACCCAAGAACTTTTGAAGCAGTTCCATTGGGATGTTTTTTGTTTTTTTTTTAAATATATTTTATTGGATTTTTATGGGGTGGGAAGGTTACATCAAAGTGCTTAGGAAACACCGTGGAGATGGGTACATCAAACATCCAAAAGAAAAATCACAGATATATAGCTCAAGTTGATTCATTGAAAATTCCCTCTCTAATTCCCTCATATAGTATTACATATTCAAATTAATACATTTCTAAATAAACTTCAAACAATCCTATCAAACATCAATCACATTTCAATTATAAAAATCCCAATCCTGTTTTTAGGCTTTACTAATTTACAGTTACCATATTCCAATTAGCCTTAAATAAACATATTATTAACACTTCGGGTGTCCTTCATTTCCCTTTTTAACATAATAATTATATCTGAAATGAGTATATTATTCCCACAATAACATTCTTATGTTTTCTTCATTAATACCATTTCTTCTCTTGTCACCAATCCCTCTTATTCTTCTTCTATTACAAAATAATTATCTTATTTAAAATAAAAATATCAGTCCAATAGATACATTTCTATCTCTTTTAAATATATATTCTATCAATTCATCTATGTCTATAAAAAGTCTTTTTAGCCCAGTAGATAAAGTTTACCTCTCCAAATAATTATCATATTTAAAACAAAATATTATTACAAAGGATATCCTCTTACAGAATTCACGTACTCCGTTAGTTATTAAATCAGTCAAAATCTCAAAAGCCTTTTTAACCCATTAAATGAAATTTTAAAACACATTTTTAAATCTAACTCTAGGTTTCTTTCTGTGCCACACCGGTTTCCATAATAGAGTTCTTGCATTATCAAACCACAATATTAGAAAGTCAGTATTTCTCAACGCTTCAGATTGGTCAAAGTTCTCTTCCCTTTCTTCTAGTAGCCTTTGGATGGTGGAAGCCGTTTTATTCCATGTTGTAGTTACTAGTTGTTTGTCCACATTATCAGAATTTTCAATAACTTGTATCTGGGTGTCAGTCTCTATTAGTGTTGACACTTCAGGCATCTCAGTTAAAATTATTCTTTGATCATCAAGCTTCTCCATAAATTGTATTTGGGGTTGTATAAAGTTGATTTGTTCCTTAGTTTCCACAATTTCTCCCGGTATAATTTCATAGTTGAGTTGTAGGTATGGTTTCTCTTTAGGTTGTATATATTGCTCACTAGTCTCTTTAGCGCCACTCTGCTCCTTCTCCACTATTCTTCGACCTATAACTTGATCCGTCAAAATTTGGAAGTAAGAGTTCATATCCTCCGTGGCTTCCAAGATTTTTTCCAGTATAAGCTCATAATCCAGCTGTGTGTTAAGTACCTCCATGTCAATGGTGAAAGGATCTTTTAATCTTTTAGTGAAGGCTATATTTCGTAAAAGTCAACAAATATTCACCTCCATTTCTTAGTAGACCAAATCACCACAGCTGTTTCAGTTATCTTACTCTTATCATCCTTTGAAGGTTAGAGCCATCCTCCAGCAATGAAAAAAATATACAGTTGCAGTAACACTTTTCGTCACAAGATGTCCTCAGCAGGCTATAAGGTCTTTCTTTCCAAGTTAATAGATTTTTTGTTTTTCACATTAAAAAATAAAAAATAAAGAAGAGAGGCCTCTCCAAAATAGTAAATAGTGTAGTTATAATAGTAATAATCAAAAATAGAAATGTTTTCATGCTCCCTCAGTATTCCAGGAGTTGAATAGTCAATAAAAAATTAACTGTTTTTGTTTTTTTTTCAATTCCCAAAGCTGTTTTTCCCAAGTGCCCAAACGCTGCTCTCTCACAGCAGGGAAGTAATTCAAATACAAAAGCTTTTTACAGGAGAGTAATTAGGGAAAGAAGGGGGAGGAAAGGTCTCACCCGGATTCTCCACGGGGGTTCTTTATGCTTAGTTGTTCTTCTGGCTTTCGGCTGGTGCAGCAAAGTGATCGTCCATTTTACTGGCCGATCTTTTCTCCGACGGCCCTAAGGAGCTGGCTCGGACTGAGGAAGGAGCTGCCACCCTTCCCCTGTCAACGAGGGCCTCCTCAACGGTGATCGCCCCTCCAGGGCGACTTTCGACCCGATTAAGGGTCTACCGGTGGAGGGAAAACAGCCGGTGGGAGAGACGGAGCTCTCCGTGCGACTGCGTGTGCCGCGATACGGAACCGGAAGCCCCCCATTGGGATGTTTTTGATCACCCCCCCAATAGCCCAGATTTGGCGCCAAGCAACTACTACTAAGGAATTTCAAAACTTGTAAGAAGTTATGACAAGTGCCTCAATTTGAATGGCGATTATGTCGAAAAGTAATGTAATGTTGTAGTTTTCTAATGTGTATAATAAAAGTTTTGTATCTGCGAGTATCTGTCATTGATAACCAAATGGAGGTTTATTTCCGAATTGCCCTCGTAGAAAATGGCTTAAAATTAGTAATGGATCTATAGTGAGAAAAGTTAGTTTTTATACAGACATTTTAAAAACAAGCAAACCAAAACAATTCAGTCATATTATGAGCATATTATTATCCATGTCTGGGTGAATGACTAGGTGGGGGCAGATTAAAAAAAATAGCTAGTTCAATTTAACGTAAGATACAAAGCCATATTACTTAGAAAGCAGTACTCATCCCAATAAGCAAAAATAATCTTATTTTAAAAAGTCTAGTAATGGGCTTTTCAACAAACTGATGGCAGTACTCCAAAGTCCTTATTTGCTAAAATGCAGTGAGAAAAGAAACACATTTCACATTTTTATGTCCTGCCAATCATGGGTGCTTCACTAAGTCCTAAGAGAGTTCTGTTCTGAATACTGCCACTTGTACATTGTTTAGTGTGCATAAAAAGGGGTTTTTATAAATCTAGAGTCCAGTCAATGGGAGCCTTAAAGATACAAGACTACATATTATAAGCCACATAGATCGGATCTAACTGGTCTGCCAAAAATCCATCGCGTAGGTGCATTTGCTGCTTCTCTCCACGGGAGTTGATAGGGATGACCCCAACGTCCACCACCACCATGACCCCAACAATCAGATAGTGTTCCTCCAGAACCACGTTGGTGATCAAAGGAACCAGGTCTAAGGCTTCTTGTTCTGATCCATCCAGTTCAATGACAACGACCAGCAAATTTGTCCAGGTAAACACCGCGCTGGAAGGTGATGAGGAAAATTATATCAATAGACTCCATGCATGCGGGGAGACCGAAAACAATTATTGTACTACTTTGGAAGGATAATTCTAACCTGTAAAAAAGGATTAACAATAGATGTCTACATAAACTTTGAAATTGATATTTTTTTATAAAGGGGCAAATAAAAGAATTTTCAATCAGTTTGGTCAAATTCCTTGCAGCTGTTCAATTACAGAAATTTCCAGGCAATATATTTTATATTCATTTATTTATTCATTAACCATTGCTTGCCCTTTTTGAAAAACTTTAATATCCTAGACAGTGTTTGCAAGCATGGGGAACAGAGATGTAACAAACTCTCTCCTTACCAAAGACCAGAAATAGTCTCTTCAAAAGCCTCAAAAACACTAAAGAAGCACAAAATTGCACCCACAGGAAAATGAGTGATTGGAGAAAAGACTGGATTTGGAGAGAAGAGAAGTCTTTGTGGGAAACAAAGTTCTACTAGGATGCAAAGTTTTACTATGGTGAGTTCAGCTGAGTAGTGTGGCTGTCAGTACTCTTTGTTGGGGAGAGAGGAACCTTTGTTATGCTGAAGAGAGAGAGGAGACAAATCACAGCAACTCAGCATTTATTATGGCTTCTTTTGTCTTATATCAACTGCAAAACAATGTCTATATATTTACTCTAATTTTTCAGTATTAACTGCATATTTTTTTACCATTAACTGTGTATACTTTCAAGGACTATAATTTGTAAAATAATTGGATGCAATCTGTGTGCAAAAGTTGTTTTCTCCAACCATAAATGCAGCATATTTATAAGGATTATAATCTCTGAACTGCATTTATATGAATTAAATATAAATGTACTGCAATGTACATAAGGAATGAATGGATATGTACACAATGAATGAATGTACATAATGAATGGAATGAATAAATGGAATGTACTAATAAAAGGATACAAACTATTCAAAAGAAACAGACCTAACAAAAGAGGAGGTAGAGTTGCATTATATGTTAGAGATCACTTCCTCTCTACAGAGGTGCATAAAACAAAGGATGAAAGCCTTCTAGAATACATATGGGTCAACATACAAGGAAAAAAGAATGACATTACCATAGGTGTATAGTACCGGCCACCCAACTAAGCAGAAGAAATAGGTGAACTTTTTGCTAATCAGTTAACCAATGTATGTAGGAAACACACCACAGTAGTAATGGGGGACTTTAACTACCCTGACATCAACTGGGAAACAAACGGGAGATCGAACAGATTCCTGACCAACCTACCTGACAACATCATCACCCAAAAGGTAGAGGAGGCAACTAGAGGGACAGCTATACTGGACCTTATTCTTACCAACAGAGAAAAAGTGATAGAGCATATTGAAGTTGTAGGAACTTTAGGGGAGAGTGACCATGTCATATTAGAATTCAATATAAAACAGAACATAATCAAACCAGCGTCTTAGACTTTAAAAGAGCTGATTTTAACAAACTCAGAGAGAGCTTGGGAAGGAACCCATGGATGAAAATCCTAAAGGGGAAAACAACTCAAGAAGTGTGGGAAACTCTGAAAAATATGTTCATAAGAGCCCAGGCCAGTTCAATACCACTAAAAAAGAAAACCAAGAAAAAACCAGCATGGTTGCACAAAGAACTCTCAGACCAACTAGGAGAAAAAAAGGATAAGTACAAAAAAATGGAAGGAGGGACAAATAAGGCAGAATACAAACAAATACCTGGAACCTGCAAAGATGAAGGTAGGAAAGCGAAGGCTTTCAAAGAAGTAAGACTTGCAACAAATGTCAAAAATAATTTTAAAAGGTTTCAACACATAAAAAACAAGAAAAAAGTCAAAGAAATGATCGGTCCACTAATGGGAAAAGATGGCAAAGAAATAACAGGCAATAGACAGAAAGCAGAACTACTTAATTAATACTTTGCATCTGTCTTCATGCATAAAGAAAACACAAGTCAACTTACCAAAAACAGAACCGTAAATGACAGGTTAGGAATTCAAATTAAAATATGCAAAAATAAGGTAAGAGAACACCTGTTAGCTCTAGACAGATTCAAATAACTGGGTCCTGATGGACTACATCCCAGAGTTCTGAAGGAACTATCAGATGTGATTTCAGAACCATTGAAACATATCTTTCAAAGTTCTTGGAGCACCAGGGAACTACCAGAGAACTGGAAAAGAGCTGATGTGGTTCCCATTTTCAAAAAAAGGGGGGGAAAAACAGATCCAAGAAATTACAGACCAATCATCCTGACATCAACTTTAGCCACTCTGAGACTCAACCTACAAAACGAGAAACTACAACAAAAGGAAGAAGACTGTATTCAAAATGAACATAATAAGGAACAAACAACTACCAGAAGAAATGAACCTGTACTTGAACCTTTAAGGAGTTAGGAGCACAGGTGGTGTTTACATCTGTACTTCCAAACAAAGGTCAACATCCAATGAGGGAAAAAAGGCTTTTAGAAATAAACCACTGGCTTAAGGGATGGTGCTGTCGAGAGAATTTCGGATTCCCAGACCATGGTCTGCATTACCTATATGAAGGACTTCTGACAAGGGATGGGCTGCACCTCACAAGAACTGGAAAGAATGTATTTGGAAAACGATTGGCTCAGCTTATCCAAAGGGTTTTAAACTAAAACTGAGGGGGGAGGGTGACCATTCTTTACGATCTTTAGTAAATAATCCCAAGCATAAACCCCAAGACAACCAATTGAACAAGGAGGTAGGGAGTGGTGGGAAGGAAGAAAAACTCAGTTATAAAGCAGGAGATGTAGGAAGCATACCCAGGGTCAGCTATAAACGACTCAGATGCCTATACACTAATGCTCAAAGCTTGAGGAACAAACAGGGTGAGCTTGAAGTACTAGTACACAAAGGCAGGTAAGATATTGTTGCCATTACTGACACTTGGTGGTATGAAACTCACAACTGGAATGTAATGATGGAAGGATATAAACTGTTCAAAAGAAACAGACCTAACAAAAGAGGAGGTAGAGTTACATTATATGTAAGTAATCACTACACCTCAAGGATGAAAGACTCCTTGAATGCATATGGGTTAATATAAAAGGAAAAAGAATGACATTGCCATTGGTGTGTTTATTTATTTATCCAATTTATTGGCCGCCCATCTTACTACGGGGTAAATCATAATATATATACAGTATACTGTATATATTAAAAACATAAATTAATACCAAATGCTATGATCAAATTACAGATGGGAAGGGTGGGGGATGGGAGGAGGTGGGATCTGTTGTTAATCAATCAACCACATCCACAGTGATGCTCCCTCATTGGGGCCCCAAGCTAACTGGTAGAGCTAGATTTTTAGGCTTTTACGAAAGGTCAGGAGGTTTTTGGCCGACCTCACATCAGAGACCTAACAGCAGAGAAGGCCCTTAACTACCCTGACATCAACTGGGAGACAAACTCTGCATCAAGTGGGAGATCGAAAAGGTTCCTGAGAAGCCTAGCTAGAAGCCTAGCTGACAACTTTGTCATACGAAAGGCTAGAGGGTCAGCTATACTGGACTTAATTCTTACTAACAGAGATGAAATGATAGAGGGGATAGAACTTGCAGGAACTTTGAGGGAGAGTGACCATGTCATATTGGAATTCAATATAATGCAGACACAATAGAACAAAATCAAATTAGTGGCTTAGACCACGGGTTGGCAACCCGCGGCTCCGGAGCCGCATGCGGCTCTTTGAGCCTTCTCCTGCGGCTCCGAGCCTCCTGCACCATTTGCAGAGAGAGAGACAGAGACAGAGAGAGGCACTTGCACTTCCCTTCTCTCTCTCTCTCTCTCTCATGTGGACTTGCCCCCTCACGGGGCTCCTGATTGGCCCTGTGCCTGGGTGCCCCGCCCCCTGGGAGAAGCATGGCCAGGAAGTCCCTTTCCTGGGCTGGCCCCGTCCGAGGTGCACGTGGCTGGGGAGCCGCGCAGGGAAGCCCCGGGATCCCCACTCGGAGCGGCCCGCTGGAGCCTTCGCTGAGTGGGCCAGGGAGAGGAAAGAGAGAGAGAGAGAGAGGAAAGAGAAAAAGAGAACGAGAGAGAGAGAAACAGAGAGAGAGAGGAAGCACAAGTGCCTCTCTCTCTCTCTCTCACACACACACACACACACACACACTGAGTGGGGGAAGAGGACTGGCAGACCAAGGGCAGAAAGAGGGAGGGAGAGAGAGAGAGACAGAGAGAGAGAGAGACAGAGAGAGAGAGAGAGAGACCCTTTTAACATCTAAAATGAAGATAACACTGCATATATCCTTTTTTACCTTTATTATATATAATAATGCATAGGGATAGAATCAAGATCACGTGAAGTATTAATACCACTTTACAATGCCTTGGTAAGGCCACACTTGGAATATTGCATCCAGTTTTGGTCACCACGATGTAAAAAAGACGTTGAGACTCTAGAAAGAGTGCAGAGAAGAGCAACAAAGATGATTAGGGCACTGGAGGCTAAAGCATATAAGGAACGGCTGCTGGAATTGGGTATGTCTAGTTTAATGAAGAGAAGGACAAGGGGGGACATGATAGCATTGTTCCAATATCTCAGGGGCTGCCACAAAGAAGAGGGAGTGAAGCTATTTTCCAAGGCGCCTGAAGGCAGGACAAGAAGCAACGGATGGAAACTAATCAAGGAGAGAAGCAACCTAGAACTAAGGAGAAACTTCCTGACAGTTAGAACAATTAACCAGTGGAACAACCTGCCTCCAGAAGCGGTGAATGCTCCAACACTGGAAGTTTTTAAGAAGAGACTGTACAGCCATTTGTCTGAAATGGTATAGGGTTTCCTGCCTGAGCAGGGGGTTGTACTAGATGACCTCCAAGATCTCTTCCAACTTTATTATTATTATTATTATAATTTTGAAAGACAAAAAGGATAAGTATAAAAAAATGAAAAAAGGGACACATAACTAAGGCAGAATACCAACATATAGCCTGCATCTGCATTTCTCAGGAAACAACAACAGAATGAAAAACTGCTGGTGACCTTCTACCATTGCTCCATAGAGAGAATTCTAACCTATTGCATTTGTGTGTGGTTTGCCAACTGCACAGTAGCAGATAGGAAAGTGCTCCAGAGGGTCATTACCATCGCCTAGAGGATTATTGGCTGCCCTCTCCTCCCCCCCCTGGACATACTGTACAGTTCCCACTGTCTTAGGAAAGCTGAAAACATTCTTAAAGACTCATCTCATGCCGGAAATTCTTTTTTTGAACTATTACCATCTGGCAGACGGTACAGGATAATAAAAACAAAGACAAATAGGCTGGAAAAAAGTTTTTATCTCAGAGCTGTAACCATATTAAATACTACTGTATAGTGCAACATTGAAGTGCAATATTAGGGGCAGCGCAATGGTGAATAGAATGTGAAGTATGTGTGTATATAATGTATGTTTTTACTTGTGGTTCTTACTTGTGTGTAGTGTGCACTGTGGACAGCACTTAAGTTCGTTGTGAGATACACAATAACAATAAAGATATTCTATTCTATTCTATTCTCTATAAAGTCAGGAAAGCTAAGGCTCAGAATGAAGTAAGACTTGCAACAAATGTCAAAAATAATAAAAAAAAGTTTTTTTCAACATGTAACAAAACAAGAAAAGACGTCAAGAAAGTGATGGGCAGCAGGGAGAAAGCAGAGCTGCTTAATTCACTCTTTCCATCTGTCTTCACACAACAGGAAAAAATAGCCCAACCTACCAAAAGCAGAACCATAAAAGACAGACTAGGAATACAACTTAAAATAGGCAAGAAAAAAGTAAGAGAACACCTGTCCATCTTAGACCAGTTCAAATCACCAGGACCAGATGGATTATATCCCAGAATTCAGAAGGAGCTGGCAGACATGACCTTGAAACCAATGAACCATATCTTTCAAAGATCCTAGAGCACCAGGGAACTACCAGAGGGCTGGAAAAGGGTGGATGTGGTTCCCATCTGCAAAAAAGGGAAAAAATGGATCCAGGAATCTACAGACCAATCACCCAGACAACAATACTTGGGAAGATCCTGGAAAAGACAAGCAAGCAACAGATCTGCGAACACCTAGAAGCAAGCAAAGTTATAACCAGAAGCCAACATGGGTTTGTCAAAAACAGACCATGCCAAACAAATCTTATTGCATTCTTTGACAATGTCACAAAATTAGTGGACCAAAGAAATGCTGTGGATATAATTTACTTGGACTTCAGTAAGGCATTTGATAAAGTAGACCACAACCTACTACTTAATAAGATAGAAAAATGTGGGATAGACAGCATCACCACCAGATGGATTCGTAACTGGCTGATCAACCGCATTCAACGTGTAGTCCTCAATGGAACTACATCTACATGGAGGGAAGTATGCAATGTGGTACCCCAGGGTTCTTAGGCCAAGTACTCTTCAAAAACCTTCATAAATGATTTAGATGAAGGGATAGAAGGGATAGAAGGGGAATTTATCGAATTTGCAGTTGAAACCAAGCTAGCAGGAATAACTAACACCCCAGAAGATAGGCTCAAGATCCAAAGGATCTTGAGAGACTTGAACACTGGGCCCTAGCTAACAAATTGAAATTCAATGTAGAGAAAAGTAAGATTTTACACTTAGGCAAGAAAAACCAAATGCACAGGTATGGAACAGGTGGTACCTGGCTCAACAGTAGTAACTGCAGACTTCCGGTTCCGGTCGCAGCGCCAGCGGTTGTGCAAAGAGTATGTTCTCTTGCCGATCAGTTTCCCCCCGCCGGTAGACCCTGGACAGGGTCGAAAGTCACCCCGGAGAGGTGACCACCGTGGAGGAGGACACTCGTCTGATCGCGGAGGGAGCAGCAGCTCGCTCTGCGATCTGAGAAATCACCTTTGGGCCGATGGGGAAAAGATCAGCCAGTAACATGGCCGATCACTTAGCTGCTCCAGCCGAAAGTCACAGCAACATCTAAGCATAAAGAACCACCGTGGAAGATCCGGGTGAGACCTTTCCTTCCCTCTTGTTATCTTATTTACTTCCCTGTGAAAAGCTTCTCGCAACTATTCCCCCCTTTGAAAAAGCAGCGTTCGAATACTTGGGGAAACGAGCTTTGGAGGAAAAAAAATATAACTAATTTCTATTGTTTATTTAAGCTGTTGGAATTCGGGGGATCCTGGGGAAAAAAAAAAAAAAGCCTTACTGTGACTCTCTCTCTCTATCTGCTTGTTTTCAGCTTAAGTGGAAATTTTTAGGGAGGGGGGTGGAGTGTTTCTTTCCTTCCAACCCTTCTGAACATTTTTATCTACTTTAAAAAGAAAAAAAAAACCTCTTCGGCTGGCTGGGCGTAATGTGGATTGTATGGTTACAATATAGCTCTGAACTTGGCGTGAAGCCCAGAAAGCCTTATTGCAACAATGTAACCATTTGCAGCTGAACTTCTGAACTTGGCGTCACGCCCAGATACTGGTATATCTTTTGGAACTTACTTAATTTTTAACTTCTAGTTCGTTTGACTTTATAACATAAAATATACATACAAGAAAAATGGATTTTCTCTTGCTTGAGGATTACATTATAATAATTGACTTTTAAGACATCCTCTTCTATTATCATTTTGGATTATAAACTAGATATTCACAACACTGACTGGGACTATTGTTGTCTTTATCTTTCTGCTGGGTTTGATTATTTGTTGTTTTTTTTCTTTTTCTATTCCTGTTTGGATTTTATATTTTATAATATTATAATCTATTTCTTAAGCTGAACTTTCATTATAAAAAAAGAAAAAAGAAGAAGAATGGAATCCCACTCACAGCTTAACTATGGACTTATACTAGAAAAAAATTTGGAAATGAAAGAGGAATTAAGAGAGCATTTCAGAACGCTCAGGAAAGAGGATGCTCCAGAGTCAAAAATTGAATCTCAAACTTTAACTGATCATGACACACAACTAGATCTACAACTTAATGAGATGAAGGATTTATATCTACAACCTACTGAAGAGGAAGATGCTACACCTTATATACAAACGATGGAGATTTCTGAGGATCAAAGGCAGAATTCAACTAAAACATCTATAATCTTAAAAACAACAGAAATGGACTTTCAAACACGAGACATTAAAAATGCTGACAATACATACAAACGAATAATCACCATACTGATTAAGACTGATTATATAGTGCAGACAATATTGGGAAAAAGAGAAGAAGACTATGATCAGACGCAATTGTGGGAAAATGTGTATAGTCAAATATTAAGATGGGAGGAGCTAAAGGCCCTATTGTGGAAACCTGCTTGGCATAAAAAGAAAGTTAGAATTAGGTTTAAAAATGAGTGTTAAAACTTTATCTGATGGGTAAAATGTTTTTTAGAGACTTCAAGTGAGCTAATATTTTTGAGATTTCCAAGGTTTAAGATTTTACTCTGAGTTAATATTGATGTAAATTATGGATTTGATTATGGTCTGGAATGGCAATTATGGAAAATTGGAAAAGTTAAAATTAAAGGAGTTGGATTGAGATTGGTGAAATATTACTGATATTTTGATTTAAAAAAAAAATTTAAACTCATGTTCATTTATAAAATATGTATGTGAAATAGAATAGAATAAGAGATAGAATTTAATTGAGAAGTATAAAGTGAATAATTGGAGTAATATGTATATGTTAGAAATAATCTATATTATATGGATACCCGAATTGTATACTATATGTTTATGTAATGCTAAATTGGAATATGTTAATGGAAGTTAGTTAAGCTCGAAAACGGGTGGAAATATTATTTTTTTTGTTTGTTTGTTTGTTTTTCTTTTGATTGATAAAATAGAGAGGGAAATTTTAAAGAAGTAACTTAAATTGTTCATGTATGATTATATTCTCTACTTTGTTCCATGGAGTGCCCTATCTCCACGATGAGTCTTAAGCACTTGGTTGTAAAACAAAAAAAACTCAATAAAACTTGTTATATAAAAAAAAACAGTAGTAACTGCAAGAGGGATCTAGGAGTCTTAGTAGACAACCACTTAAATATGAGCCAGCAGTGTACTGCAGCCGCCAAAAAAGCCAATGCAGTCCTAGGCTGCATTAACAGAGGGATAGAATTGATAGGAGTAAATGAAAGGTCTTCAAAAGTTTAAAATTGTAAGAGGAAGTAGCTGCAAGAGGAAATAGCTAGCTTAAAGGTAAAACAAAATGAATTGAAAAACAGGAAAGCCAAAGCTAAAAGAATTGGATAACAGGAAAACTAGCTAAATTGGAGAACAGGAAAATTAAAAGTAAAACTGAAAAACAGGAAAGAACCTATTGTTCTAACAAGCCATAAAATATTCCAGAACTCGAAAACAAAACAATAGCTTCTCTCCCTGTTTGTTGCAATAAATGAAACAAAAGGCCTTCACTGTGTCTTGACTGGTTATTGGTCAGGCGAGCTTGCCTCTTGTCATGAAGGAAAGTAGCCAGGAGCACATTACAGCCTTGGGGGCTCCTCCGCGATTTGCATCTGTTACACCGCTGGCAGCCGGGGACATCCGAAAGGAGAGTGTGCACCTGGGTAGGTTTTCCCAGCCCTAAAAGGTTGGATTGCCCCTGCTTGAACAAAGGGGAATCAGAGATTCAAGATGGAAAGCCAGGACCCAGTGACAACCTAAGGGAAAGCTGGCCGACTGAAAGGAAGGACTTCAACTCTGCCTGACAGGTAAGATACTAGAGGGGTATCTAGATACCAGAGGGGTATCAGTGGGCAATAAGAGTTTGAAGAGGAGGGGAGATTTCCGGTGACGTCGCTGACCGTAGACCCGGGGAAATAACGCTCCATTCCCTGGGTCCGAAATTCCTTCGCTGGTGGGCCCGTTTGGGCTAAATGCCACCCTGGAGGGGTGGCCACCAAAGGGCGAACCTTTGAGGAACGGGAGCCGGCAGGAGCCGGCTCGCCGAACCCAAAGCAGCCCCTGGAACCAGCAAAAGAAAGGTGGATCGCATTTATGCGAGTCGCCATTCACAGCTGATCGTCGGAGACAGAAAACAGCTGATTCGGAAGGCAAGCAGCCAGGCCGGGTGAGACTATGCTTCTTTTCTCTTTGTGAAGTGGACTTTACTGAAAAAAGAAAAAGCCTGTCTTTAACTTGAAGCTGGAAGCCTGAAGGGAGGAAGGAGGTGGAATTTGTTCCCCCCCCTCCCGTGTAAGTGGCGGTTTAAACGATTTTAAGAAGAATTAATTTGGACTACTTTAAAACTTTTTAATTGGAGAAATCATCTTATTTTTGGAAGGAAAGGAAGATATAGTAAGTGGGAAAAGCCACTCTAACTGCTTTTTTCTGTTCTTTTTATCAACTTTAAAGAACTTTTAAACTGTGTTTCCACCCTTGGATACTTTTTTTCCCTTCAACCACCTAGTGCACGGGTCGGCAACCCGCAGCTCCGGAGCCACATGCGGCTCTTTGAGCCTTCTCCTGCGGCTCCAGTCCTCCTCCATCATTTGCAGAGAGAGAGAGAGACAGACAGAGGCACTTGCACTTCCCTTCTCTCTCTCTCTCTCATGTGGACTTATGGGGCTCCTGATTGGCCCTGTGCCCGGGCGCCCTGCCCATGGCCTGGGAGAAGCGCAGCCAGGAAGTCCCTTTCCCAGCCTGGCCCCGTCCGAAGCGCACGTGGCCAGGGAGCCACATGGGGCAGCCCCGGGATCCCCCCTGGGAGCAGCCTGCCAGAGCCTCCGCTGAGCAGGCCAGCCCTCCCGCAAGCCGGGGCCCCAGGAAAGGGGTCTGACCCGTTTAGGATCAGCGTTGCTCTGTCTCCCAACCCCTGAAGGCGCACGGCTTGCTTTGAACAGGATCAGCCCCCTCGAAGTCCCGTGCTTCCCCTGAAGTCCACCGGGAGATGGGAGGGGAGGCGGCAGCAGCTGCTCTCTCAAGGGACCTCTCGCCAGCCCAGTGGATCTGCTGGGCGACCCCTGCCCGGGAAAGGGAGGTAGGCAACGAGCGCCGGATCCCCGCAGGGGAAGCTTGCTCCGTCCATCCTTTCCTTTCGGGCGCTGTTTCTGAAAAGAGGGGGGGACCCAATTGGAGCGGGAGGACCCCTCCCCAGCCCATCCCCACACCTGCCGGTGTCCCGCGGCTTCCTGGGGAGCCTGGCTCGGGGCTTGGGGGGGGAGAGGAAGCCGGGCGCTGGAGGGAAGAAAGGCCGCCTGGAAGGATCAGTGCATGTTGGCCGGGGGTTTCCTCTCCTTGGGGCAGGGGTCCTAGGAGCCTGGCTCCCCCCACAGCCCGGTGCTGGGTTTCCCCCCCCCCGAGTATACTGCAGGCTGGTTTGCAGGGGGGGCTGCAGTGGGGTCCCCAGATGGGCAGGGCAGGGAATTGGGTCTGGGCTGGGTCTTCTTGAAGACCCCGGGGTGTCTCTTCCTGATTCTGCTCAGCTCCGGGTCTTTGCTCCGAAGGGAGCCCGGCTGAGCGGCTTTGGGGGTCTTCCAAGGGGGGCTGGCTGTGCCGCTCACTGCTCAGAGCTGGAGGGTCGACCCCCCGCCCCGCAGAGAGAGCGAGAGAGCGCAATTGAAGGAATTTGCCAGGGTGACCGAGCGCTGATGTTCAGCCTTGCACCACGTGGCAGCAGCAGTTCTGAACCTGGAAGGCTTCCAGGGCGTGACTGAGCATATTCGGGAACGGCTCTTTCCCCCTTCAATGCCCCAGAGTTGCTTCCCCAGGCCTGCTGGCAGCTCCCTTCCCGCTCGGTGCTGCCTCCGTGGCCGCTGCGTCATCTCAGCCACCAGCAGAATCCTCCTCATGGTCAGCCTCCTCCTCCGCCTTGCGAGCGGAGCTGGCTTCGGCTGCCGTGTGGACGGGAGGCTGGAAATAGATGCGTCCTATTTTGACGGAGGGAGCTGGGTTGGTGCAGGCGTGTGTGTTTGTGTGTGTGTGTTCCCCCCCTTGCTGTTTCTTAAGTTGCTTCCCTGTTCAAGTTAAGCAGAATTGGTGCGGTCGCTTCTCTAATTAAATCCATCTGGATTTGGGATTTCAATTCAGCAGTCGGTGTTTTCAATAGTGCAAAAATCTCTTTCGGTAAGGCTGGGTTTCTCAACCTCTGCAACTTTCAGAATTCTGGGAGTTGAAGTCCACCACCCCTCCTCTGAAAGTTGCAGAGGTTGAGAAACACAGCTAGAAGGACTGCCAGCTTTATTTAGCCTGGCAGGCTCGTTTGAGATTTGGAGGTAGGGGCGTGTTGTGGCTGCTCTAACAAAATGGCTAACTGATGGGTGTCTATGTTTTCTCTAAGTGAGTTTCTCTGCTATGGAGATCAGGAGGGCAGAGACCTATTCAAAAGAGAGTGATTTATTAGAATTCTCCAAGAGAAAGAAAAAAGGAAGGGGGGGAGAGAGAGAAGGAGAGGAAAGAGAGAGAGGGGGGAAAGAGATAAAGAGAGAGGGGAGAGGAAAGAGAGCAAGAGAAAGAGAGAGAGAGGAAAGAAAGGGGGGAGAGAAAGAGAGAGAGGAAAGTGGGGGAGAGGAAAGAGCGAGGGGGGAGAGGAAAGAGAGAGAGAGAAAGAGGGAGAGGAAAGAGAAAGGGGGAGAGGAAAGAGAAAGAGAGAGAGGAAAGAGAAAGAGAGAGAGGAAAGTGGTGGAGAGGATAGAGCGAGACAGGGGGGAGAGGAAAGAGAGAGAGAAAGAGGGAGAGGAAAGAGAAAGAGAGAGAAGGAGAGGAAAGAGGGGGGAAGCACAAGTGCCTCTCTCTCTCTCACACACACACACACACACACACTGAGTGGGGGAAGAGGACTGGCAGACCAAGGGAAGAGGGAGAGAGAGAGAGAGAGAGAGAGAGAGAGACCCTTTTGACATCTAAAATGAAGATAACACTGCACATATCCTTTTATATATATATATATAATAAAGGTAAAAAAGGATATATGCAGTGTTATCTTCATTTTAGATATCAAAAGGGTTTTGCGGCTCCCAGTGTTTTGTTTTTGGTGGGAAACGGGTCCAAGTGGCTCTTTGAGTGTTTTGGCTTGCCTACCCCTGACCTAGTGGCTACATTGTAACTTTTTCTCTCTTTGTTCTCTGGCAGCTTTGTTTATTCAGCTGCAATACTTGGCTCAATGCCCAGACACTTGGCTGTATGCCCAGACATCGCTATCTCTCTTAAAAGCTACTGAGAGGGAGGTTTTTTTTTTTTGTCTGTGTCAGGCCTTTTTAGCCAGCTGTATATTCCCTATAGCAAAGGAAAATATAAGAGAAGGGAATTTATTTTTTCGGGCCTTTTTCTTTTTTTTGGGTGGTTGTGGAATAAATCTGCAAATTTATAATTGGATCATAAATTGGATACGGTTTTCTTTTCTTTTTTTTCTATAATATTTTCATTTTTATATAATTTTTTTTATCTTTTTTCCCTTTTTGGGGGGGGTCTTCCCTTTGGATATAAATACACCTTTTTCCCTTTTTGGTCTTTTTGTTTGTTTTTTTCTTCTACTTTCCCTCCCTTTTGGATGGTTGTGGAAGTTTTTTTTTCTCCTTTTTTAACTATCTCCTCGCTGGAATTATTAGTATTTTTTTTTCTTCCTCCTTTCTTTTTTCTTTTTCAAATTACGTCTGCCTTGTCTCCTGATAATAGGAGGGCACTGGATTACAATTGGCCATCGGGCCCCCTGGTGGATTATAACTAGCCATTGGGCTCCTTAGTGGATTATAAATAAATACAACAATTAGAAGATGAGTGTCTCAAATTTGGCTAAAGGGGCGAAGAAGGGCTCTTCGGCCCCCGCCTCAACCTCGGTGAGCTCAGCCCCCCAAAAATCAATTACTACATACTTACAACAGGAAACCCAACAAAAAGATACTCAAGCGATACTCCAAGCAATTGTAGATTCCAAAATGGAAATGCAAAAAGATTTGGAAAAAAATTATGAAGACTTGAAAAATGATCTTCTTAAAATGGATCAAAAAATGGAAACCTTCCAACAGGCGATGACAGATACTCAACAAAGAATGCAAAAAATAGAAGATAAGTCAGTGGTGGTTGATCAGAAACTAGAAGCTTTGCAAGATGAGAACCAGAGATTGGCGCAAGCTAATGCGGAATTGGAAGACAGTATGGCTGTCATGGAGATGGAAAGAGCATCATACTTCTTAAGATCCCAAAATATTATAGAAGAGAAGGATGAGAACTTGTTAGAGTTGATGAGTGAGTTGTTGGCAGAATTACTTGGAATGGAAATGGATCAAATGAAACAAGAAATGGATCAGGTTTTTAGAGTCAATTCAAGCTATGCAAGAAGCTATAGAGTCCCCAGAGAGGTTCACGTAAGATTTCTCAAAAGATCTACACGAGATGAGATCTTGAGAGCAATAAGAGACCAACCACTGAAATATAAAGATAAAGAACTTGTAATTCTTAAACAGATTCCGAAAAGAATAAGAGAAGCCCGAAGAGAATATCAATTTTTAACAAGGATATTGTTGAATAAAGGAATGAATTTTAGATGGTTGGTCCCAGAAGGATTATTAATCTTTTGGGACTCGAAAAGATATAGATTGGATACTCCACTTAAAGCAGAGGAATTTTTTAACAATCATAGATCCTTTCTGGAAGAAGGCGACGTTGGGTCTAAGAAACCAGAGGAAACGACAGATGCAGGAGCATTGAAACAAACAGAAGAGGAAGAACCTAAAAAGACTCAATCAGAAGAAGATGTAAGGCCCAAAGATCAGAGACAGATAAGTTCTCCTAGAAGATTGAGATCCAAATACAACTAAAATCATGGAAGAGATTGAATTTTTTTCAACAAATATAAATGGTCTTAACTCCCCATCAAAAAGGAGTAAAATATTTTATAGACTACAAAAATTGAAAATGGATATAATTTGTCTTCAAGAGATGCATATTAAAAGACAACACTTTAGATTCTTAGAACAGCCAAAAATAGGCAAACTTTACTTCTCTTCGGCATTGCAAAAGAAAAGAGGGGTAGCCTTCTATATAAAAGAAAAGATGAATCCAAAACAAATTTACGCTGATGATGAAGGAAGACTATTAATGGTGGAAATTACATGGAATCAAAAACAAATTTTGATGATGGTGATATATGCCCCCAATGAGAAACAAGACCAATTTTCCCAGCAACTACATGATAAACTAATGGAAGTAAACTATCAAAATCTTTGTATACTTGGAGACTTTAATGCGATAGCTGATGCAAAACAGGATTATAAAAGCTACAAACAAGGGAAAAAAGGGGGAAATACCCTACCTAAACTTTTTCTAAAGATGAAAGATGAATTAGGTATACAAGATATATGGAGAGAAATGAACCCAGATAAAGCACAATATACATTTTATTCAAATAGGCATAAATCCTGGTCACGAATTGATATGATATGGACTTCTTATGACTTAAAGACTATGATACAGGAGATTGAAATAGAACCTAATATTTGGGCAGATCATAATCCAATTAAAATGACTTGGAAAGGAACCAGAAAGAAATTAAGATGGTGGTTGAACAAAGCTATATTGAAAGAAAAAGAATTTTTACAATTAGCAACGAAAGAAATGGAATTTTTTTTTAAATAAATAAGAAAGAAGAAACCTCCATTCAAAATGTATGGGATACAGCGAAAGCCTATTTTAGGGGCGTGGCTATAACGTACGTTGCCAAAAAGAATAAAGAAAAGAAACAAACACAGCTTAGGCTGAAAGAACAACTCAGTAACTTGGAACTGGAGCTATGAAATGATCCACAAAAGAAAAAGTTGAAGACACAAATGGAATTAATAAAACACAAATTAAATTTACTGGAGATGGATATAAGGGTACAACAGGTTAAACGATCTAAACAGATTTTTTTTGAAAATGCCAATAAACCGGGAAGATGGCTGGCATATAAATTGAAAAAAGAAAGAGAAAAAAGACTGATAAGTAAACTACAAGATTCAAAGGGCCAATTATACTGCCACAATGATGCAATTAAAAAAATTACTAAAGCTTATTATGAGACACTTTATAAGACTGAGGTGGTTTCGAATGAGGCAATACAGGACTATTTAAAAGAAGCGAATCTCCCAAAGGTACCAGAGAATATGCAATACATGTTAAACGAGAAGATAACAATGATGGAGATTACAGAGGCGATAAAAAGGCAAAAGAAAGATAAAACTCCGGGACCTGATGGTCTCCCTGCAGAATTCTATACAGCTCTACAAGATATTGTCAGCCCGATTTTGAAAGACCTTTGTAACGAAGCTTTTTCAGAGACAAAAATACCAAATTCATGGATAGAAGCCAACATTTCCCTCATACCCAAAGAAGACACTGATCTCACACAAATCAAAAATTATAGACCAATATCGTTATTAAATGTGGATTATAAAATATTTACTGCAATAATAGCAGAAAGAATGAAGACATTTTTGACTGAATTTATTCACTCGGACCAAAATGTCTTTCTGCCAAAAAGGCAGATAAAGAATAATCTAAGGATTATTTTAAATGTTTTGGAATATTACGAAAACCATCCGGGGAAACAGTTGGCGCTTATATTTCTTGATGCACAAAAAGCTTTTGATAATCTCAATTGGCAATTTATGTTCCAACAGTTGAAGGAGATGGACTTTGGTGAAAACTTTATAAACACAATTCAAGCAATTTATAATAAACAATCAGCAAGGATACTTTTAAATGGAGATTACACAGATAGCTTTGAAATCAAAAAAGGCACAAGACAGGGATGTCCATTGTCTCCCTTGTTATTTATTCTTACACTGGCTAGGAATATTAGGCAAGACATCGAGATCAAAGGATTGGAGATAAAAGACCAAAAATATAAACTACAGGCTTTTGCAGATGACTTGGTTTTTATTTTGGAGGAGCCATTGGAAACAGCTACTAAACTCTTGCAGAAAATAGAGAAATTTGGAGAAGTGGTGGGGTTGAAGATAAATAGGGAAAAGACTAAAGTATTAACGAAGAATTTAACAGAGAAACAAAAAATCCAATTTGCTAAAAAGACAAATCTTCAATTAGCTAAAAAAGTTAAATATTTAGGTATCCATTTAACTTCAAAATACACAACAATAAAAGAGGACAACTATGAGAGACTATTAAAACAAATAAAAGTGGATTTGGAGAAATGGAAAAATCTTCAATTATCATTGCTAGGAAGGATAGCGACCGTTAAGATGAACATTTTACCTAAGCTAATTTTTCTATTTCAAACGGTCCCTGTTAAATTGAGTCAGAAATTCTTTGATGAATTAAATGCTAAAATAATGAGATTTATATGGCAAGGAAAAAAAGCAAGAATTAAAATTAAATTATTACAAGATTCCAAAGACAGAGGGGGCTTCGGGCTCCCGGACTAGAGACTTTATTACCAGGCAACCATTCTGCTTTGGCTTAAAGAATGGATCACACTGAGAAATAAACGACTTCTTTATTTAGAGGGACATGATTTGCAATTAGGTTGGCATGCGTTTTTGTGGTATGAGAAAAATAAAGTACACAAATACTTTCAAAATCATGCCATAAGGAATGTATTGTTTTCAGAGTGGGAAAGAATGAAACATAAAATTTACATGAAAATACCTGAGTGGCTTTCGACAATGGAAGCCTTTATTTATCCAAATTTAATTAACTATGATAAACTCGTTAGTTATAAAGATATTTTGGACAAAGATGGAAAACTTAAAGACAGACAAGTTCTTCAGCAACAGGGTATTGACTTAACATGGTGGTCTTATTTGCAAATTCAGACAAGATATGAAAAAGATGTAAAAGCTACAGGATTTTATAAAGAACAGACACCACTAGATAAAATATTACTAAAAACAGACGAAAACTTGATTAAAAAACTTTATAAATTCCTGCTAAGATGGAAGAAGAACAAGTAAAAGAAACAATGATAGTATGGGCAAAGAATTTTGGATATTCTATAGACTTAGAAGATTGGCAAAAACTTTGGGATCAAAATATTAAACTTACTAAAGCAGCTGCATACAAGGAGAATTTATATAAAATGTTTTATAGATGGCATATGACACCAGTTAGATTAGAGAAAATGTTTAAAAATGTATTAAATATTTGTTGGAAATGTAAACAAAAACCAGGGACTTATTATCATATCTGATGGATATGCCCTAATGCAAAGAAATATTGGTTTAAGATTCATATATGGTTAGAAAAGATGACTAAGATACAGATAGAATTTAAACCGGAACTGTTTCTATTAGGAATACTAGGATCTAACTATGGAAAAGAGAACGAATATTTAATTTTACATATATTAACAGCTGCGAGAATAGAATTTGCCCAATTTTGGAAAAATGAAAAGATACCACCTGATCAGATTATTATTACGAAAATATTGGAATGCACAGAAATGGATAGATTAACTTTAGAAATCAAAGAGAAAGAAGACACAATTTATTTTAAAACATGGGAAAAATTCTATCAATGGTTAGCAATACGACAGAACGAAAAAAGGTTATGAAATTAAATAAGATAAATGATATTTTTTTATTTTTTAACTTTTATGTTAGATGTTTGCGGTGAATACTCTTATCTATAAGTAATTATAATTAATAAGCAATATATTAGTATTTATAAGTAATTATATTCAGTCAGTAATATATTATCAATAGTATATTAATTATTGTTATTCATAGAATGAATGATATGTATTCGTTAATTTTTTATTATTATTAGTGATAAATTTATTTACTATAGCTTTTTAGTATTATGTTAACTATGCACACTTAACATGTATACCCGGACGATAGTCTGCTTGCTAAAGCGTTGACTTACTGTTGGGGGTAACCCCATTATTGTACCTATCCCTACCCCTGGTCTAATCCTTGTTTTTTACCCAATGTTACACCTTTACCTACCTCCTCCCTTCCCAGTCCTATAAAAATCTAATAAAATATATTTTTTTAAAAAAAAGAGTTTGAAGAGGAGGGACGCCTCCCCGGCCAGTGTGCCGGCCAATAAGGAAAAAGAGGAAAGGTATTTACATTCCAGAATGAACTCCCTTAGGGAGAATGGGACTCCCTTAGGGAGAATGTTGAAGTATTGGAAGTCAATGCCTTAAGTTAGGCATTTGGACAGAGGAAGGATGATACATTATAGCATATACATTTGGCCTAAGTATAAATTTAGAGGCTTTATATGGCCTCCTTTCGGTACTGATGATTTGGCTATAATACAAGACTTAAATATTTATATAAATGAGACTAAGGCAGGAACAGAGGAATCACATTATGTAGCTGCTTGGGTGGGACCACAGGGTAATCTGATGCAGATGTCCAAATGGGAACCCTTGGACAATCTTCCTCCAGATCCTGGCCCAAAAGAGGAGGAAGATGGCACTGTACCTATAAGGTCCCAAGTTGAGCCATCTGCACCAGAGGACCTACCAAAGAAAACAAAGGAAATAGTAAAAAATAATCAGGATTTAGAGGAGGAGATGAAAAAGAGAGCATGGCAGAAGTCTTTTCCCCTATTGTCACAAGACAACAGAAAAGGGGGCAAATCTTTATGACACCCTTTAGACAAGTGCCTATGGGAGAAGGCAATGTGGGGTACGTTGAAGCCCCTCTAACAGCTTTTGAAATCAGGCAATTTAAGAAAGAATTGCTCAGATTAATAGAAGATCCTATTGAAGTAGGAAAGCAAGTGGAGATGTTTTTAGGACCAATGGAATATTCATGGAGAGAAATGCAATCTATTTTTAACATGTTGTTTACACCAGAGGAGAATGGGTTTGATTAGGTGAGCAGCTAGGGAACAGTGTAGGAAAAAGTTTCCACAAAAGAATGAACAGGCTGAGATGCAGATACAAAGTGGGATGGTAATAGGAGTGCAGAGAGGAAAGCTATGGCTGATTATAGGGGATATTTATTAGAAGTTATTAAAATGCAGTGCCTCAGAGTCTTAACATTCAGAAGGCACTGTCATTAGAATATGGAAAGGAGGAAACACCATCTGAATGGCTAGAGAGACTGAAAAGCCAACTTCAAAAGTATGGACATTTGGATCCTGATAATCCAGGACATCAAATGATTTTGAAATATCAATTTGTACGGAAAGCATGGGAAGATATTAGGGTAAAATTGCAGAAATTAGACACATGGGAAATGAAAACAATAGAAGATTTATTAAGAGAGGCTCAGAAAGTTTATGCAAAGAGAGAAGAGGACAGAGATAAACGTAAGATAAAAATGATGGCTCAATTGGTGCAAACAGGCCAGTAAAGAGGATGGGGAGGAGTAATCAGGAAACCAATAAGGGGTCTTGAGAGAGGTCTAGGCCAGGGGCGAGGACAACCATTTAGCACCAGGGGATATAAACCCCTAGGAGAAAATTTCCCCGGATCCCAAATAGGAAAAAAAATAATGTGCCTTTTGTAAGGAGGAAGGACACTAGAAAAGTGAGTGTCCTAAAAGAAAGGAACAGGAAAAGTTAACTCAATTGATGGATGTGAGATACACAATAAATGTACATGTTGTAATTTTCCATTTCTGCTCAAAGAATAGGCATGTAGAGAAACTTAGCTAAGGTACTTTTAGGAAAGGAGATGTAGTAAGCTGGAGGAACAGAGAGGGACTATATACACTGACTTAAAGCATACTTTTAGAATAGTGCACACTATTGTAGAATAGCATATAGTTTATGAATGACATATTATTCAATTTATATAAGGTTTATTCTTTATAAAAACTGCCTAGAGTTAGTATTTTAAAGTATAACTATGAACCAAAGTGTAGCCATGTTTAACTGATGCATGAACTCTGTTACATACATAGCTTCTAGATGAAAAACTGGCCAGAGGACATCCTGGTAAGCTGTTTCCAGGATGGACTGAACAAAGAACTGTACAACGCCTGTGTGGCCCGTGGAGCACCAGGGTGATTGTACGATTGGTGTTTGTTGGCCAAGGAGGTGGAAATAGATCAAGCCCGGTGAGAACGGGCTTCAAGCCGCAGCATGAGAGGAGAGGAAAAACCACCTGAACATCACCAGCAACACCCCGCTCCACTGCTTGCTTCAAATGTGGAAAAGAGGGGCACCGAGTAGTCAACTGCCGCAGCAAAGTGCCAGCGAAGAGGGGAGACCATCAATCTACTGGGAGACCCACGAAAGCCTCACCGCACCCAAGGGAGTCGGCAATGAGGTCCAAGGAGTTTGTAGAGCTTCCCCGAGCCCATGGGGCAGAGGGACAAGCTCCGACTCCACCAAATGACTCGGAGGCAGCTGAAAGCGACTATGAAAACAACCCATTGGTAAGTGGGCCAATTGACCCCATAACCATGTCCATAGAACTGTCTATACCGGGCACTGGGAAAAGAGTAAAATTAGCAGCTTAGCTAGACTCGGGGTGTACCCGCTGCTTAATCAACCCGAAACTGGTAGGGAGAATGGGAGTGCCCCTCAGGAGACTCAAGACTCCCATCATTTTTGCCAACTCGATGGGTCTGTCACAGGGGAGGTTCCCGCCAGTTTTGCCACGAGACCCCTGCATTTAACCATGGGAGATCACTCAGAGACTTTAGTGTTTGTTGTGGCTCCTGGCATGGAGTGGCCATTAGTGCTGGGACTGACATGGTTAAAGAAATAGAACCCCATAATTGATTGGAGGGAGGGGCGCCTAAAATTCCTGAAGAGGAGGGCCCCTCCCCATCCAAAGAAAAGGGTGGGAGTCATGGACTAGTTCGTGAAATAGCCTCCACCCTCAGCAAACTGGAATTACAGAGCCTCCCACCAGAATACCAGGACCTAGCCGAAGTGTTCAGTGAGCAGAAATCAGATGAGCTTCCGCCCCACCGACCCACAGACTGTGCCATTGAGATTATTCCAGGGGCAAAACTCCCAAAACCAAAAATGTACTCCATGACTCCTAGGGAGTTGAATGAACTTCGCAAGTTCATTGAGAAAAAATTGGCGCGGGGTTTCATTCAACCTGCCAGACAACCTGCCAGTCCCTGTACTATTTAGGGAAAAGAAAGATGGGTCTCTTTTTCTGTGTGTGGATTATAGGGGTCTGAATGCGGTATGCATGGAAAATGTGTGCCCCCTCCCTCTAATGAGAGACATGCTAGTGCACCTGTCAAAAGGAAAAAAATTCTCTAAACTAGACTTGCAGGAGGCTTATTACCGAATAAGAATAAAGAAGGGGGATGAATGGAAAACCGCTTTTAATTGTCCCTGGGCTGTTTTCAATTTAAGGTGCTTCCTTTTGGATTACAAGGGGCTCCGGCTATTTTTATGCAATTGATCAATGAGGTTCTGCATGAGTATCTGTATGAGGGGGGGTTGTTTTTTCTAGATGATATCTTGATCTACACTGAAACCAAGGCAGAGCATATCAACCTGGTCAGAGCAGTTCTAAATAAACTACGCTCCGCTAAGCTGTATGCTAAATTATCAAAATGTGAATTCCACAACGATCGCATTGATTACTTGGGCTATTGCATCTCTAACAAGGGGGTGGAGATGGACCCAGAGAAAGTGCAAGCCATCCTGGAATGGGCCTCCCCTCGCACCAGAAAACAACTCCAGAGTTTCTTAAGCTTCGCGAATTTTTACTGGCAGTTTATCCCCTCCTTCGCACAAATTGCACTCCCCATCACTAATCTGTTAAAAACCAGAGGTGGGGATAAACCAAAACCCATCCAGCTGTTGAAATGGATGGGGGAATGTCAAGCCACTTTTGAGAAACTTAAGAGACTTTTCTCCATGGAGCTGGTACTGAAGCACCCGGACCTGGAAGAGGCTTTTGTTATTCAGGCCGATGCTAATGATAAGATAAGATAAGATAAGATAAGATAAGATAAGATAAGATGAGATGAGATGAGATGAGATGAGATGAGATGAGATGAGATGAGATGAGATGAGATGAGATGGCGAGGCGAGGCGAGGCGAGACGAGACGAGACGAGACAAGACAATATAATCTTTATTGTCATTTTATACTGTGGGCACGACACACATCAAAAATGAAATTTAGTTGCCCACTCTCAAAGTGAACACATACATGACACACACCTAAACATACTATATACAACATATACATACTATATACAACATATACATACTATATACAACATATGTATAGACCTACACCCATACATATACATAACATATGAATATTAAACACTGTCCATCTTGAATATATAACAGAAGGAGGAAGCTTGAGAGTTCACAAGGTTTATACTGTATGGAACGAAACTGTGGCTGAATCTGGATGTTCTGCTTCAGATACCACGGAGCCTCCTCCCAGAAGGTAACAAGGAAAACAGGTTGGGAAGAGGATGGGTAGTGTCCCAGACAATCTCAAGCAGTAGGATGTGGCAGTAGGAGCAGTCCTCCTCCAAAGAAATAAGGAGGGCCAATTACAACCCTGTACCTACACCTCCAAAAAGTTATCTGAAACTGAACAGAGGTGGGCGGCCTGGGAGAAGGAAGCCTATGCGGTACAATGGGCTCTCCTAACCTGGAGGCATTTCCTAGAGGGGAATAAAATACCATTTCAAGTGTGGACTGATCATAAGAATCTCGAAGCTATGAAAACCCCTAGGAAACTGTCCCTAAGCAAGCAAGGTGGTCTCAGCATTTCCACCGATTCAACTTTACAATCCATTACCTCCCTGGGGGAAAGAATTTTCTGGCAGATGTCCTGTCCAGAATGCCGCAATATAACAGTGTGAAATCTGAACTAGTTAAACCATTTGTAACTCCTAAACAGTTAGCAGCCCCTGTCACTACCAGAGCACAAACCAGGGCTACAGTGCCAATAAACAAAACGGCGGCCCAAGAGTTCAAGAAAGCATTGGAAACCGATGAGTGGTTTCAAAATCACAAGAACTTGTGTTTAATAAAAGATGATCTGGCTTGGGTTTGAGAGAAAATTTATGTTCCAGCAGCTCTAAGACTGAGAGTGATGCAAGCGGGACACGATTTGAAAATTCCTGGGCACTTTGGGTTCGTCAAAACCCTGCACCTCCTCAAGAGACAATTCTGGTGGTCTTCTTTGAAAAAGAACATAGAAAGCTATGTGGCTAGCTGCCCCACGTGCACCGCAGCTAAGCGGCAGCAGGGAAAAACTCCCGGGCTACTCCAGCCGGTAGTGAGCTCTTCAGCACCCTGGAGAGAGATCTCTATGGATTTTATTGTGGAGCTTCCTGAAAGTGCTGGAAATACAGTTGTTTGGGTGGTTACGGACCTGTTCTCTAGATAGGCCCATTTCATCCCATGCCCAAAGATCCCAACGGCCAAAACTCTGGCTAAACTCTTTGTGCAACACATCTATCATTTTCATGGAGCCCCACAGCAAATAATTTCAGATAAGGGGGTCCAGTTCACCTCCAAGTTCTGGAAAGCTTTTCTGGACCTCTTGGGTTCTAGTCAGGGGTTGTCATCTAGTCATCATCCTCAAACGAATGGGGGGACAGAGAGACTGAACTCAGTTCTAGAGCAGTACCTTAGATGCTTTATCAACTATCAACAAGATAATTGGACTGATTTGTTGCCTTTTTCTGAGGTTGCTTATAATAATGCTGTGCATTCGAGTACTGGTTTCACCCCTTTCCAGGTCGCAAATGGTCAGACATTTGTCCCCATGCCTGAACTACCCGCTAAAGAACCTGACATTCCCTCTTTGCAACAGTGGATTAAACAGCTGCAAAATACCTGGCTGGTAGTGTGAAAGGCCTTAGATGAGGCTAGAGAAGCCTATAAGGCTAGGCTGACAAAAGGAGGGTGGAGCAAAAACCTTTTAAGGTTGGAGACAAGGTGTATTTCTCTACCAAATACTTGCAATCTCTACAACCTTCCCAAAAATTGGGTCCCAAGTTTGTTGTGCCCTTTCCTATTAAACGCATCATCAATCCAGTGACTGTCGAATTAGAGCTCCCTAAGAGCCTACAACAAATCCACCCGGTTTCCCATTGTAGCTTACTCAAATCTGAGATCACTTCTAAACTTAGACCACCAGCACCTCCGGTGCCTACACCCATATTGGTAGAGGGGGAACAACATTTTGAAGTGCGAGACATTTTGGATTCACGCAAACATCATGGTTCCGCACAATATTTGGTGGCTTGGAAGGATCTTCCATCCTCTCAAAATGAATGGGTATACAAAAAACACATTAGAATGCCTAGGTTACTTAAACGTTTTCACTCTAAGTATCCTGACAAACCTGATTAATGTGATTGTGTTGTTTTCTCCCCCTCTCCCACTTTTGTGTTCTGCAGGTAGACCTGTCATTTTTCTAGGGGGGCTGTACCAGCTTTTCTAACCATTATTTGGGGCCTGTCATTCTGTTGGGGGGATACTTTGGGGATGCTTTGCACTGTCTTGCCACTTTGCCCTTCCTCCAGGAGAAAGAATGCATCTCCCTTATTTAGGAGATGGTTGGCACTTGGAGCCAGAAGGAAAAGAAAGCGAGAGAGACCTTGAGGAGTGTGCCAACAGAGCCAGTTATCAAAACACTATGCCACCTGTGGATTGGCTGGAATTCAAACGGACCCTGGGGGGGAGGAGTAATAATATTGCTTTTAATATACTGCTTGTGAGGGTTTTCTCCAGATCTCGCCTTGTTTTCCCTGCTATCACTAGCCCCTAATAAAAGTTCCTTTTGAGACAATGCCTGTTTCAAGAGTTATGCTTTCTTGGGTGGCTTAGTTGAGGTAGGTCCTTACAATGTTACAAATCATGCTACAGACAAGGAAGGAGAGATAAGACAGAAACAAAAGGGGCTTTTGATCTAATAATTGGAGAGTCTGGTTGCTAGGTGGTCAGAAAGCATGTGACCAGACTGTACCTATCAATTGGGTCTGGAAAGGAAGGATGTGGCGTATTCTACAGGACAGGATATAAAAGTTTATGCTGAAATGATTCAAGTATGGCCCTTTACTTGCAGACAGAAGGGTCCACCAGCCTTTGCAAATGCTTCAATAAAACTTGTTTTGTTTTCCAACACCCTTGGAGTTGAATTTTTATTCCTCACAATGGATTTTGAGGATTAGGGGTGGTGTGTGTGAGAGGACTAATCTGTTTTCTGGTCCAGCTTTTCAAGAACCCCTGATAAACCTTAAAGTTGGACCCCTGGAGGAGGAAATGGTATTCCTGGTGGATTCCGGAGCCACCAGATCTATCTGAACTACTGTACCTCCAGGAATGCAAATTGGGGAAGGGAAGATTAAGGCTCAGGGAATGGGGAGACATGTAGTAGAAGAACTGATATTTAAACCCGCTGTTGTCCAGGCTGTAGCAAAAGGACCTGGAGTATGATGCAACTTTGTATTGGTAGAAGACAGCTGCAATTTGGCCTGGAGGGACTTAATTGGTAAATTGGGGGTTATTATGGGGAATGAAAGCGAAATAATTGTAAATATTATGGCCTTGAGTGAGGAAGCTCAAGGAAAAGTGGACCCCCTTATATGGGCCCAAAAAGGGCAACAGAGGAGGGGTACACATGGATCCTTTAAAGGTGACTTTAAAGAACCCTGGTGAAGTAATTCACCAGAAAGAATATAACATTATGTTGAAAGGAAGAATGGGTTTAAAGCCCGTGGTGGAAGGGCTGCTAAAGGACAAATCTTTGAGTGTGCTGATGAATACCTGTTTGTTTGATCCCCACCCACCCACCCCTTTTCAGTGAAGAGGGCTAGTTTCTTAGTAATTGTAGAAGGACAATAGAAGGTGTTAAAAAGAATGGGAATGATCTGATGGAATGGAGAGCTGTTGACAGGAGAGTGAGTGAGAGAGAGTGTGTGTGTGCGTGTGCGTGTGTGTGTGTGTGTGTGAGAGAGAGAGAGAGAGAGAGAGAGAGAGGAGCCGTGTGAAGTTTTATGCCTGGCCAGGATGAAAGGTGGGAACTCTGATCCGTTATTTTGTGTGAGAAACTCAGTGAGTTAAGTTGATAGTTGATCTATAGAAACTCATAGAAAGCTATGTATTTCTTTAGGTTCCTATAGTTTGGAGGGTGACAAGAGAGGGAAAACCTCTTTTGATCATTACCCCTCCAGAAAAAAAAATGCATTTAGTGCCCCCCCCAACCTTTTCTAACTGGAATGTGTGAAACAAAGAGGGAGGAATGAAAGCAAACGTAAGAAATCTGTTATTAGTGCAAAAAATTGTCTTGAAAATTTTCTGTGTGTCTGTAATGTTATTATTTTTTGGCTAACTCACTGTCTCCAGAAGCTGTGGGTGCTTCATTACTGAAGGTTTTTAAGAGGAGATTGGACTACCATTGGTCCGAAATGGATAGGGTTTTTGCTTCAGTAGGGGGTTGGACTGGAGGACCTTTAAGGTCCCATTCAACTCTAGTATTCTGTTTTTGTGTGTGTGTTAAACTTCAGTGATTTTCCTTTGCATTTTAGTTTGGATTTATCTCAATAATGCATTTGAGGGCATTCTTGTCAAAGGAACAATCCTATGAAGTTTTAATTAACATCTGATAAAGTATGTGTCTTTGGGACTCCTTGCTACTGCAAAAGAGATGATTAATTGCTGTATACTGTGTGTGCTCAATTTGTTTTCCTTTTCCTTGGAGCCAAGCAGGGGAAGGAAAACATGTATGGAGAACCAATTTGGTTTTATGGTTACGGCCACAGGCTACAAGGCTGGAGAACTGTGAGTTCAAATCCTGATTTGGCCAAGAGGGCCGGCTGGGTGATTTTGGGCTGGTTATTTTTTTTCCCCTCAGCCCTAGAGGGGAGGCTTAGGCAAGCCACTTCTGTAAGTGTTATGGCAATTTTCCTCCTGTTTTATGCTTTGAGGGCTGTTTTTGTTCTCTGAAAGCAAAAGTTTTGAATAATTTTTTTACTTTGCTAGGCTTGGTGGAGCGGGGGAGAGGGAGGCAAGTGTTTGTCTTCTCAGCTATCCTGTTGCTTCTTTGATGTGCTGCCCCAAGAGTGATTTGTACATCATCTGCCTGAGACAAAAGCATTCTAGAACTGTTGGCTCACTGCTGGTCAGGGAAGCCTGTGCGCTTTACCTTTTAAAATCCTAAATGTGTTATTTAGAACAAGTTTATTGAGTTACATTTTTGTCCCTTAACATGGCATCTGATAACAGGTCTAGGTGGAGGAAAGCAGAAGTTGAACATGACTGTAGCTCCATAGTGGACCTACAAACCAAGGGAAGGGAAGATGTGCAAGAGGAACCCCTGGGGAAAGTGGTGGATGTGTATATAGATGGATCGTATGAGTGAAGGAAAGAGGTATAGTGGATATGCTATTATAGAAGGGACTCCAGTATAGGAAAATGGGAAATTACCTTCAGATTGGTCAGCTCAGACCTGTGAATTGTGGGCTTTAAAGCAAGCATTGGAAAGATATAAGGACCAAGTAGTAAATATTCTAAATACTGTTTTGGAGTAATACAAACCTTTGGGGAAATTTGGATGGAACAAGGGCTAATTAATAGTGAAGGAAAAGTGTTAACCTGAGATATCTGATCTGTTCATTAAAAAATATGTGGAACAAGTACTGGGGTCTCTGTCGTCTCTTCGACAGGAAGGCTTGGTGGTGCAAACAGCTCCTTTGGAAGTTCCCATCCATAAGATCCAGCTGGGACAGTGGGTGTTGATTCATAAATGGAAGGAGAAACCTCTACAACCATATTGGGAAGGTCCTTATTTAGTACTACTTGTCAAGACTGATTCGCCTTTTCACCTAGAGTTTCTCTTCTGCTCATAGCTTGACAATGGAATGCAAGGGTGGGAGGAATAGCAAACGAGAGCCAAAGGCCAGGTCTCGAAGGAGAAGTGGACTGTTCCCATAGCAAGAAGAAATATTACTATTGGACAATGTGAACACCCGGTGGGTGGGGGCAAGGGAGTCTATCATTTAACTAAACACGTTTTCGAGCAGCAGAACCAGAGCTGGTTTCACTTTCTTCTGTGCCAATGTAAGATTTTAGTAAAGTATTATACTCTTGGTAAAATCATTCCCCAGGAGTTTCTTTTTCTGGAAATGCCTACTGGACAGTTGACATTAAACCAGCTCTCTCCTGTAGCAGCCTACCTGGACCCCACCAGGAGGTTGGCAGCTTGAAGATGTCAGCAGTTGACAGAGGAGTGGATGGAGGGGTGAGAACAGAGGGAGCCTCCTCTCCAGAAAACTACGACGGCAGCCCGAGCCAAAGCCAGGATGCAGGGGCTGGCACACACGCCACTAGCGGCAGACAGCCTCCCCGTTCAGGCGCCCCAGGAAGCAGTGGGGCTGCTGCCCGGATATGTCTTAGTGTGAGAGGACTGAGCGCCGCCTCCCTTAGCAGTTTGGTTCAATGGACAGCCCAACCATGTGGCTTACTTCCTGACCCAGGTCTGGAACTATATGGAACGCTATGGAGCAAGGTACCTGGACGGGTGCGCCTGGGTCAATGCCATGACATCTAACCTAGAGGGGGATGCAGTGGAATGGCTGGTGTCTCTCCACAATGAACGGGTTCCACAGTTGCAAGACTTGGATGCCTTCGTGCAGGTGTTGCGAGACAGGTTCGAGGACCCCGCAGTGGCTCAGCATGCGGAGATCTGCATCCGCTCCCTACGGCAGGGCAAGCGGCCAGTGGCAGAGTACATCCAAGACTTCCGTGGCCTAGCGGCTTGAATGAGGGATTGGCCCGAACGTATGCTGGTCTACCAATTCCGTGAGGGGCTGAGCAGGGAGCTGTTTTGCAACTGCCTGCCCCAGGGAGTACCAGGTGACCTTTGAGCGTGGTACTGGTTGGCCACAAGGTGGTGAACATATCCAGCACACCTTCCTCCTCCTATTTTCCCCACAACCACCGTGAGGTGGGTTGGGCTGAGAGAAAGTGACTGGCCCAAAGTCACGCAGCTGGCTTTCATGGCTAAGGTGGGACTTGAACCCAAGGTCTCACACTTTCTAGCCTGGTGCCTTCACTACTAGACCAAACTGGCTTTCTACATTAAACTGCCACATCTTGAATGCAGCTCATTAAAACAGACATTTCTTTTTTCAGCCTCATTCAGAAATATGGAAAAATGCAGCCTTTTAAAAAAGATACTGTGAAGCTAGTTTCTGAATCATTTTTGAAGTATGCACAGTCCTATTATGCATATGTATACCGTAAGGCAGTGGTGGAAAACCTACGGCACGCATGCCAGAGGCGGCACGCTGAGCCCTCTCTGTGGGCACGCGCCATCGCCCCAGCACACGTGGTCTCTAAAGGTTCGCCATCACTGGCCTAAGGCCAGCCAGCCCGGAGCCACCGTTGGGGAGGTGCCCCCTACCCCCCGCAGCAGTGCAGACGTGCCTCGCTTACGGGCAGGCAGGGCGGGGCCTCGTGGAGGAGGAGGAGGAGCTCGTCCCTCCGTGATAAGCTGCACCTGCTCTTGGCGGGCAACCTGTAGGAGCCCAACCCTGTCACGCTGGCCATATGGTTGCAGTTCGCCCCGCTGTACCTGCCGCTCCGGCAGCGCCTCCAAACGGCCGCCATCCTCCAGTGGGTCTTCTCCTTCCTGGCGCTGGGTGAGGATGGGACGGTGCCGGCAGTGGCAAATTTGGCTGTGTCCCAGCTGCGGGGGAGGTCGCAGGAGAGGCAGCGCTGGCCAGCGGTCATGGCCAGTGTGGGGCGGCGGGCCTGGTGGGCGGGCCTGGTGGGTGCAGGCGGCCGATCTCCACCCAAAGCCCTGACTCATAGGAATGGATGGAAAATATCCGGCGGCAAGAAGGGAAATCGAAAGAGACGGTGGACAGCGCTCTGCAAGCAGAGCGTGAAAGGGCGCTGTGAGGGTTGGGTCAGGGCGGTGAGGGAAGGGTGCTCCTTGCGAGGGTTGGGTCGGCGCGGTGGCGGCGATGGAGCGCTCCGTTGGGGTGGGGTGGGGAAAGGAGTGGCTGGCGGCGGGGTGCTTCTCACTGCGTTTTTCCCCCCTGACCATTAAACGATTTTTTAAAACACAACAAGAGTTGTATCACGGAAAAGCCAACCCATGGCTCAATGGAATACTATGGCCTCCTTGAACTTACCATCTTGCCGCACATCAGTAACAACCCCACAAAACCCGCACCCCAGGATTCATTCCATAGAACCGGTACCTAATTTATTTTGAGTTCGGAGAACCGGCCCAGAAATGGCCAGACTAGCGTGCATTCACGTGCCTCCAATCTCTTCCTTCCTTGCTGCAATCTGGCTTTGCAGCAAGCAAGGCGGTTGGATGCACGTGAATGCACGCTAGTCTGGCGTCTCAAAAAAAAATAAATGGGTTTTTCCCCTGCTCCTGACAAGTGAAAATCATCCATCTTACCTGAGACCGGTTTTTTTTTCTCCACTCAATGTTCGTTGCCAGACTGTTCTACTTGATGCAGAATGGGAAGGTTCCGCATTCTGCAGCAAGTAAACTTTAAAGAAACTTTTAAAATGTGGCAGAGAAAATCCTGCCCCTTACATGGGATCAGGGTTTTCTTCTCCACTCCCTTTGGCTGTTCGCTGCCAGACTGTCTGGCAGCAAAAAGCCAAGGAGAGGGGAGAAAATCCTTATGTGGGATTGGGGGGGGGGTTCTCTGCTCTCCAAGGCTTTTTGCTGCCAGACTGTTTTACTTGATGCAGCAGAATGGGAAGGATCCACATTCTGCAGCAAGTAAACTTTAAATTGTTGGAAGAAAAGTCTTCATCGTGGTTCATCCAAGCTGGGAATAAACATGGCAACTGCTTTGGGAAGAAGGTTGTAGTTTATTGGAGAGGAGAGCCAGACAGAAAGATGGCTCTGGCAGAAAAAGAGAGCGAACACATGTAGGGAGTGGGTTTTTATACCCTCTGGAGCCTTTTGTTTGTGGAGTTGTTCCTGTGGCATGAACTTTGACCTGAGTCTGAGTGTGCCTTTCTGGTATTCTGATAGTGATGGGTTAATCTTATTATGTCCAAAGGTCATATCCTGCTTCCCTGGGGCTGGGGCTGATGACTCTTAGAGTTTGGATGGGGTATGTAGATTTTAGGTCTTTGTCTTCTTAATCTCCTAGCTCCCTGGATTTACATCTGTATCTCTAGAGCTGGTTTCTGCTTGGGGAAGGGAGACCTGGGGCTATTAAGAAAACTGGGCATGCTTTCCTGCCTCTTCAAGATCCTGAGGAAATATATTTTTCTGCCCTTTTAATATTTCCTTCTCTGGGGGGCTGACTTCCCACAAAAGAAAGTTTAAAAAGTATGGCAGAGAAAATCGTGCCCCTTACATGGGATCAGGGTTTTTTTTTCCTGCCAGACTGTCTGGCAGCAAAAAGCCAAGGAGAGAGGAGAAAATCCTTACGTGGGATGGGGGGGGAGGTTCTCTGCTCTCCAAGGCTTTTTGCTGTTAGACTGTTTTACTTGATGCAGCAGAATGGGAAGGATCCACATTCTGCAGCAAGTAAACTTTAAAGAAAGTTTAAAAAGTATGGCAGAGAAAATCCTGCCCCTTACATGGGATCAGGTTTTTTTTCTCCTGCCAGACTGTTAACGAAACAGGTGGTAAGAAAATAGGGGAACTCAGGCACCACACAGGTTATGTAGAAAGTAAACACCGGGTCAGTCATAAAGGACTCAAATGTCTATACACCAATGCACAGAGTATGAACAGTAAACAGGGTGAACTAGAAATTCAGGTAAAGGAGGGCAGATATGATATTGCTGCCATTATGGAAACATGGTGGGATGAAACCCACAAATGGAACACCCAGCTAGAGGGATTTAAATTATTTAAAAGAAGCAGACCAAATAAAAGAGGAGGTGAAGTTGCTCTCTATATAAGAAACAACTACATCTCTACAGAAATAGAGCACAACAATGCTGAAAACTGTCTTGAATGCACTTGGGTCAATATAAAAAAAGGGGGGGGGAGATGATATTGCCATAGGTGTATACTGTGTAGGCCACCCTACCAAACAGAGGAAATAGATGAACTTTTTGCTAGTCAGCTAACTAAGGTATGTAGGAAGCACATCACAATAGTAATGGGGGACTTTAATTACCCTGACATCAACTGGGAGACAAACTCTGCACCAAGTGGAAGATCAAACAGATTCCTGACAAACCTAGCAGACAACTTTGTCTCCCAAAAAGTAGAGAAGGGAACTAGGGGATTAGCCATATTGGATCTAATTCTCACTAACAGAGGTGAAATGATAGAAGGTGTTGAAGCCACAGGAACCTTGGGGGGGGGAGTGATCATGCAATATTGGAATTCAACATTATGGAAGCACAAGCAATAGAACACAGTCAAACTAGAGTTTTGGACTTTAAGAGAGCTAATTTCAATAAACTTAGAGAGGGCTTGGGAAGGATTCCATTAAGGCAGGACATAAAACAAGACAGGACATAAAACAGGACATGAGTCTTAAATGCGTGTATTAGTTAGAAGAAGAAAAAAGGAAGTGAAAAATGTCAAACCACAAGTTCATCTGTCGGTCACATATGAGTGTCAAGCTTGAGGCTCTGTTGCAAGTATGTCTCATTTCTATGTCTCGCTCTTGCTGGTAGCTAACCACAAACGAACTGCAGGAAAAGCTTAGGAAACTTAAATGCTTTGGCAAGATACCTGTAACGTCGATCCATGATAGGGGGACAAGATATTTCGCTATTCTAGCATAGCAACAGGGGGCTGTCATTCAAGTAACCAATCAATGCTAACAAGTTACATTTCCGTGTTTTGCTGCTTCTAAAAGAGTATATATGTACTTGTTATTCCATGAGAAGGGGTTCAGAGGTTGTTATGATTTTTGCTCTGAACCTTTGCGCAAATAAACCAACTTCTTTTGATTCCGTGGTCTGAGTCCTGTGGTTTTCTGCAACATTTTTCTGGCACCCCAGATGGGACTTGGAGCAATATTTTGCTGAGGACGGCACGGACCGACCGGTGCCCAAGCGGGGCCGTCACGCTAAACCTTCAGCCGGCACGGATGATTTCTCCAGAAGGAGGCGGACGGCACCGCAGGGGTATTTGGTGGACAACCGACCGATCCAAGAACCTGAACGGAATCAAAACAAGTCACGAAACAAAGCTGGTTGGAA
Source organism: Azemiops feae (assembly GCA_023970755.1). Taxonomy (NCBI): domain Eukaryota; kingdom Metazoa; phylum Chordata; class Lepidosauria; order Squamata; family Viperidae; genus Azemiops; species Azemiops feae. Next base: position 75,824 of record JALGBA010000585.1, read on the forward strand.
AAGAAGACGCCTGCAGGCAAGTATTGTGGAATTGTAGACCCACTCGTTTTGAGAGTGGAAGAGGGGGCCTGATCACCCCCCTGGGTCCGGGATCGGCACATCCTAAAGAGGCCCAAGAGTTGTTGTGTGGGTGGTTAAGCCATTGCAGTTCCTGTTGGTGACCGTTGGAACGTCCGGCATCACAGGTCAGTGGCAGTGTTTTAGAAAATGGGTGGTGGAGAAAGTGTCCCTTGGACACCTCTTCAGTGTATGTTGAGGAATTTTAAGAAAGGTTTTAGTGGAGATTATGGAGACCCCAAGGCCAATCCAGGAGACTTAAAGAAATTCTGTGAAAATGAATGGCCAACGTAAAATGTAGGATGGAAGGCTGAAGGTAGTTTTAATATAGACATCATCTCAAAAGTCCACCAAATTGTTACTGACCCAGATCATGGTCACCCAGATCAATACCAATATATTGACCAGTGGCAAATAGTAGTAAAACAGAATCCTGAATGGCTTCGCAAATGCAGAGTGGAACTCATGCGGGTCTGCGTGGCCAGAATGAATAGAAATCCCAGATCTCAGGTCACGAAGAATCAGACTGAAGCCAAATCTGTCTTAAAGACTGAACCCTATGAAGAAGATAATCCTCCTCCATACGCCCCTGTGCATCGTCCTATGGCCCAAGGCATGCAACTACCGGTCCCAATTCAACCGGCAAATGTTGATGATGGCAATATTCAAGTTCAGGGGGCAGGAGTGCAAGGAATTCAAAGGAAAGTGCCCCTGATGTTAAAAAGAAACTTCAGAAACAAGAAGGGGCATTGGGCATGATTATGAGTCAATTGATGGAAATTGCACGTAAAGTTTATGTGAATAGAGAGAAGGTGGAAGAGAAGAAGAAAGAAGGTAAAATGCAATGTAAGGCTGAATTGCTGGCAGCTGCATTGTCAGGCAATTCCAGAACCCTAGGAAGGAATCAGTGTGTTTTGTGTAAAGAAGAGGGACATTGGCAACATGAATGTCCTAAAAGGTTTGAACTTGGAAGAATAGAACAGGGACGTGGACATTTAACTCAAGAAGAGGAAAAATGTTTCGTCCATATGGATTCCAAGGAAGAGGTCGAGGCCAATTTCAAGAACAAGTAGAGGCCATAGGTTTGGCCGCAGTTGAACAATGGCCTGAGGACTGAAGGGGACCGGGTTTAAGTCAAGCCCCCCCCGAACCCTTGGTCCGAATGAAGATAGGGGGCAATAATATAACCTTTTTAGTAGATACGGGGGCATCTAGATCTGTAGTTACTAAGTTATTGGCTCCCTTCTCTGCTGATGTCATAAATGTACAGGGAGTTGATGGTTCAGTAAATTGTCACCCTTTTCTAAAGCCCCTGAGATGTTCCCTAAAAGGAAGGGACATTGAACACCAATTCCTATATATGCCTGAGTGTCCCATTCCCTTATTGGGTCGAGACATGTTATGTAAAATGGGGGCAACTTTGTCATTTGAAAAAGACGAAATGGCACTAGTAATGAAGCATCCTCCAGATGAGATGTGGCGAATAATGGTGGCCCAAGAGGTTCAAGTCCTCGATACTTGGCAGGAGTTTGATGTGCACCAGTTATGGGTGGCCCAAGAGGTTCAAGTCCTCGATACTTGGCAGGAGTTTGATGTGCACAAGTTATGGGCAGAAGATAATCCGCCAGGACATGCAGGTCACCATACACCACTAGTCATTCAAGTGAAGCCTCTGGCAGTGCCTATTCGTCTCCGGCAGAGAAATTATCCTCGCCCCATTACACAAGCAATTCAAGATCATATTACCAAATACTTAAAGGCAGGCATTTTAACAACTATTCAATCTCCTTGGAACACCCCAATCTTACCCATCCCAAAGCCTGATGGCTCATTTCGACCAGTCCAAGATTTGCGTATTGTCAATAATGCTACAATTACTGTACATGCTGTAGTGCCTAACCCATATACCCTCCTGAGCTTGATTCCAGCATCAGCTGTTTGGTTCTCTGTGGTAGATTTGAAAGACGCTTTCTTTATGATCCCAATACATAAGGACAGTCAGAAGCTGTTTGCTTTTGAGTGGGAAGACCCAGTAACAGGCCAGAGAAAACAATATGCTTGGACCAGACTTCCTCAGGGATTTAAAAATTCACCTACTCTTTTTGGCAACGCCTTGGCCTCAGACTTAGAAGACTTCCAGCCCTGTGAGGAAGGAGATGTACTACTACAATATGTTGATGATGTGTTAATAACTGGACAGACAAAAAGAACTTGTTGGGACAACACCAATCAATTACTTCATCTGTTGATGAACAAAGGATATCGTGCCTCAAGGGAGAAAGCTCAATTAGTGAAACCCCAGGTTAAATATTTAGGTTATAGTATAAGTCAAGGCCAAAGAGCAATAGGACATGAGAGAAAGGAAGCTGTGTGCCGAATTGCAGAGCCAACTAATAGGAGAGAATTGCGGGGTTTTCTAGGAGCAGCAGGATATTGTAGAATATGGATACCGAATTTTGCCCTGCTAGCCAAACCACTGTATGAGTCCACAAAGGGGGGAGAAAGAGAGCCCTTTATTTGGACGCGTGAACAAAAACAGGCTTTTGAGGCTTTAAAATTTGCATTATCTCAAGCTCCTGTTATGGGACTTCCTAACCTCGAGAAACCTTTCAATTTGTATGTGGACTCAAAGAATAATATGGCTCTTGGAGTCCTGACTCAAGAAAAGGGAAGTTGGCAACAACCCATAACTTACTTGTCAAAACAACTTGATGGAGTATCAAAGGGATGGCCACATTGTCTTAAAATTCTGGCAGCCACAGCTCTCCTGATAGAGGAAGCTAATAAATTGACTTTTGGACAACTAACCACAATCTATACCAGTCATGCAATTCGTGGAGTTTTGGAAACAAAGGGACATTTATGGATAACTAACTCCAGAATTTATAAGTATCAAGCTCTCCTCATTCAAAACCCTCAAGTGACATTGAAGCAGACAAATGGCCTAAACCCAGCAACCCTATTGCCTATACCAGGTCCTAAAGTTGAACATAACTGTATGCAAGTGATAGAAAATCAATTCTCATGTAGACCTGATTTAACTGATGTGCCACTGAAAACAGTGGACTATAATTGGTTTACTGATGGGTCAAGTTTTATTGCAACAGGAGAACGATATGCAGGCTATGCAGTAGTCTCACTTGATAAAGTCATAGAAAGTGGGCCACTCCCAAAAGGCACAAGTGCTCAAGCAGCAGAACTGTGGGCTCTCATACGAGCACTGGAAAGAGCAAGAGATGAAAGTATAAACATTTGGACTGATTCTAAATATGCATTCCTCACATTACATGTACATGCTGCAGTCTATAGAGAGAGAGGACTCTTAACAGCTGCAGGAAAAGAAATTAAACATCCTCTTCTGATTGAAAGACTTATAACAGCAGTCTTGGGACCAAAGAGGGTAACTGTCATGCACTGTAAGGGACATCAAAAGGGACAAGATGAAGTAGCCCAAGGAAATAGAGCAGTTGATAGAGAAGCAAGGTTATCAGCAACCCGAGACAGCCAAGCTTACCCTGACATGACAGCTTATGTAGCATTGGAAATGCCACGAGGACTGAGTCCTAGATATACTAAAGCAGAAGACTTACAGGCAAGTGTAGATTTGCAAGGACACAGGCAGGGAGAGTAGTATCTACTCCCAGACGGAAGGATTTTTGTACCTGAGAATTTAGCCTGGCCAGTGGTAAAGGAAACTCATTCAACTACTCACATGGGAAAGAGTGCATTAGCTGAAGCCCTCCACCGTATTGTGTATATTAATCGTCTTCACTCACTATGTGCCCATGCAATTGAGAGATGTAACATTTGTGCCCAGGTTAATCCAAGACAAGGACCTATTCTTCCGCCAGGAAGTCAGCCTAAGGGATATTATCCTATGGATTCATTGGTTGTTGATTTTACAGAAATGCCAAAATGTGGACTATATCAAGCAATGTTAGTCCTAGTGTGCAATTATTCAGGGTGGCCTGAATGTTTCCCAACCAAGACCAAGCAGGCACGAGAAGTGGCCAGAATCTTGCTCAAGGAGATTATTCCCAGATATGGACTATCCTCATTCATATCATCAGGTAATGGACCTGAGTTTGTACATCAAGTAAATCAGACGCTGGCTAAATCCTTAGGGACCCACTGGAGGTTCCATTGTTCTTTTCATCTTCAATCCGGGGGAAGGGCAGAGAGAATAAACCAGACAATAAAGGAAAAGGTGACAAAGGTGTGCCTTGAAACTCACCTTAAGTGGGTGGATGCATTGCCACTAGCACTTTGGTCTGTGAGGTGCACCTCTCGAAAAGGAATTAGGCTATCTCCTTTTGAAATGATGTTTGGAAGACCCCCTATCATAAGTAATAACTTGAAAAATCATATAGGGGACTTAAGTCAATTAGGAACTACATGGGTGAGTCAAATGGTAGGAGAGTTAAACAAGCAAATACAAGCAATCCAACAATATTGTGTGTCCCTCAGTCCACCATTTTTGAGTACCCCCAGTCATAATATTCAAGTGGGCGACAAAGTATGGGTAAAACACTGGAAAGGGGAAAACCTGAAACCTAAATGGAAGGGCCCGTATACTGTGGTCATGTGTTCTCCACTTGCAGTAAAAGTGTTAGAATCCAAGTCTTGGATTCACTGGACTCGAGTTAAGCCAGCAGTTGATGAATATTGGGAGGCCCGCCCTTGAGTGGTATGATTGAAGAAGCACCCCCTATAACTGCCCTACCGGCAACGGGCAGGCAACATACGGGGCAGAAGAGGCCTTACTGGTGTCACTCCGGCAGCTGACCCTCTACGTACGGCTGAAGACAAGAATGAGGAAGACAGCTGTTAAAGTGTTAGGAGTGTGTGGTGTAGGTTAGATCTATTTCAAGGAATGGTAGTCCGACAATACATAGCCATAGGTGCAGTGAGTCTGATCACCCTGGTTGTGACCTGTTGTATTGGACACCTTTTCTTCTGGAAACATCCCAATCCCAAAGAAACAGGTGTTGCGCCTAAAAAGCACTGACTGTGACCAAGGACAGTGTGTATCTCTTGGGGACACTTATGTTTGAAGCACCTTGGGAGTGGGTTCTCTGTTGTATAGTAGGAGTCTTGGGAGTGTGGGCATTATATTTAGCAAATAAGACTCGGCTGTGTGGCTCACCCAAGACTGACCCTGTCCTTTCCCAAATCACACCTAATCCCATCCATCTTCCTGATATGGTAATTTCATAATTGCAATTGTTCCCTTTGGTGTGACTGTGAGTGTGAAACTGAGTGGGATATTGGGCTTGTAAGATAGAAAAGGAAAGAAAAGTTGACATTGACTCATTTTAGATTATCAAACATGAGTCTTCTATGGCTTTGGCTAATGTTTGCAAGTGGCATGTTGAGTAAAAAAGACCCTGAACGATAGTCCCAAATGTTGTGAGAATGGCCAATTAACTCTTCTCACACTTGAAGAAGGCTCCGGGGACATTGAGGAAACAAATGCTGTTTGTGTTGTTATGTGGAATAGCAGGACTAGCCTTCATCCCCTGTGTAATGCCTTTAATCAGACAATTAGTTATGAGATCAGTGAAAGAAATCAGGGTTGAAAAGGAATTAGTTGTGATAGAAGGATCCTTGGAAAATAGGTTCACCTCAGACCCACAAAGGGAAAGTGAGGATCCAGCCAGTGGAGAGTATGTATGGATGAGACCCTGGGGATTGGAGGACGTGCCTGAGGAAGATGAATTTTGAGAATCACTTTATGGATTTTTCACTCTTTCTTATTATTGCTATCTGCCTCTATCTTGAACTGGCAGCAGGAAACAGAAAGATGTGTGCCAGTCTAAAGTGTTAATCATGCCATATATTATGCCTATCCATATATGCGACTTCTGCTCAGCTATCTTCGCTTGCTGGGAAAAAGCTAATGCTCAAGTAGAAACTGTAAAAGTGAGACTCAATTGTTACCTAAAATGGAGTCTCAAAGGGGGGAATAAGGCAGGACATAAAACAAGACAGGACATAAAACAGGACATAAGTCTTAAATGCATGTATTAGCTAGAAGAAGAAAAAAAGGAAGTGAAAAATGTCAAACCACAAGTTCATCTGCCGGTCACATATGAGTGTCAAGCTTGAGACTCTGTTGCAAGTAACCACATATGTCTCGTTTCTATGTCTCGTTCTTGCTGGTAGCTAACCACAAACGACCTGCAGGAAATGCTTTGGCAAGATACCTGTAACCTAGATCCATGAGAGGGGGACAAGATATTTCGCTATTCTAGCATAGCAACAGGGGGCTGTCATTCAAGTAACCAATCAATGCTAACAAGTTACATTTCCGTGTTTTGCTGCTTCTAAAAGAGTATATATGTACTTGTTATTCCATGAGAAGGTGTTCAGAGGTTGTTATGATTTTTGCTCTGAACCTTTGCGCAAATAAACCAACTTCTTTTGATTCCGTGGTCTGAGTCCTGTGGTTTTCTGCAACACCATGGATGAGAATCCTCAAGGGGAAAACAGCTCAAGAAGCTTGGGAAATTTTGAAAAGCGAGATAATAAAAGCCCAGTCTAGCACAATACCAACAAAGAGGAAAAATAACAGCTCTCAAAAGAAACCAGTATGGCTGCATAAAGAACTCTCTGATAAATTGAAAGATAAAAAGGACAAGTATAGAAAGTGGAAAGAGGGGCACATAACTAAGTCAGAATATCAGCAAATAGCCCGAGCCTGCAAAGATGAAGTGAGGAAAGCTAAGGCTCAAAATGAACTAAGGCTTGTGACCAAAGTCAAAAATAACAAAAAAAAAAAGCTTCTTTCAACTGGTAAAAAAGACAAGAAAAAAATTAAGGAAATGATTGGTTCATTAGTGGGTGAAAGTGGCAAGAAGGTAACAAGCAACAGGGAGAAAGCAGAACTATTTAACTCGTTTTTTGCATCTGTCTTTACACAAAGGGAAAAAACAGACCAACCTATCAAAAATAGTGCCATAAAAAACAGAATAGAAACACAAGTTAAGATAGGCAAGAAAATGGTAAGTGCGCACCTATCCAGCCTAGACGAGTTCAAATCACCGACCAGATGGATACACCCCAAGTTTCTCAAGATGGCAGATGTGATCTCAAACCACTGAACTATATTTTTCAAAGATCCTGGAACACTTGGGGAACTCCAGAGGACTGGAAAGATCTGATGTGTTCCATCTTCAAAAAAAAAGGGGGGGTGAAATAGATCACGGAAACTCCAGACCTATCAGCCTGACCTCAATACCTGGGAAGATTCTGAAAGAGATCACCAAACACAATCACGCACACCTAGAGGCAAACAAAGTATTACTAAAAGCCAACTGGGTTTGTCCAAAAACGCATCATGCGAACAAATCGTATTGCATTCTTTGACCAAGTTACAAAGTTAGTGGACCAGAGGATTTCTGTGTTATTACTTGGTCTTCAGTAAAGCATTTGATAAAGTTGGTATAGGGTTGCCCTCCTGAGCGGGGGTTGGACTAGATACCTCCAAGGTCCCTTCCAACTTTATTATTATTATGATTAAATGCAAGAGTGAAACCTTTCCAGCAGGTGAACTTAAAACATTCCTCCTGCTAACTTTGGCCTGTTCTTAAGAGTACAGAGAGAGAAAGGAAACAAGAAAAAAACAAAAACGGACATACACATTTTTCTTCACTCTGTTTGTTGGCCAGACAAACAGAGTGAGGGTATTTCCTTTTGTGGCTTATTTTAAGCAGAATTTCTAGCAGAATTTTAAAATTCTTTTCTCTTTGGATTTGAAACAGTTAACAGTCACATTTACCTCACACCCAAAGACTTTGATAAACATATATACACAAAGACAAGGAAAACAGAAAGGGAAACAGAAGTCTTAGTTTTACACATCCTAGTCATTCCCACTATAAATCTCCGTTAACTCAAATTAGGGAAGGCGCAAATCTTAAACATACCACGTGGTTGAATAGAAGAACAGAGAGTGAGAGAGAGAATCACTATTTCTTATACTTTAATTTCCCTTTAAGTACCTTTATTTAGCCAAATTGGTTTCCCAGCAAAGCCCTGAGCAAAGCCCATTTTCTACATATTTCTTTTGCCTTTCTTTTCTTCATTCCGGCTAGGACGGGCAGTTGCCGATCGTCCCACACCTCAAGTAAACCTCCTAGGGGAGTCCTAATTGTCACCTTTGAACTGCCGCTTCCCATGTTCCCTCTCAGATGTGGGGCTCACTTTGGCTCAGTCAGGTACAAAAGGAAAAAAAACTTTTTGGAAAAAATAAAACCTCCAGGACTTCGGTTCGCTGTCGAAGTACCCTCACCTCCTTCCCTGGGAACTCCAGGTTTTACGACAAAAAAAGATATCCAGGAGGACTCTGGTTCCCAGACGGAGTACCCTCACCTCCTTGTTTTGGGAACGTTTCCGGACTCTTTGTTAGTCCTCTCCTCCCCAGTGCCTACGCGGGGAATACAGGCACTCCTCCCTGCTGCCTTACAGGGATTACAGGCAGTTTCCAGGCATTTTCCTGAGCTAGGCTTTGCTTACAGGGCCTTACCAGCTGGTTGCCCAAATCCAATTCTCTCATTCACTCATTCCATTCCATTTTTCACACAGCCTCTCCCTTTTCCCCAACACAAGGTCCTGTGCTCTGGCCAAACCCCCATGCTTTCCAGGGTCTGCCACTTGAACAGATCCTTTCTGCGGCTAGGAAAGACCAGAAGGAGCAAAATCCAACTGTGATTGGGGAAAAAAGGGGTCTTTTCACTCACACACACACAGACATACACACATTTCCTTTGTTCCCCTGGGCTTTAAAGTTAAAATTTAGAGGTACTCACCTTCACCTTCTTTCCAAAGCAGCCCTTGAGCTCAAACCCAAAACTCCCTTTACTACCCTGGCTCCAGATGGGCAGGGCCTGGGAAACCCATCCACAGATACAAGGGGTCTGCTGCCGGCAAGATGGGGCTTACCAGTCTCAATCCATTGGAGAGGTTAGCTTGGAGTCCCATTCTGGCGTGCCAAATTGTTGGAAGAAAGGTCTTCATTGTGGTTCATCCAAGCTGGGAATAAACATGGCAACTGCTTTGGGAAGAAGGTTGTAGTTTATTGGAGAGGAGAACCAGACAGGAAGATGGCTGGCAGAAAGAGAGAACACATGTAGGGAGTGGGTTTTTTATACCCTCTGAAGCCTTTTGTTTTGAGTTGTTTCCTGTTCCTGTGGCATGAACTTTGACCTGAGTCTGAGTGTGCTTTTCTGGGCCTTTGGTATCTGTGGTTTAATCCTGTCCCAAAGGTCATATCCTGCTTCCCTGGGGCTGGGCTAATGACTCTTAAGAGTTTGGGTGAGGTATGCAGATTTTAGGTCTTTGTCTTCTTAATCTTCTAGCTGCAACTTTCCTGAATGTTCTGCATCTGCATTTCTATAGAGCTGGTTTCTGCTTGGGGGAGGCAGACCTGGGGCTATTAAGAAAACTGGGCATGCTTTCCTGCCTCTTCAAGATCCTGAGGAAATATATTTTTTTCTGCCCTTTTAATATTTCCTTCTCTGGGGGGCTGACTTCCCACAGGAAGGATCCACATCCTGCAGCAAGTAAACTTTCAAGAAAGTTTAAAAAGTATGGCAGAGAAAATCCTGCCCCTTACATGGGATCAGGGTTTTTTTCTCCTGCCAGACTGTCTGGCAGCAAAAAGTCAAGGAGAGAGGAGAAAATCCTTACATGGGATGGGAGGGGGGGGGGGTTCTCTGCTCTCCAAGGCTTTTTGCTGCCAGACTGTTTTACTTGATGCAGCAGAATGGGAAGGATCCACATTCTGCAGCAAGTAAACTTTAAAGAAAGTTTAAAAATGTGGCAGAGAAAATCCTGCCCCTTACATGGGATCAGGGTTTTTTTCTCAGCTCTCTTTGGCTGTTTGCTGCCAGACTGTCTGGCAGCAAAAAGCCAAGAAGAGAGGAGAAAATCCTTACGTGGGATGGGGGGGGGGGGGTTCTCTGCTCTCCAAGGCTTTTCGCCACTGTCACCCACTAATGGAGAAATCATTTCCTTCACTTTTTTCTTGTTTTTTACATGTTGAAAGAAGCTTTTTTGTTATTTTTGACTTTGGTCGCAAGCCTTAGTTCATTTTGAGCCTTAGCTTTCCTCACTTCATCTTTGCAGGCTCGGGCTATTTGCTGATATTCTGACTTAGTTATGTGCCCCTCTTTCCACTTTCTATACTTGTCCTTTTTATCTTTCAATTTACCAGAGAGTTCTTTATGCATCCATGCTGGTTTCTTTTGAGAGCTGTTATTTTTCCTCTTTGTTGGTATTGTGCTAGACTGGGCTTTTATTATCTCACTTTTCAAAATTTCCCAAGCTTCTTGAGTTGTTTTCCCCTGGAGGATTCTCATCCATGGAATCCTTCCCAAGCCCTCTCTAAGTTTATTGAAATTAGCTCTCTTGAAGTCCAAGACTCTAGTTTGACTGTGTTTTGTTGCTTGTGCTTCCATAATATTGAATTCCAATATTGCATGATCACTTCCTCCCAAGGGTCCTATGGCTTCAACACCTTCTATCATTTCATCTCTGTTAGTGAGAATTAGATCCAAAATGGCTAATCCCCTAGTTCCCTTCTCTACTTTTTGGGAGACAAAGTTGTCTGCTAGGTTTGTCAGGAATCTGTTTGATCTTCCACTTGGTGCAGAGTTTGTCTCCCAGTTGATGTCAAGGTAGTTAAAGTCCCCCATTACTATTGTGATGTGCTTCCTACATACCTTAGTTAGCTGACTAGCAAAAAGTTCATTTATTTCCTCTGGTTGGTTGGGTGGCCTGTAGTATACCCCTATGGCAATGTCATTTC
>JALGBA010000586.1:0-85766 GCA_023970755.1 Azemiops feae
TAGACAATCACTTAAATATGAGCTAGCAGTGTGCTGCAGCTGCCAAAAAAGCCAACACAGTGCTGAGCTGCATTAAGAGAGGGATAGAATCAAGATCACGTGAAGTATTAATACCACTTTACAATGCCTTGGTAAGGCCACACTTGGAATACTGCATCCAGTTTTGGTCACCCCTATATAAAAAAGAGGTTGAGACTCTAGAAAGAGAACAGAGAAGAGCAACAAAGATGATTAGGGGACTGGAGGCTAAAACATATAAGGAACGTTTGCTGGAATTGGATATGTCTAGTTTAACGAAGAGAAGGAGGAGGGGGGACATGATAGCAGAGTTCCAATATCTCAGGGGCTGCCCCAAAATAGAGGGAGTCAAGCTATTCTCCAAAGCGCCTGAAGGCAGGACAAGAAGCAACGGATGGAAACTAATCAAGGAGACAAGCAACCTAGAACTAAGGAGAAACTTCCTGACAGTTAGAACAATTAACCAATGAAACAACCTGCCTCCAGAAGCGGTGAATGCTCCAACACCAGAAGTTTTTAAGAAGAGACTGGACAGCCATTTGTCCGAAATGGTGTAGGGTTTCCTGCCTGAGCAGGGGGTTGGACTCGATGACCTCCAAGGTCCCTTCCAACTTTATTGTTATTATTATTTTATGCTGAATCTTCTGTTTGGTTTTCATGATTCCTTTAACTCAACATCTCTCCCTCTATTGTTCCTCCCAATTAGATATTTCAGCTTATAATGACATAAAGATTAACTGATCAAATGAATGATTGATCAATGCATCTATCAGCCTGTAATGTAAAGTTTGTTTAGGTAAACAAAACCCATTGATCTAAAATCATTCCTCAAATTACCAAGAATGCAGATATTTCTAAGAAAGATAAATATGGATGGAAATATCCAAACTGGGAAATGAAAGAGAGATTTCCCATGCAATCCACAACATCCTTCTTTCTACCTCACCCTTCAAGATATTTTTCTTATAAATCCCATTTAGGGAAGAAATTGGACACTATTCAAATTGAGAATTAAACAATCAAACTTACATGTGTCTTTAACATGCATATTCATCAAAGTTTCCCTAGGGTGTCACCCACCTTCCTGAGTGGAGATGGTCCCCTCTGGACAAGGAATGCAGTCGTAGCAGCAAACTGGCTCTCCTTCTCGAGCCTGCTTGACAAATCCAGGATGGCATTTTTCCACACATTTAGACTGAGGCAAAGACTAAACAGAAAAAGAAGAAATGCCAAAGAAAATATGTTAGGACACACCATCCATGTAAGATGGAGGTAGACATGAACATCAGCCAAGTCGTCTTTGGGCTTCACGTAGGCAAATATGAAATCTCTGACCACTTCCAAATGGTTGCAGGAGGTACAATTGCAGGAAGATGCTTCATTCACTTCCTCCCTTTTTCTTCTGACTTATCAGATTACAATAAAGTAGCTTTCTACTTAACAACGTCTGGAGGGATGAAATTGAGAAAAGATTTAACAATTAAGTGGCAACCGGTGGGTTCCTCCTCATAGTGGAATTAACATGCACTCCTCCACTTTTCATACATGTTTTATTTTAAAATATCCACAAATACTAAATTTTAGAGTAAACTTTATTATAAAATATAGATTACATTTTCATTTCATTGGATTTATTAAACTGGAATAAAACTGGCTCACTAGTTTCTAAAACTATAGTGAGGTAAGATGGAGGGGAGGTCATGAGAACGTATTCCACAATAAGGCTGAGTCAGGCATTTTTTGATGCCCCGCATGGGTCATGAGTGTGAGCCCTGTGTGGAAATGGATACTCAAGACAAGGTATCCAACACAAGGTCCTTTCTGTTGAGAGAATACAATTAGGTGACACAATCTGACAGGGAAATACAAACTCATATTTATTATTAGTTTGATTTGTAGCCTGTCAGTGTGTCCTAAGGCAGCTAACAATAAAGATAAACAGTTGCATTCAAGGGATTTTGGGAGACCCCTGACTATAATCAAGGCAGGATGAAGCCTATTTAACGATTGGACCAACAGGACCTCCATCCAGTCTTGATTCCATTTCATTGGATTCAGCCCAAATCTGAACTCAGGGACTGGTCAACAGAATTGTCTTCACCTTTGATATTTGAAGGCAAAAAACTAGCGAACCTGAAGATATTAACACAAAAATCTCCAGCATATGAGGCCCTGTCTCACCAGTTTTATGGTGATACTAAACTGCCAAAGGGACACTAAATGGCAATGATTTGTGTCCTAAATAATAATCACCCCATATCTCATTTTGGATCGACTTACAACGTTCAGCATGACAGCATCAGAAGGAAAGCCTTGGTCAATAGAACTGAAGCAAGCTTATCTGCCTAAGAAAATTATAGAGGTTTTACTCCACACATTCAAGTCTCAGTGAAGGTTACCCACTTTCTTTACTGGGTTTAGCCCACTTGAAACGGCTTTGGAAAAAAGAGAAAAGACATCAATATTTTCCCCACCTTGTTGAGAAATTTTAACTGTAACAAAGCATATAGGTTGATTGTAAGTCTTTGTCTTTCAAAAGTCCCCAATCGCTTGTTGATGGGATCCTCTTTGGGGAGAACTACCATACTAAAGATCTGCAGATCTGCTGCTAAGTCTCCATTCTGATCCAAGTACATTTTCGTCAGAGAAAGATTGTACAATTCCCTCTTGTTTAGAAATGGATGCAACTAGAATGGAAACATCCAAGAATTTAAAAGCAGAAATTTTGGTTTCTTATCTCTTATCACTTTTTACATTTGAATCTTTCTTCTATGGTTGTTTAACTTGCAAATATTGTGAGTTGGAGAACAAGTGTTACTATTATCTTCAAAATTGAAGTACAAAGATTTAGCAATATTTTTAAATCATGTAGTATACTGATAAAATGTATATTGACAAAATGTAATTGACAAAAATGATCAATCATATATAACAATCTAGCAAAGGTCACCAATCAAGTAAACAAAATACACAGTTAACTAAGATATGTAGGAAGCACATCACAATAGTAATGGGGGACTTTAATTACCCTGACATCAACTGGGAGACAAACTCTGCACCAAGTGGAAGATCAAACAGATTCCTGACAAACCAAGCAGACAACTTTGTCTCCCAAAATGTAGAGAAGGGAACTAGGGGCTTAGCCATATTGGATCTAATCCTCACTAACAGAGATGAAATGATTGAAGGTGTTGAAGCCACAGGAACCTTGGGGGGGGGGTGATCATGCAATATTGGAATTCAACATTCTGGAAGCACAAGCAATAGTACACAGTCAAACTAGAATCTTGGACTTCAAGAGAGCTAATTTCAATAAACTTAGAGAGTGCTTGGGAAGGATTCAATGGATGAGAATCCTCAAAAGGAAAACAACTCAAGAAGCTTGGGAAATTTTGAAAAATGAGATAATAAAAGTCCAGTCTAGCACAATACCAACAAAGAGGAAAAATAAAAGCTCTCAAAAGAAACCAGCATGGCTGCATAAAGAACTCTGACAAATTGAAAGATAAAAAGGACAAGTATAGAAAGTGGAAAGAAGGACACATAACTAAGTCAGAATATCCGCAAATAGCCCGAGCCTGCAAAGATGAAGTGAGGAAAGCTAAAGCTCAAAATGAACTAAGGCTTGTGAAAAATAACAAAAAAAAAAGCTTCTTTCAACATGTAAAAAACAAGAACAAAAGTGAAGGAAATGATTGGTCCATTAGTGGGTGAAAGTGGCAAGAAGGTGACAAGCAACAGGCAGAAAGCAGAACTATTTAACTCATTTTTTGCATCTGTCTTTACACAAAGGGAAAAAACAGACCTACCAAAAATAGTGCCATAAAAAACAGAATAGAAATGCAAGTTAAGATAGGCAAGAAAACGGTAAGTGAGCACCTGTCCAGCCTAGACAAGTTCAAATCACCAGGACCAGATGGATTACACCCCAGGGTTCTCAAGGAACTGGCAGATGTGATCTCAGAACCACTAAACTATATTTTTCAAAGATCCTGGAGCACTGGGGAACTAACAGAGGCCTGGAAAAGAGCTGATGTAGTTCCCATCTTCAAAAAAGGAAAAAAAATAGATCCAGGAAATTACAGACCTATCAGCCTGACCTCAATACCTGGGAAGATTCTGGAAAATATAATCAAACAACGAACCAGTGAACACATAGAGGCAAACAAAGTCATTACTAAAAGCCAACATGGGTTTGTCAAAAACAGATCATGCCAGACAAATCTCATTGCATTCTTTAACCAAGTGACAAAATTAGTGGATTAGATGAATGCTGTGGATATAATTTACTTGGACTTCAGTAAGGCATTTGATAAAGTAGATCACAACCTACTACTCGATAAGATAGAAAAATGTGGGTTAGACAGCATCACCACCAGATGGATTCGTAGCTGGCTAACCGGGCGTACTCAGCATGTGGTCCTCAATGGAACCGCATCTACATGGAGGGAAGTGTGTAGTGGGGTGCCCCAGGGCTCTGTTCTGGGCCCAGTGCTCTTCAACATCTTCATCAATGATTTGGAGGGGATAAATGGAAAACTCATCAAATTTGCAGATGACACCAAGCTGGCAGGAATAGCCAACACTCCAGAAGACAGGCTTAAGATACAGGAGGATCTGAACAAACTGGAACACTGGGCGCTATCTAACAAAATGAAATTCAACGGTGAAAAAAGTAATGTTCTACATTTAGGCAAGAAAAACCAAATGTATAGGTATAGTATAGGTGGTATCTTGCTCAATAGTAGCAACTGTGAGAGGGACCTCGGAGTCCTAGTGGACAATCACTTAGATATGAGCCAGCAGTGTGTTGCAGCTGCCAAAAAAGCCAACACAGTGCTAGGCTGCATTAACAGAGGGATAGAATCAAGATCATGTGAAGTATTAATACCACTTTACAATGCCTTGGTAAGGCCACACTTGGAATACTGCAACCAGTTTTGGTCACCACGATGTAAAAAAGATGTTGAGACTCTAGAAAGAGTACAGAGAAGAGCAACAAAGATGATTAGAGGTCTGGAGGCTAAAACATAGAAAGAACGGTTGCTGGAATTGGGTATGTCTAGTTTAATGAAAAGAAGGACTAGGGGTGACATGACAGCAGTGTGCCAATATCTCAGGGGCTGCCACAAAGAAGAGGGAGTCAAGCTATTTTCCAAAGCGCCTGAAGGCAGGACAATAAGCAACGGATGGAAACTAATCAAGGAGAGAAGCAACCTAGAACTAAGGAAAAACTTCCTGACAGTTAGAACAATTAACCAGTGGAACAACCTGCCTCCAGAAGCGGTGAATGCTCCAACACTGGAAGTTTTTAAGAAGAGACTGGACAGCCATTTGGTATAGGGTTTCCTGCCTGAACAGGGGGTTGTACTAGATGACCTCCAAGGTCCCTTCCAACTTTATTATTATTATTATTATTATTATTATTATTATTATTATTATTATTATTATTATTATTATTATTATTATTATTATTATTATTATTATTATTATTATTATTATTATTATTATTATTATTATTATTATTATTATTATTATTATTATTATTATTATTATTATTATTATTATTATTACTATTATTATTATTATTATTATTATTATTATTATTATATAACTAGAGTATTCATAAACTCCTTGCAAACAATAGGGTGATTACCAGAAAGCAAAGATTTGTTAAGAAGAAATTTACAAGGCTAATCTTCATTTAGGTAGAGGAAATAGGAAAAATGACCAGTTGAAGTAATTCTACTTTATTGCAAGGCTATATTAACAAAATCTTGCAATGTGAAAGCACAAATCTTTCACCATCTCTTTTGACAGTCAAAAAATTTAGGGAGGACTTTTTCTGAGTTTCTTTCTCTACCTGTTACGCAGCTGTGGGTTGCCACCCCCCCTAAACCATCTTATTTGATCCTTCCCTGCATCCCTTTGTCTGGTCCTCTGAACTCATTCACACCTATCATTATACTTCCTTAACAGATTGTGCGAATGCTGGTGGTATAACTTGTTTTTAGAAAACAATTAACAAAATGCTTCATGATGTGATGAATGGGGATCTAGTTAATTGAGTGCTGGATGGTATGAGATAATTAAGTGGAGACAACTGTCTCAAAAATTGTACTCAAATAAATATTAATATTACTGATATAATTGGGGAGTTACAAAAAACAATTAGACCTTGGTCATTGTTTCTTCTGTATTTTCATTAATAAAGGAAGTAGATAAGTCATGATTTTGTGATGCAAAAATTATAATAACACTTGGACAAAGTTATTTTTAAAAATTCCCAGCTTCTCTCAGGTCCCTATAGATCCCTGTCAAGATGCTGCCATCCTGATGGGAGGGGGGACCTTTGGAGCTCTCATGTGAAGTGTTTAGCTTTGCTTTGTTGACTCGGTTCCACTGCCCGAGGTCATCTGCCTCACCTCACCAGGGAAGAGATGCCTGGGAACATCTTACCGCAGTTTCTGTCTGGAGTTCTCACAACCTCCTTGCACCTCTGGATTGGCTCCTATGGACTGGACAGTTGGGAGGGGTTTTGAACAATGGGGTTTAGCCTAACAATTTTACCCGGGAACTTCAGATTCTGCCTGCCTTCTCCTGCTGTCACTGACTCTCAATAAAAGTTCCTTTTGAAAAGATGCCAGTTTCAAGAGTTCTGCTTTCCTGAGAGATTCAGCTGAGGCAGGGCTTTACAGCTTCCAGAAAATAAAAATATGATTTTATGTTAGAGAGAGGTGCATGAGTAAAATTCAATAGGAAACTAACTAATTGTTAGCATCCAGGATTTGATACATGATTGTATGTATGTAATGAATGGCAGCTATAATCTGTATCAATGATTTGGACGAGGGGATAGATGGGGAAATCATCAAATTTGCAGACGACACCAAGCTGGCAGGAATAGCCAACACTCCAGAAGACAGGCTTAAGATACAGAAGGATCTGGACAGACTAGAACACTGGGCACTATCTAACAAAATGAAATTCAATGGTGAAAAAAGTAAGGTTTTACATTTAGGCAAGAAAAACCAAATGTACAGGTAAAGTATAGGGGGTACCTTGCTCAATAGCAGTAACAGTGAGAGGGACCTCGGAGTCCTAGTGGACAATCACTTAAATATGAGCCAGCAGTGTGCTGCAGCTGCCAAAAAGGCCAACACAGTGCTAGGCTGCATTAACAGAGGGATAGAATCAAGATCATGTGAAGTATTAATACCACTTTACAATGCCTTGGTAAGGCCACACTTGGAATACTGCATCCAGTTTTGGTCACCACGATGTAAAAAAGACGTTGAGACTCTAGAAAGAGTACAGAGAAGAGCAACAAAGATGATTAAGGGACTGGAGGCTAAAGCATATAAGGAACGGCTGCTGGAATTGGGTATGTCTAGTTTAACGAAGAGAAGGACAAGGGGGGACATGATAGCAGTGTTCCAATATCTCAGGGGCTGTCACAAAGAAGAGGGAGTGAAGCTATTTTCCAAGGCACCAGAAGGCAGGACAAGAAGCAACGGATGGAAACTAATCAAGGAGAGAAGCAGCCTAGAACTAAGGAGAAACTTCCTGACAGTTAGAACAATTAACCAGTGGAACAACCTGCCTCCAGAAGTGGTGAATGCTCCAACACTGGAAGTTTTTAAGAAGAGACTGGACAGCCATTTGTCTGAAATGGTATAGGGTTTCCTGCCTGAGCAGGGGGTTGGACTAGATGACCTCCAAGGTCCCTTCCAACTTTATTATTATTATTATATGTATTAATATTTCATTTGTAGTTTTTCTCACATTATTCTGTGTGCAGAATGGTTACTGATTATAATAAAATATAATAATATAATAATATCCATATTATTAATTTGTCAATAATGTAATTAATGATCCAGTGGAATGATACCAGGTCCTCTTGCAGGCACCACACTGGGAGAAGACACTGCACAGTCAAGGACAAAGAAGGGGAGGAAGAGATCAAAGGAGCTACTTTAAGCCTTGAGGAAAGACATCAAGCAGAAGAGCCATGTTGGAATAGAACAGAACAGAACAGAATAGAGCTGGAAGGGACCTTAGAGGTCTTCTAGTCCAGCCCCCCGCTCAAGCAGGAGAACCTCTTCCATCTCAGACAAGTGACTGTCTAGTCTCTTCTTAAAAATCTCCAGTAATGAAGCACCCATAATTTCTGAAGGCAAGCTGTTCCACTGGTTAATTGTCCTCACTGTTAGGAAGTTTCTCCTTAATTCCAGGTTGCTTCTCTCTTTGATCAGTTTCCAGCCATTGTTTCTTCTCCTAGTTTACAGGAGCTTAAAATCTGAAAAAGTATGGGAACTTTTTTTTGACAATATAAAAAGTCTTGGTTTTTGAAGGGAGGATGCAGCACTCTTCCGATAAGTAGGGGATGTTGTACAGAAGCTTAAGATCTTAAACCACCAAGCCCAGAGAGCACAAAAGACCCTGAAAAGGAATTTAGTTTGATGGATCCGTGTTGGGATCCCATACCTTCCATGGCTGCAGCCTTGGAGCCTCCAACCTCTCTTCACCCTTCTTCCTTCTCCTCTGGGGTTTGGATGCAGCACTTAAGGCGTGGGCCAGAATTTTAATGACGCTATAAGAAGCACCGTCATTTTCGACCCGCATACTATTCTTTTTCTCTTGGGTCTCCACTCGTGCTTTCTGGGTGCATCTTCTCCGGCCTTTGACAGAAAAGATGTGTTTTGAAACAGAACAGTGAAAATACTCAGCTTGAAATTCAGGTTCCACAAAGAAATCTGTTTTAAAGGCATTATCGTTTTTCCAACTCTTTTTAAACTGAAAGGGAAAGCTCCAAATACTATGGACGTGCTTGAAATACCAATCCTTTCCCACTAAATATAGTCCAACCATTGTCATGATCCAGACTTTCCCTTCAATGGGTCCTGGCAAACCTTCAAGTGCTGAATGGAAGGCCAGAATCCTGTCCACAGGGGCCTCAAATCCTATGAAGTGAACAAAGACGTTGACTTGTCTCCACTTAGAGAGGGCTTCCCTGAGGAATGCGGTATGTCCAGTCATTGAGAATTGTTGTGATATAACAACACAAATTCTATTCTTGACAAGCATAGGAATAAAAGTCCTCATGAAATTCTCTCCCTTATCTGTGTCTGAAGTAAAAAGACCAATCAGGGTCCATCCAAAACGGAGGAGAATTTGGACAATTCCTGGGTACGTGATCCCTTCTTTGGGGAACATCAGATGGAAAAAAGGGAATTGACTTTTATCACTCAGAGCCTCTGAAGCAATTCTATTATTGACCTGAAAAAACAATGAAGAATTCTGTGTTATATTTGGGGTCCTACCAAGTCCTATTTTTTAGCTTTTAATAAATCCAATATTTTTTCTCATGCACATATTAGAACATTTCCTGTTGATTAGTCATTAGGCCATATCAAGATACAGAATATAAAACACAGAACATTAACAAGACTGCATGTAAAAACAGAATTTAGAAAAATAAGTACAATAGAATAAGAATAAAGAATGAAAATAGTATTTCTTTATAACCCCAGAATTTACTACTATCAGACTATAATTTACTTCCTAAAAGGGCTTTATTATATATAATTTTTGAATTTTGAGCACAGAGGAAATACATTTTTTTAATATTAGCATCCCAATAGATTGTTTCTCTAAAGTGCAATCCAAGATATTGATCTCCCTCTTTCTTAAATAATTGTCATTCAAAATAATAGATGTATTACATCTTCTAT
The DNA here is from genome assembly GCA_023970755.1 of Azemiops feae. Lineage (NCBI taxonomy): Eukaryota > Metazoa > Chordata > Lepidosauria > Squamata > Viperidae > Azemiops > Azemiops feae. Next base: position 9,756 of record JALGBA010000586.1, read on the forward strand.
TTCTGGAGCTCCACAAATACAAGTATATTCATTGTAAGGAGTTTGGAAGATTTAACTCAATAGTTGGAAGGTACATTTGTAGCAGCTGATGCCTTTCAGTGTGCCAACCTCACTGAAGATGGCCCTACTTTTCTCTATTTTGACCATCTTGGATTCTTTGTGCAGCACCTTTTTAGGTTTTTCTCGAGTTGCAAAAAAGACAGGGAGATAACAGTTCCTAATATAAAATCAAGAATATTTTAAATGAAATTTGTTTGTTCTAATAGCCTTTGGGGACTCTTATCAGTTTCCATTCCATTAATTTTATTCAAAATAAATATATGCCTCTATTTTATAAATTGTATAAATTCCCATTTCTGCTCTAAGGGCAGCTGCTGAAGTCGTTTTATCCATCCTGAAGATATTTCTCAGACGATGTGATTGGATTTGTTCTAGTAGTGATATAAATTAAATCCCAAAGTTCAGCTCAATATAAGTGCATATTGTAATGTTGGTACTTTGTATTTAATAATTCAGTCTAAGGAAGCTGCATACCTATGATTTTTTTTAAAAAAATTAACAGTGCATTCACTTGTGCCTTCTAAATGAGCTCCTTTGATGTTGAGGGAGCCAAGATCCAGTCACAGAGAAAAGTTCCCCCAGGTAAGGATAGGTGTGAAGTTGCTCTGTTGCCTCCTCATTAATTAGCCCTATATGGCAATGCTGTCATTTTCCAAAGACCATAACTTTTGACTTGGACTTATTCATAATCAGATAATTATTATGAGAATAGGAGCCAAGTCCTCTTAACAGCACATGCAACCCAAATGTCATATTGGCAACACCTTTGTCTTACCTTTTGGTACATATCAATCCTACTGCTCATGGCTCCATTTAGCCCCAAACACACTCTCAAACAAATGAACAAAAATGGAATGGAAGGGACCATGGAGGTTTTCTAGTCCAACCCCCTGCCCATATCAAGAGATCCTATACCAATCCAGACAAAATGAACGTCCAGCCTCTTATTGAAAATCTTATTGCTTACACACCAACACCCCCTCAATTTACAGAAAGGGAAGGACAAACACAAACCTGTGGGACTTTGTAGGTGCCTGCTAATGTTGACATCTGGGTGGAGCTTTCTCTGTGAGCTCCATCAATAAGAGCCAAAAGCTTCTCCTTCCTTCCGCAGCTGTAGTTGGGAACATTGGCTTCTCCAGTAGAGAGCATGTCCAGCAAGGCATGTGAAATGCCGAGGGTGTTATGATAGTCATCATGGATGTTGTAGCCAAGTGTGAGATTGTGCAGGAGCTGGGGATTCTCCTTCACCACTTCAATATTGACAATCATGGTTACTATCTTTCCATAGGATAAACTAGTGTAAAACCATGATCATGTTAATATTAGCATGATTAACAGCAACAACAACAATACTTTTTCTCCATTTAATCATCTTTTTTCTCTACAAACTAGCTGAAACATAAGCCATTATTGATCCAAAACTAGAAGCAAATGATAGTCACCCATCACCCATTAATATTGTTAGTGTTGAGGATGGGGATAGTCCTCAAAAAGGTTTAACAAATCAGAAACATACAATTATTTTTAGCAGTACTAATATGCATAGCCCAGAATAATTCAGTCATTAAAGAAGAACCACCATTAAAGGAAGGAGATTTTTGATAAGTGACCCAGAGAAGCTGTTCTAAAAACAAGTCATCTTCTATTCCTTTAAAAATCAGACATTGCATATCAATCGGTTATAAAAATATGGAAATGGTTGGGCAGAGGAAATTAGAACCATTTCAATCATTACATTCAACCAAAGTCAGTATTCCAGTCATGAATTTAGGATTGAAGAGAGAGAGGAAAATAATGTGGACTTCTTTTAGGTTTCATTTGCCTCATGTTTCTACTCTCAGAAAAGAGGGCAAAAGAGAGAAGCTGTGTTAATCAAAAGGATTCAAAAGATTTGTCAGATCCTGCAATATAAGAGTAAGTAAAACAAGAAGAAAAAAAGAAAGTGTTAAAACTGCAAATGGAGGGAATGAAACTCCATCGCATGACTTACAACCGAAACTGATTAGAAGGAGCCATGTTGAAAAGTAATGTTGCAGGTATTATTTCTGATGGAGAGATGACTATACCAATGAGAAGATCTCCTGGCCTATAATAGCTCCATGGCTTTTCTCCATCCTGGTGGTCCAAATTCAGTGGGCACTTCATTCTCAGCTTCCCAGAGAGTGGCTGGGACACCAGCAGCATCAGAAGGAGAAGCAGAAGTAGGAGGTCCATCATTCATGGGGCGGAATCAATTTCCTTCCTCTTTCTAAAAAAGAATTAGAATTCAAAGCACTCTGACAGGGTGGAATATCCAGTGGCTTTCCTGATTCAAACAGAGAAACCACGATTCACCTGGAAGAGACAGAAAATATAGCTCCTGTGTGTCCAGTACGTGAGCCACAAAAAACATAACCTGTGATATTTATCCTTTTCTGATGCAGGATCCCTTCCATGTTGCTTCAGTCTGATGTTTACATCAAAGGCAGTCACTGGAGACATAGGAGAAGAGGTCTCAGAGACAGGGATGGTGATGATAGCAGTGAGAAGGAGCTTCTGCTCTTGGGACCCTGAATTTATTCTACGTAAGGAGGAGTAGCTGGAGAAAAGCACATTAGAGATAAGTCACAGATACACCTCTTGGGGCAGTGTTCTGTAGTGGTCTTAGTCCTTCCTGTTAGGACATGTCCAGAAAGTCATGCTGCATGGAGATAGTTCAACAGGCAGGAAAGTGACTTCTGCTGTCCTTCAATGGGGTCTCTTGTCTCCAGAGGCTGCTAGGGAAGGTGACCCAGAGTTATGGAGTTTGGTGCCATTCTAGGTTGGTGATACTTAACTCTAGTGCTGCCTGTGCTTCATCTCCATGGAAGCACTCAGTATTCTTGAACCCAGCCTAATGTTCAGAGTTTGGGATTTTCTTTTCAATGAGATCTCCATGTTTCAATCCTAATTTGGAGCTGATTTTATAATTCCTTGTAACTGGAGTGAAATTTCATTTGCCATCTGTTCTAGAAAGATCATTTTTTGCATAAGAACTGCCTAAGAGGCAGGAAAGTGACAGCCTGGGATAGCTGATTTTTTCCACAACCATCAAGGTGTTGGTTTAGGGCAGGGGTGTCAAACTCTCAACATCATGTGATGTGTCATGACGCATCATGATTTTTTTTCCATTGCCAGCAATGGGGTGCACACGGTTTTGCTATGATGCATCCACCCCATGGGCTGGCAGTTTGACACCCTTGGTTTAGGGGGACCTTGTGGCAGTTCCTCTGATTATGTGGGTGCATAATGAGGCTTTGTTTGTCCTACCCAGAAGACCTCCAAGTGCTTATAGTTCGGAATCCCTGTGTTCTGGTTTATCTTGGTCAATTCTTGATAGATTATGTTTCTTATCTGGATGGGGGGATGTTAATATGGACAAATTGGCCTAGAAGGGAGAACTGGGGGGGTTGAGTGGGAGGGGGAACTGATGGGATGGGCAGGTCCACCCTTCCAATGAGGACCATAGGATGACCAATATCCCAGGTCCATCATTTGAAAGTTGTCCCACTGTTCAGTTCTCAGCTTCCACTCTCACTGCCTGGCTACCAGATCTTCAGTGGCTCATATTCTGGCTGTTGCTTTTGAATGCCAGCTTGATGTGTAAGAAGGCTTCTCTCACCCATGATGTTCCCTGCCCTGTCTCACTGAAGTCTAGTTGCACCCCCAGAGGGGAGGAAACCTCAGTTGGAAATGCGGCCACATTCTTTGTGGGTTTCCCTCAGGTGAGAGCCCAGGGAAGTGGCGGAGAGGTGACTGTGGTCATCCATGGTTTGTTACAGGCTTTCAGGAGGCTGCACCTGGAGCTGTCTTTTCGCCCAAGGTTGGGTGTCTGCAAAAAATGTTTCCCCAGCCTGCTGAAGTATGTTGTGTGAATGTGGCCCTTACAAGAAGTGTCTCCAGCTTATTTCTGTTATCAATTAACATTCAGCTAGCCCCTGTTAAATTAATATTCATAATTCACTGACTCATTGGTTCAACCTCCAAAAATAAACCATGATTAAAAGTTGCAAATGTGAATTCAGCCATTGGTGAGGTGACCAGGTAAAATGGGTTGTATGGCTATGATCAGAGGCAGTCTGGTGTAGTGGTCAAGGAATCAGACTAGTAACAGGAAACCATGAGTTCTAGTCCTGCCTTGGGCACAAAGCCAGCTGGGTAAACCTGGGCCAGCCAACCTCTCAGAGCCCTTGGAAAGAGGCAATGGCAAACCACTTCTGGAAAACTGGGTCACCTATGGTCTTTCTGATTACTTTCAAACACAGCCAGCTGAGGTTGTGGGCCTTCCTGAGTCTGGCTACAGTCTTGCAAATCCAGCTGAGTGGACTCCTATTTGCTAAACACGGGCAGATTTATTTTAAAAAAAAACCTGGTTGCTCTGTGTAGAAGTGGCAGGAAAACTCCAATCCTGATCATGACAGCGAGTTTCAAGTCCTCATGAAGGCTGTGGACAGGCCGATGAAGCTGGGGTCCTGGAAGGCCAGGAGGGCTGCAGGAGGTTGATGTCCCTTCCTGTCAAGGGCAGGGAGGGCGTGCTGGAAATGGGGAAGGCAGGTGGAGCCCCCTACACAATCCAGCTCAGGCAGCCTCAGGCATGGTTGGAAAAGGTGTCTTTGAGGGAGGAGTCCTCCTAGCGGATGAGAAGGGTGGGAGAGAAGCAGTGACGTCACAGGAAGGGGGTTTCCATGCAGTGGGGGTCCAGGTCAAGGCACCCCTTTTGGTTGGCAGCACTGATGGTCAGCCAGGAACCCCCACAGGAAGTGAGTGTCAGGCACTTGCAGGCTAGGAGAGCTCATCCGAGTCCAGGGAGTTTGCAATCCTGTTTGCTATTGGCCAACCTCAGCACATTCAGCGTTGGTGGCACACCCTCAGTCCCCTTTGCAGGACTCAGTTGCTGAGCCCCTGCAAGTGTGTTGTGCGAGTGTCCCAGCAGGTGGTTGAGCTGAGTGAATCAAACTCCACTGACCATCATGGAAGCGTATGCTCTCTTTAACCTAGATTCAGTAGAAACCCTCTTTCCTGAGCAGTGTAGACTTATCAACTGAATTAACGGGTGAAGTTCACAGCTCACATTTAGGTCATCTAGGTTTTTTCAGGCATTTCTGCAGTAGTTTTAGCAAGCTGGACACATCTCAGCCTGGCACTGACCTCAGGGAGGGGCAAAGATGTTGGGCTTCAGAGGGAACCAGATTAAAACTGGCTTCTTTCTCCCTTGCATCTCAAAACACACCTCGAAGGAGCGGGGGACTCATCTTTGATCCGCCATCAAGCCCCTGACAATATGGACTGAGATCTTAAAACATGTTTATCTCATTTCATACATTCCAATAGTTGGGAACCTTCTCCTGTGCAAATGTATGCAGCAGATCATCATGCTAAGCCAGCATCTGAATTATATAGATTTTGGCATGGTACATTTGGCTAACATAGCAGTTCTCTTTCCTTAACCTAAAAGTTAAATGTGTTGTGTAAACGTACCCAAAAGTTAAGGGTGTTGTGTGAATTCACCTAGATTTCCCACAAACCATCTATGTGATGACCAATACAGTACATCTGCACAGAGTATTTGAAACTTTTAAAGGATCTGCTTTTGGATTCAGAGTCCATATCTATCCAGCATGGCAATATTGACAGGATGAGAGAAGCCGTTGCTTCTCTTCACAAGCCATTGCTGTGCCTGGCTCTGTTCAAGCTATAGGATGCCTGTGGGCCTTCCTGGCAAGGGCAGGGAGGGCGCTCTGGAAAAGAGAAAGGAAGGCAGAGCCCCCAACCCAATCCACTCATAAACCTCTCTTCTGAGGGAGGGGCCCTCCTCACATAAGGGGGTGGGCTGTTGAGCATCACTAACATCACAGTCAGCATTGCCAACACAGAGCAAAAATTTCTTTGCTTGCTTCCTTCCTTCTTTCTATTCTTTGACTCTGTCTAGTGTCAAAATAAGTAACATACATATTTTGAACCAACCTAGAACTAAGGAGAAATTTCCTGACAAAACAATTAGTGGAACGACTTGCCTCCAGAAGTTGTGGGTGCTTCAACACTGGAGGTTTTTAAGGAGAGATTGGACAACCATTTGTCTGAAATGGTAAATGGTGAGGTTTCTTCCTTCAGCAGGGGGTTAGACTAGAAGACCTCCAAGGTCCCTTCCAACTCTGTTGTTCTGTTTCAGGCATGCAGTATATTTAGCAAAGTGTTAACGGGGATAGAGATTTGAGAGCAGAGATGGCGAGTTTAGTTTTAGCACCTAATTCGAGTGACGGGGCAGTTTAAGATGAAAAAGTTTGTCTCTTCCAGCATTTTTTGTGTTCTTTATTGAAGAAATGTGGGGTTTGGCGGGAGTAAGAGGGGTGGGGTCAAAGCTAGGAAAAGGTTTCAGGAAGCTCATCTGAAGCTGCCCCATCGTCATGCAGTGTCTGGTTTTCCAAGCCTAGCAAGAGCCAGGAGAGCTTTGCAGTCTCCCAACAGCCTGAGGATCAGGGTGGAAAGCTTCAAACGCAGCCGCCATTTCTACAAGGACTTGTCAGAGTATTGAAAATGGTGTCAATTTCTGGCAGGCCTGAGGATCAGGCCCAAGTACTGCAGGGTCCCATTGGGGCAGGATCAAAGGGGAAGAGGCTTCCAGCCAGAGGGAAAGATGTTACCCAACCACATATGGAAGGCTGCAGGACCCCCAACACTTCTATACGTTAAAGAGGGGCTTGGTGGGGGCACAAGGGAGTCAAGGAGGGGCTGAAGAAAGAGCTCACATTTGGGGAAAGGAGATGGAAAAGGGGGCTCTTTGGGGGGGGTGACCCCAGTAGGCAGAAACAGCTGCATTGGCTTTCAGCTCTTATTTTTCCCAGGGTGGCACACTTTGATGTGAAGGAAGACAGACAGCCCTGATCTTGAGTGGGGAGGGATGTCCCAAGTCTGAAATCTTCCAGTGACGCTTTTTGCCTAAAGCCGAGTTCTCCACCAGGAAAGATTTCCATTTTGGGCCTCCTGGGTCAGAGAGAGAAGCGAACTGCAGCTGATTCCATCTGTCTCTGCCCAAAGTCTCCCCTGGAGGATTCGGCCAAAGAGTAGAGCTGAAACTTTGAGAATAATAATAATAATTCTCCCTCTCACCAGAGATCCCCAGCTAATTCAACTAGTTCTTGGACTCAGAGTTTGTTGGGCACTTCTCTGGAGAGAAATGAAAGGGGAATAATCCCCATAGGATTCAAAATGATAGGGCAGAGCTAGAATTAAATCCGTCAGCAAGAATTGAGAGGTTGGAAAGCTCCATGCTTGAAATTGGCCGCAGAGGGAATAAAGGGCACCTGTGGCTGAAGAAAAAGAAATCTGATATTTGTTGGCATAATGGTTAAGGAGAAAACCCAGGGGACTACTTAATGCCTGAACATGTCACGGAACTGGAATAGTTTACTTTATTTTGAAAGTTAATGTTGAAGGGCACCAATATAAAAAGACTGATGCAATAGTGAGACCAGGATCAAAAAAATAAAAAAATAAAAAACTGCTAGTTAAAAACTAGTCATCAGGACTTCACATAGTTTTAAAAAAAAAATCATATCCCTGTACAGAGAATGAGAGAGAGAGAGATAAATGAGAGAAATAAAGGATGCCTTTCACTCCACATAAGGAAGAAAGGGAAAGGACCCATGTTCCACTGCCACTCCCTTCCACACATGGGGCACTCAGGGGGGAAAGCAAAGCTCAGACTTGTCATGTTGCCCATAGAAAAGGTTCAGGAAGGAGGTGTCAATTCTGCTAATATAGGATATTATTGCTTTGACAAGATATGCAGAACTGTCTGGTATTTTTAGAGTTAATTTCAGTTGGTGGGGGGGAGGAGAAAGATAGGAGAGGGCGGGATAAGGAACGGAAGTGAATCTTTGCCCTTCAGGCTAATTGGAGAATGTGAATTCTGACTGCAAAATAGGGGAGGGGAATAGCTTTAAATGTAATGTGCAAAGAAAAGGAAATTCAGATCTTGGCATCAATCCATGATGTGCCGACATTGTGTTCAGCATTGAAGACTTTTCAGAATAAACAATGCCTGGAAGTTCTTTGAAGTGCTCCATTAGTCGGAACCTTGACAGGAAGAGGGGATCTGGGGGAACCCTTTCACACTCCCCATTCTGGGAAGAGACTAAGGTGAATTATGGGCTTTGGAGTTGCATTTCAGGGGGAGATGCAGCCAAGGGGTTTTTTGTGAAGCTCCGGTTCCTCTTCGTGTGTTTCCAGGAAAGGCTCCTGTCAGGGAGAAGCCATGCAGGGCCTTTGTCTCCAAAGGGGGATCCGGCTTTGCTGGGGAGGGAAAGGCGAGGGGGGTCTCCCTGGAGGGACCCTCTGGGGCTCTGAGGAAGGGGCATCCTGGGGGTCCCTCGTGGCCCCCGAAGTCCCTCCGGCCGGGTTCTCCTGGGCAGCCGCTGCCCCCCACTTGCCCAAGCTCCCACCGGAGAAGCTCTTCATTGCAGCCATTTCTGGGTGGGGGGAAAGGCCCTTTCAGGATTTCGGCCTCCCCTCCCTCTGCATTTCTGGCAATTTTTGCCTCTTTCTCATCACGTGAAAAACTTTTAATTTTCTATCCTTATTGGATATTTTCTTGTCCCCCCCCCCTTTGTCTTTGTTCATTCAAACTCTTCTCTATGAGTCTGATTGGTGGCTGAGCTCCCAGGCAACCATTGTCTCTTCCCTCCTGCTTCATTGGCTGCTGCTGAGTTGCCACGGCGACAGGGACAGGTCAGGACTAGAGGCAGCCACTAGGGAGAGAAAGGGGCGGGGCTTTTGTCTTGGCTCAGAACTGGAGGAGTTGAAGGCGAAATCTTCTCTCTTTTAGGAAACTCTGATCACATGCAGCCCAGAGTAGGAGAAAATGAGAGTGTATCTATCTATCTATCTATCTATCTATCTATCTATCTATCTATCTATCTATCTATCTATCTATCTATCTATCTATCTATCTATCTATCTATCTATCTATCTATCTATCTATCTATCTATCTATCTATCTAGCTAGCTAGCTATCTATCTATCTATCTATCTATCTATCTATCTATCTATCTATCTATCTATCTATCTATCTATCTATCTATCCATCCATCCATCCATCCATCTATCTATCTATCTATCTATCTATCTATCTTTAAAATGAAGGAAAAATTCAAAACTTTGACAGAAGGAAAATATGAAATGGAAACTAAAAACAGATAAAAAGGAGGAAGATGCAGTGAAATTGGATAGAATAGAATACAACTGGAAGGCGCATTGGAGGTCATCTAGTCTAGCCCCCTGCTCAGACAGGAGACCCTATACCATTTCAGACAAGTGGCTGTCCAGTCTCTTCTTAAAAACCTCCAGTGTTGGAGCATTCACAGCTTCTGGAGGCAGGTTGTTCCACTTGTTAATTGTTCTAACAGGAAATTTCTCCTTGGTTCTCGGTTGCTTCTCTCTTTGGTTCGTTTCCATCCGTTGCTTCTTGTCCTTCCAGGTTCTTTGGAGAATAGCTTGACCCCCTCTTCTTTGGGGCAACCCCTGAGATAAACCCCTGACATTAAAGGAAATAGTGTGGATAAAGAGCTTATAGAAACTAGAGAGCTGAAATAGAAAACACTTTGTATTAAGATTAATTTTGATATTAGTTGAAAGCACTTATATTTTACCATTCATTTTTGAACAAATGTGAAAGCTTTCCTTTTGTGAAATGAAAATGTCTCCCCAGCCACTGTGGAGAGAATAACAGAATAACAGAGTTTGAAGTGACCTTGGAGGTCTTTTAGTCTAACCCCTTGTTTAAGCAGGAGACCCTATACTATTTCAGAGAAATGGCTGTCCAGTCCCTTCATGCTATAGAAGGATTGGGGGTCTCGGGGCCTTGCAGATGTAGTTGAGTAACAACTTTCCCTCTGGCTGGAAGCCGGAGCCATTGGGGGTCCTACAGAATAGCAAGAGGGGCACCCCTAGGCACCCCAGCCAGGGTGGTTAGCAATTATGATTCTACTGCACAATTTGTGGTAGCTCTGTGGGTGTCAGTCTAACACTTGTTGTCCTGAGCCAAACATTATTTGAGACCTTTTCTTATGAGTGGGATTCCTTTCCTATACAAATTCTCCCTCTTCTGAATTCATTTTTCAGGAATGTAATTCAATGTATTTTAATTTAATGTGTCTCAAGGAATGTAAATGTTGATATTCCATAGATTGGGCTGATATGTGCAAAGCAGAGAAAAAATGTATTATTGTTAGTACTCATGATATGAAAGGCCATTTAACAAATATTCAAAATTATGATGGATGCCCAAAAATTATATACAAAGCTCTTTCAAAGTTATGATGTCTGCAATGCCCCTGTGGTCATTTGCCCTTCAGACTGACCATGGGGATGCTGCAGTGCCCTCCCTCTCTCCCCCTTTGATCTCTCCCCCAACAGGACCCTGCAGTGCTTGGGTCTGATCCCCAGGCCTGCCAGAAGTGGCCACCATTTGCAATACTCCGACGAGTCCTTGTAGAAATGGCGGCTGCTTTTGAAGCTTTCCACCCTGATCCTCAGGCTGTTGGGAGACTGCAAAGCTCTCCTGGCTCTTGCTAGGCTTGGGAAACCAGACACTGCATGACGATGGGGCAGCTTCAGATGAGCTTCCTGAAACCTTTTCCTGGCTTTGCCCCCCCCCCCTGCTCTCCCCCAAAACCCACATCTCTTCAATAAAGGACACAACAAAAGCTGGGAGAGACAAATTTGTTCATCTTTCACCTCCCTCCCCAAATTTAAAACTAAACTCCCCACCTCTGTCCTCAAATCTCTACCCCCTTTAACAATTTGCTAGATATACTGCATGCCCGAAAAAGAATAACAGAGTTGAAAGGGAACTTGGAGATCTTCTAGTCTAACCCCCCTGCTCAAGCAGGAGACCCTACCATTTACCCTTTCAGACAAGTGGCTGTCCAGTCTCTTCTTGAAAACCTCCAGTGTTGGAGCACCCACAACTTCTGGAGGCAAGTTGTTCCACTGCCCTTGCCCGGAAGGCCCACAGACCTCCTGTAGGCCCCTCTCTCACTCCTGGCTCTTCAGGACCTGTGCTTCGTTGCCCCCCCCCCCAGTTTTTCCTTCATGAGGACATGAAACCATCCTCCTTGTCAGGATTGGGAAATTCTTGTCACCTCTCTGCAGCACAACCAGCTGGGTGAGTTCACACAACACCCTTAACTTAGGTTAAGGGAAGAGAACTGCTACATTGGCATAATGTATCATGCCAAAATATCTAAACCAGAGGCTGGCTTAGCTTAATGATGTGCTTCACACATTGGCACAGAACAAGGTTCCCAGCTACTGGAATTTTAATATTATTTTAATTTAAATTTAAACTTAAACTTTATATTTAGAGTTTTAAAATCTCAGTCAATATTGTCAGGGGCTCTATGGATGACCAAAGTCCCCTGCTCCTTACAGGTTTCTTTGGGAATGCAAGGGAGAAAGAAGCCACTTTTAATCTGGTTCCCTCTGAAGCCTAAAATCTTTGCCCCTCCCTGTGGTCATTGCCAGGCTGAGATGTGTCCAGCTTGCTAAAAATAGTGCAGAAATGACTGAAAAAAACTGGATGGCCTAAACATGAGCTGTGAACTTCACCCGTTAATTCAGTTGATGACTCCACCCAGCTCAGGAAAGAGGGTTTCTCCCCAATCCAGGTTAAGGAGAGCACACGCTTCCATGATGGTCACTGGAGTTTGACTCAGTTGGTTCAATTCTGCAGAGCACGCACAACTGTCAACCAGCTGCTGGGACACTCACACAACACACTTGCAGGTCTCTGCAACTGAGTTGTGCAAAGGAGGCTAAGGGGGTCCCACCAATGCTGGGTGTGCTGAGCCTGGCCAAATGCAAACAGGGGTGCAAACACCCTAGACTCAGGTGAGCTCTCCTAGCCTGCAGGTGCCCGGGACTCGCCTCCTGAAGGGGTTCCTGCCTGATCATCCATGCTGCACTGTGCTGCTAACAGAAGGGGGTGCATTGACGTGGACACCCCAATCTGTGGAACCACCCTTGCTGTGATGTCACTGCAGCTCTCCCACCCTTGCTGCCTGTGAGGAAGGCTTCGCCCTCAAAGAAACGTTTTCCAACCATGCCTGAGGCTGCTTGAGCCGAATCACGAAGGAGCTCCACCGGCCTTCCTCTTTTCCAGCACACCCTCCCTGCACTTGACAGGAAGGGACATCATCGTCTTGCAGCCCTCCTGCCCTTCCAGAACCCCAACTTCATCAGCCTGTCTGCAAACTTCATGAGGACTTGTTACTCGCCGTCACAATCAGATTGGAGTTTTCCTGCCGCTTTTACAGAGAGCAACCTGATTAAAAAAATATCTGCCCATGTTTAGCAAATTGTAGTCCACTTCGCTGGTTTTGCAAGACTGAAGCCAGACTCAGGAAGCCCCACAGCCTCAACCGGCTGTGTGTGAAAGTAATCAGGAAGACCATAGGTGACCAGGTTTCTCAGAAGTGGTTTGCCATTGCCTCTTTCCCAGGGCTCTAAGAGGTTGGCTGGCCCAGGTTTACCCATCTAGCTTTGTGTCCAAGGCAGGACTAGAACTCGTGGTCTCCTGGTTACTAGTCTGACACCTTGACCACTACACCAGACTACCTCTTGTCATAGCCATACAACCCACTTAACCTGTTCACTTCACCAATGGCTGCATCCACACTTACAACTTTTAATCATGGTTTATTTCTGCAGGTTGAACCTGGGTGTGGCCCTTATCTTCTAGTAAGGGCCACATTCACACAAAATACTTCAGCAGGCAAAATACTTCTTGCAACCCCCCTGAGGCAACCTGTTTAGAGTCTATAACAAACCATGGATGACCACAGCCAACCCTCCTCCACTTCCCTGGGTTCTCACCTGAGGCAAACCCACAAAGTAGGTGGCTGCATTTGCAACTGAGGAGAGGTTCCCTCCCCTTTGGACACAACTAGTTTTCAGGGAGACATGGCAGGTAACATCATGGACAAGAGAAGCCATGTTACACATCCACTTGGCATTCAAAAAGAACAGCCGGTACCCGGAGCCACCAAAGATCTGGTAGCCAGGCACTGAGAGTGGAAGCTGAGGACAACACAGTGGAACAACTTTCAAATAATGGACTTGGGATATTGGTCATCCTGTGCTCCTCATTGTAAGGATGGACCTGCCCATCCCATCAGCTCCCCCTGTCACTCAAACCCCCAGTTCTCCCTTCTAGGCCAAGCTGTATATATTAACATCCCCGCTCCAGGTAAGAAAAATAATCAACAATCGACCAAGATAAACCAGAACACAGGGACTCTGAAGTATAAGCATATGGAAGCTTCTAGGAAGGACAAACAAAGCCTCAGAGATGGGAATGTCACAGGAGTCGCAAAACACTAAATGCATCTACGCAACCAGAGGAACTGCCACCAGGTCCCCCTAAACCAAATTCCGGGTGGTTGTGGCAAGAAATCAGGTCAAACCATCCACCGCACTACGGGCGCTGCCACCATCTCAACTGCAGACCTAACAGCACAATTGTTTTATTTAAACCAAGAAACATCAAAATTTAATGGCTCTCGTTGTATCAGTATGGAAAGACAACACCGGAAAGTGTCAAGGAAACTAAAACTTCTACCCACTCTACAATTTTCTCTCTCTGTGCCACTGGTGCTATCCCAGGCTGTCACTTTCCTGCCTCTTAGCCAGCTCTCATACAAAAAATGATGTTTCTAGAACAGATGGCAAATGAAATTTCACTTCAGTTAAAAGGAATTATGAAATCAGCTCCAAATTAGGATTAATACATGGAGATCTCATTGAAAAGAAAATCCCAATCTCTGAACATTAGGCTGGGTTCAAGAATACTGAGTGCTTCCACGGAGATGAAGCACGGGCAGCACTAGAGTTAAGTGTCACCAACCTAGAATGGCACCAAACTCCATAACTCTGGGTGACCTTCCCTAGCAGCCTCTGGAGGCAAGAGACCCCATTGAAGGACAGCAGAAGTCACTTTCCTGGCTGTTGAAGTATCTCCATCCAGCATGGCTTTCTGGACATGTCCTAACAGGAAGGACTAAGACCACTACAGAACACTGCCCCAACGTGCTTTTCTCCAGCTATCCCTCCTTACATTGAAGAAGTTCAGAGTTCCAAGAGCAGAAGCTCCTTCTCACCGCAATCATCACCATCCCTGTCTCTGAGACTTCTTCTCCTAGGTCTCCAGTGACTGCCTTTGATGTAAACATCAGACTGAAGCAACATGGAAGGGATCTTGCATCAGAAAAGGATAAATATTACATGTTATGCTTTTTGTGGCTCACATTACAAGAGAGACTGGAGCTGTGCTCTTGAATATATTTTCTCTCTCTTTCAGGTGAATCTTGGTTTCTCTGTTTGAATCAGAAAGCCACTGGGTATTCCACCCTGTCAGAGTGCTTTGAATTCTAATTCTTTTTTAGAAAGAGAAAGGAGATTGATTCCACCCCATGAATTATGGACCTCCTGCTTCTGCTTCTACTTCTGATGCTGCTGGTGTCCAAGCCACACTCTGGGAAGCTGAGAATAAAGTGCCCACTGAATTTGGACCATCAGGATGGAGAAAAGCCATGGAGCTATTATAGGCCAGGAGATCTTCTCATTGGTATAGTCATCTCTCCATCAGAAATAGCACCTGCAGCATTACCTTTCAACATGGCTCCTTCTAGTCAGATTCAGCTGTAAGTCATGCGATGGAGTTTCATTCCCTCCATTTGCAGTTCTAACACTCTTGTTTTTTCCTTTTTGTTTTACTTACTCTTATATTGCAGGATCTGACAAATGTTTTGAATCCTTTTGATTAACACAGCCTCTCTCTTTTGCCTTATTTTCTGAGAGTAGAAACAGGCAAATGAAACCTGAAAGAAGTCCACATTAATTTCCTCTCTTTGTTCAATCCTAAATTCATGACTGGAATACTGACTTTGGTTGAAAGTAATGATTGAAATGGTTCTAATTTCCTCTGCCCAACCATTTCCATATTTTTATAACCGATTGATATGTAATGTCTGATTTTTAAAGGAATAGAAGATGACTTGTTTTTAGAACAGCTTCTCTGGATCACTTATCAAAAATCTCCTTCCTTTAATGGTGGTTCTTCTTTAATGATTGAATTATTCTGGGCTATGAATATTAGTACTGCTAAAAATAATTGTATGTTTCTGATTTGTTAAACCATTTTGAGGACTATCCCCATCCTCAACACTAACAATATTAAAGGGTTATGGGTGACTATCATTTGCCTCTAGTTTTGGATCAATATTGGCTTATGTTTCAGCTAGTTTGTAGAGAAAAAAGATGATTAAATGGAGAAAAAGTATTGTTCTTGCTGTTGATGATGCTAATATTAACATGATCATGGTTTTACAGTAGGTTATCCTATGGAAAGGAATATATACTATGCATGATTTGCAATATTGAACTGGTGAAGGAGAATCCCCAGCTCCTGCACAATCTCACACTTGGCTACAACATCTATGACAACTATGAAAACAACCTTGGCACTTCAGATGCCTTGCTGGATATGCTCTCTACTGGAGAAGCCAATGTTCCCAACTACAGCTATGGAAGGAAGAACAAACTTTTGGCTATTGTTGATGGAGCTAGGAGAGACAGCTCTATCCAGATGTCAACATTAGCAGGCACCTACAAAGTCCCACAGGTTTGTGTTTGTCCTTCCCTTTCTGTAAAGTGAGTGGGATGTTGGTGTGTGAGTGATAGATCCAACCGTGTCTTCTCTATGGAATTCAAGATTATTTTGAATGATAATAATGATCAGTCTATACTTCGAAAGGCACTTTACTCCCTTCCAAGAAATGGCGCCAAGTTAATAATGCCCATCTCACCACAAAAGCCTCTTTCTCCCAAACAGCCCATCTCCTCTCTGTTTCCAAAAGCTTTCGTGAAGTGTAGGTGCAGGGCTGCAGATCCCCCCTATGGTTTTTTTGTAGGAGGACTGTGCCCACCACAACATCACTAGCATCAGCCTGGATAATGAAAGGTTCCTCAGGATCAGGATGTTTAAGAACTGGTTCTGCTGCAAATAATCTTTTCACCATGGCATTTGTAAGTGTTATAAATAAGGATTGGGATATGCAGCCGGGAGGAAGCAAGGAGCAAAAGAGACCTGTCTTTTCATGACATCATCCCAATTGCTTAGAGGCTTCTGCTGCACACTTGTGAAGGCAAGGAGAGGCTCTGTGTTCAGTCAAAGGATCTTCTGTACAATAGGAATGTGCAGTACTGATGGAAAACTCACATTTTTTATATGGTCTTAACCAAAATAATGATATCCTCAATCATGACCAAATCTCAGATTTTTAAACAAAGTCCTACGGGATTACCTTTCCTTCTTGTTGTTGTTAATTGTGAAGTCATGTCTGACCCCATGGACAACGTTCCTCCAGGCCTTCCTGTCCTCTACCATCTTCTGGAGTCCATTTAAGCTCACGCCTACTGCTTCAGTGACCCCATCCAGCCACCTTATTCTCTGTTGTCCCCTTCTTCTATTTGCCTCAATCTTTCCCAGAATTAGGCTCTTCTCCAGTGAGTCCTTCCTTCTCATTAGGTGGCCAAAGTACTTGAGTTTCAACTTCAGGATCTGGCCTTCTAAAGAGCAGTCAGGGTTGATCTCCTCTTCACTTTCTGCCATTAGAGTGGTCTCATCTGCATATCTTAGGTTGTTGATATTTCTCCCTACAATCTTAATTCCAACTTTTGATTCATGTAGCCCTGCCTTTCTCATGATGTGCTCTGCATATAAGTTAAATAGGCAGGGTGACAGAATACAGCCTTGTTGGACTCCTTTCCCAATTTTGGACCAATCAGTGGTTCCGTGTCCAGTTCTCACTGTTGCTTCTTGACCCGAATATAGGTTTCTCAAGAGACAAATAAGATCTCTTTAAGAACTTGCCACAATTTGTTGTGATCCACACAATCAAAGGCTTTAGCATAGTCAATTAAGCAGAAGTAGATGTTTTTCTGGAACTCCCTAGTTTTCTCCATGATCCAGCATATGTTGGCAATTTGATCTCTAGTTCCTCTGCCTCTTCGAAATCCTGCCTGTACTTCTGGACGTTCTCGATCCACATACTGCTGGAGTCTAGCTTGTAGGATTTTAAGCATAACTTTACTAGCATGTGAAATGAGTGCAATGGTGCGATAGTTTGAACATTCTTTGGCATTGCCTTTCTTTGGAATTGGAATGTAAAGTGACCTTTTTCAATCCTGTGGCCACTGTTGAGTTTTCCAAATTTGCTGGCAAATTGAGTGTAGCACTTTTACTGCATCGTCTTTTAAGATTTTGAATAGCTCAGCTGGAATACTGTCACCTCCACTAGCTTTGTTGTTGCTCAGCTTTCCTAAGGCCCATTTCACTTTACATTCTAGGATATCTGGCTCTAGGTTAGTGACCACCCCATTGTGCTTATCAGGGATGCTAAGCTTGTTCTTGTATAGTTCTTCTGTGTAATTTTGCCACCTCTTCTTAATCTCTTCTGCCTCTGTTAGGTCTCTGCCATTTTGGTCCTTTATCATGCCCATCTTTGCATGAAACGTTCCCTTCATATCTCCAATTTTCTTGAAGAGATCTCTGGTTCTCCCTATTCTATTGTTTTCTTCTATTTCTTTGCACTGTTCATTTAAGAAGGCATTCTTATCTCTTCTAGCTATTTTCTGGAATTCTGCATTCAGTTGGGTGTATCTTTCTCTTTCTCCCTTGCCTTTCACTTCCCTTCTTTCCTCAGCTATTTGCAAAGCTTCCTCAGATAGCCATTTTGCTTTCTTGCATTTCTTTTTCTTTGGGATGGTTTTAGTTGCTACCTCTTGTACAATGTTGCGAACCTCCATCCATAGTTCTTCAGGCACTCTGTCTATCAGATCTAATTCCTTAAATCTATTTGTCACCTCTACTGTATATTCATCAGGGATATGATTTAGTTCATACTTCAGTGGCCTAGTGTTTTTCCCTACTTTCTTCAATTTAAGCCTAAATTTTGCAACGAGAAGCTCATGATCTGAGCCACAATCAGCTCCTGGTCTTGTTTTTACTGACTGTATAGAGTTTCTCCATCTTTGGCTGCAGAGCACATGGTCAATCTGATTTCTGTGTTGACCATCTGGTGATGGCCCAGGATGTTTCCAAGTTTTGGGAAATTGCAAAAGGGAAGGGAAGTCTCCTTGTGACATTTCTCACAATTTCTGGCAAACTGACACCCAGCTTTGCTGCCACCCCTCATCCTGGCCCCATCTTCTTTGTTAATATGAAACGTCTGGGGGGGGCTCCTTTCTTGATTAACCCCCCAGTTAAGTCAATTGGGGAATATTCCACAAGTCCTGGGAGATGAATTGCTGGTCCTTCCCAGTCTTTTCCTTCTTGAAAGGGGCGGAGCCTCCCTCCATCCTGTCTCTGTCTATCAACACCCCCCCTGCAATGTGGGTCTGTCTGGGGGGGGCAGCTGAAAAAGAGGAATAATAAGTTATTTACACTGAAGGTTTCACTTTATATTCTAACTTTCTCCCCATCTCTTTTTTTCTACAGCACTCATGAATTAATCCTGCCGTCCTTCCTGCTTCCTGATGGGAAAGGAAGTTTTTCTTTTTCAGTCGCTGATGAATTTCTGTCTTTTTTGCAACCTCCGGAAAATGGAGGCTCAAGATTTTAGATTAGGGAGAGAATGGCAGCCTGGAGCTTCTCCTGCTGAGCCCCCCCATCTTCCTTTGAAGGCCTCTCTTTCTTGTGAGGGAGGGGTGGAGACCATCTAGACTGACCCCAGGGACTCTGGACCTGCCTGTCAGTCCAGACACCCAAATCTCTCCCGGCTTTAAATCCACAGCAGCTTCATCTCCATTACTCTTCGTCCGAATCCCTTCCCTTCGCTTTGCTGTAAAAGAATAAACTTTATAGGAAACCCTGGAATTCACTTAGCAGATGTTCAAGATCTTCCGAATACCAGCACAAGCTAAAAGTGCCATTTTCTTGCTTGTATGGGGGATCCAAGTTCTTGTGTTTAATTTCCAGCAAACTGTTCCTTGCTTCTGTAACAACATGTTGAAAATAATTAATATGTGCACATACTCCTCTTAGCAGACGTGCATTGTTGTAGCCTTATCAGGCTTGAAGCTTAGAGTACAGTATGGCCATGTTTTGCTGCTATGTTTTGTATCGTTGCCTTATCCTCTGTGAAATGTGGGGAAACCTGAAAGAACATTTCTAAAATGGAAAAAAAATCAGTATTGATTAAGTTAATAATGAACTATGGTGTGCCTGCTTCCTTTTCCACAATGTAGACAATCAGCACATGCTCAGTGATGCCATTAAATGAATGTTTAATTTATTTTAGCAATAAAATAATTTTAAAGAAAAAATTGGCGGGGGGAAGCATGAAAGGAGCCCAGAATTCCTCCTCCCTTCCTTCCTCTTCCTCCTCCTATTTCCTGCCCCCCCCTGCAGGAGGGTCCTCCCTTCTCCCCTTCCCCTCCCCAGATTGACACCTCCCCTGCCTCTGGATCAACCATCCCGGCTACCTCACGTCCGAAGTCAAAACTGGTTTGGGAGGAGGGTGGGCAGATCCAGGGAGGGGAAGGGGCAGGACTCCCCTCCTGCTCACAGGCCCCCTTGCTCTGCTTCCACCTGAGACCCCAGAGGCCTTTTCCATGACTGCCCACCTATCGCCACTGCTGCCCCACAGCCCTTCCTGCCTTCGGGTCTGAAGCCCCCTCCCTCTGGGCAGAGGAGACCCTAGAGCAGTGTCTCCTGCACAGTTTGAGGGTCCTCCTGCTTCATGTCCTAGGTGGAGGACCCCGTCCTGACCTGATGGTCCCCAACAGAGAGAGTCCTGTGCGAGTCTCACGTGTGGCCCCCAAATGGAGCTCATCTGAGACCCCTCCTCACAAAAGGCCCTGAGTGATCCTGTGGCCAATGGCCTTGATCTTTGGGAAGGTTGCACTGATGTCCATCTCCCTGGCTT
Organism: Azemiops feae; assembly: GCA_023970755.1. Classification (NCBI taxonomy): domain Eukaryota; kingdom Metazoa; phylum Chordata; class Lepidosauria; order Squamata; family Viperidae; genus Azemiops; species Azemiops feae. The sequence continues at coordinate 29,822 of JALGBA010000586.1, forward strand.
GAGGGCTCCTGGGCAGGGAGTGTTGGGAAGGGTGTCTTCCCCAGGGCCTCTTTGGGCCAGAGCAGAAAGTCCACCTGAAGCCATTCCTGGTGTAGGAGACATTTGCCATCGGGGGAGGGAGAGCAGCTCTGCAGGAGAGAGGAAAGATCAAGGGGGCAACTCTCAGTGGAAGGCCCCTCCCTTCTCCCCAGCACCCCTAGATGCCCCTAGATAGCTCTCCAACTGAGCCTTGCCCCCTCAAGAAGTCATCCAGGCTGGTTCTGCAGGATTCCCATGGTGTCGATCTCCAAGGGCAGATTTTTTTCCCTCCCATTCCTCATCTGGGGCACATAAAGAATAGGTCAGTGGAGGAACTGTCTCAAACACAGAGAAGACTTGGGCTCCTGTCAGTAATACCCCCACCCTTGGAAGAGAGCCTGCGGGCACCTGGAAAAGGGACCATACCAAATGTACCAATTGCAGGGGGGGGGGAAATCAGACCAGACTTCCTTAAGATAAACAAAGACCTGTGTTGGTGATTGAGGAGTCATTGCTCAGAGGAACTGAACCAGAAATTTGTAGAATGGACAGTCAAACTAGTGGTTAGCTGTTTCCCAGGAACAAGTATCAAAGATGTGAGTGAGAGGCTTACTAAAAATAATCCACAGATTATTATTCCTTTCTCCTCTTTCATGTGGGGATGAATGATACACAAAGTCCCTGGAAACAATATCAAGAGATTATGAGCAGGTATGTATCAAAGCAAAAGAGAGGGGAACACAGGTGGTGTTCTCTTCTGTACTCCTAATAAAGGTCAGCATCCAATGAGGATATGCACAACTCCTGGCTTAGAGGCTGGTTCTGTCGAGAGAACATTGGATTCTTGGACTATGGTCTACAATACCCACACGAGGGGCTTCTGGCAGGGGATGAGCTACACTTGACAAGAACTGAGAATGTCATCTTCGGAAGCCAACTGGCTTGTCCTATCCGAAGGGTCTTAAACTGAAACTGAAGGGGGAGGGAGACGGATTTTTTAGAAGCTAATTCCAAGCACAAATCTCAGGGCAATCCACCAAATGGAAAGGAAAAAGGAGAACTTGGATACAAAAAGAGGGGATGTGGAAACCAAACACAGGGTCAGTCAAAAGGGACTCAGATGCCTCTACACCAATGCTCAAAGTACAAGGAATAAACCAGGGAGAACTTGAAACCCAAAGGCAGGTATGACGTTGCAATCACCGAAACTTAGTGGGATGAAACCCATGACTGGAAGGCACAACTTAAGAGATTTAATGTCGAGGAATTGCACAGCAGCTGACACAAACTTGTAGTTTTACATCAATAAGTATAACATTTATATTGCACAGCAGCTGTCCAAATGACACAAACCTGTAGTGTTACATAAATATATTTAGCATCTATATTCACAGCAGACAAGATAATCAGGAACACAGGAACATCATGAGATAAATCAATCAGCAGATGGAGCACACAAAAGAAAAGGTCGGGGGGGGGGGGAAAGGGGAAACGCCCCCTTTACACGTACAGCAACCAATCATAACATAGATAACCTCATACAGGAGCCAGCGCTCTCCAACCAATCAACTACAACTGTGTGTTCTGGCTTTACTCTTCCAGCTACTAAATTTAGTATCTTAACATTTAAAGTGTTGAAAAGAAACAGACTGAATAAAAGAGGAGGTGGAGTTGCACTATATATGAGAAATAACTTTGACTACCCTGACATCAACTGGGAGACGGGTTTTGCGCCTAGTGGGAGATCAAGCAGGCTCCTGTTGAACCTAGCAGACAGCTTTGTCTCCCATGAAGTAGAGAAGGGAACTAGAGGGTCAACCACGCCGGACTTAATTCCCATTAACACTCCTAGGCTGCCTTAACAGAGGGACAGAATCAAGATCACGTGAAGTTTTAATAGCACTTTATAATGCCTTGGTAAGGCCACACTTGGAATACCAGATCCAGTTTTGGTCACCACGATGTAAAAAAGATGTTGAGAAAGAGTGCAGAGAAGAGCAACAAAGATGATCAGGGGACTGGAGGCTAAAACATACGAAGAACGGTTGCTGTAATTGGGTATGTCTAGTTTAATGAACAGAAGGAGCAGGGGTGACATGATAGCAGTCTTCCAATATTTCAGGGGCTGCCCCAAAGAAGAGAGGCAGTCAAGCTATTCTCCAAAGCCCCTGAAGGCAGGACAAGAAGCAACGGATGGAAATTTATTAAGCAGAGATCTGGATTTAAGGAGCAATTTCCTAACAGTGAAAACAATTAATCAGTGGAACTGCTTGCCTCCAGAAGTTGTGATTGCTTCATCACTGGAGGCTTTTAAGAAGAGACTGGACAGCCATTTGTCTGAAGTGGTATAGGGTCTCCTGCATGGGCAGGGGGCTGGACTAGAGGACCTCCCAGGTCCCTTCCAGCTGTATTATTCTATTATTCTGTTACATTTTTGCACAGCAGATTCTGGATACTTCCCATTTGGGGTGTCTCCCCTGGGCACTGAAATCAAATATGGAGAAACGCCAGGAGACTCCTAACCACTTTAATTCAAAGCCTTTGGGCCAAATCTTTACTTAGAAACTAATCCATTTGCTCACTTTCTTTCGCTCCTTTTACTGCCTAGGAAAAATTGTCTCCTTCTGTTTACCATATGACCTCCCTAACTCTGCCTTACATTGTTTTTTTAAAAATCCAATATGCTTGCCATTCTTTGCGCCGGTTTGAAAACATGCTTTTTAAAATGGGAATTAACAAATTTGATTATTTCACTCGTTTTGATCGGTGTGCCACAAGGCGAACGTATTTTGGAAGAGTAAAGAAGAAGCAGCTCCTTCTTTTGAGTCTTGTTTCGGATACGCTATTTTCTCTCTTCAACAAAAGCTTTTCGGATTATCTAGAGAGGAAACGCTCCCTGTCAGCAGGTGAAAATCCCTCGCTCACCAGGGCTGATCTCAGCAACTATGCATGGCCAGTCCAGGCTAGTCCTGGGATGAAGTGGTCTGGAAATCCCAGGATCTCTCTCTCTCTCTCTCTCTTTCTTTCTTTCCCTCCCTCTTTCCCTCTTTCTCTCCCTCCCTCCCTCCCACTCTCTCCCTCTCATCTCTTTATGTCTCTCTCTCTCTCTCTTGTCTGTCTGTCTGTCTGTCTGTCTGTCTGTCTGTCTGTCTGTCTGTCTGTCTGTCTATCTATCTATCTATCATCTATCTCTATCATCTCTCTCTCTCTCTCTCTTCTCTATCATCTATCTATCATCTCTATCTCTCTATCCCCCCTCTCTCTAACTATACCATCTGGCTATCAAGTAACCACCCATCTCACAACAAGTAGTGACTGGGTTGGATACACAAAGCTAAACACGGGTATATGCATGAAATTATAAAAAAAACATTAAAAACAATAAAAATTTTAAAAAGAACAAATATTAGGTGAAGAGTCAGTTTTTTCAGTGCCCTTGTAACTTTGAACAGCCATGAAATGAACTGCTGTTAAGTCATCACCATCACCAGTGCTTTAACTGGTGGGGAAAGGACTGGAGATCTCCTTTAACCAGAGTCTAATGATGGTTACCTGCCATCAAGTTGCTGTCAACCTTTAACCCCCCCCCATGGAGAGACTTTCTCTGGGGAGACCCGTCCCCCCCCCACTCCTCCAGCTCCTCCGTCAGCTTCGCCCCTCCCCCCACTGCAGATGAGCCCCTCCCCCTCCCTGCTTCTCATCCTTTTCCTCTCTCTCCTTCCCTCTTTCCCGGCATCAGAGCCCCCCTTTCTCCCCCCCCCAGAGAGCCGAGTCTCCCCGTAACGTGTGAAGGGGGAGAATCGGAGCCTTCGGGTCCTTTGGGCCTCCGGGGATGTTTCTCCAACCCTCCCTCGGTTTCTTCCCTGGGCTGTCCGGGGTCTCCTCGGGGGTCGGGAGGGCCCCTCAGCCTCTTCCGGGGGGGAGGGCAGAGGACCGAGGGGGCGGCCCCTCCTGGAGACTCAGCCATGGGGCGAAGCGGGAGAGTCCCGGAGCTGCCCCGGGGAAGAATCCGGGCTTGTTGCCTGATGGATCAGGGCCAGTTTCTCGGTTCCGCTTCGGGGGAGCCCAGCGCTTCAGGCAGGGGGCGGGGGGGGGGGAAGCGAAACTCCAGCGCTTCTTCAGCTGTTGGGGGTTGCAGAAACAAACAAAGCTTCCTCTGTGTATTTGTGTGTGTGTGGTTGTGTGTGTGGAGGGCTGGGGTGGCAGGAGGAACTCGGAGAAAATAAAAATCTTGCTGGGGAAACATGAAAAGAGTCAGGAATTCTGCTCTGATCAGGCGCTGCCTGGATCTGGGACCCACTTTGTGCGACTGGCTGTGTATATACACAACTGTTGTGCAGTGGGGTGAGCCCCTCCCCTCCCTCCCCTCCTGCTCTGGGGACCCCGTCCTGCCCTGAGAGTTTCTCCTCAAGTGATAGATGTTCCTTTAACATTAGTTAATTATTCCTTTTTTTAAAAAAATGTGCCTGAACAAAACCTCCTTGCTGTGGATACAAGAGATTTTTGAAATTTGGGGCAAAAAAGGAACTCGGGCACAATAATAATAATAATAATAATAATAAAGTTGGAAGGGACCTTGGAGGTCATCGAGTCCAACCCCTGCTCAGGCAGGAACCTATACCATTTCAGACAAAATGGCTGTCCAGTCTCTTCTTAAAAACTTCCAGTGTTGGAGCATTCACCGCTTCTGGAGGCAGGTTGTTCCACTGGTTAATTGTTCTAACTGTCAGGAAGTTTCTCCTCAGTTCCAGGTTGCTTCTTTTCTTGACTAGTTTCCATCCATTACTTCTTGTCCTGCCCTCAGGCGCCTTGGAGAATAGCTTGACTCCCTCTTCTTTGTGGCAGCCCCTGAGATATTGGAATACTGCTATCATGTCACCCCTAGTCCTTCTTTTCATTAAACTAGACATACCCAATTCCAGCAAACGTTCTTGATATGCTTTAGGGGAGGAGGGGATTGTAGAAACCCAATGCAGGGTCAGTCAAAAGGGACTCAGAGGCCTCCACACACCAAGGCTCAAAGGACGAGGGATAAACAGGGTGGACTTGAAGCCCAAAGGCAGGAGTGTCATGGTTGCAATTCCTGAAACTTAGTGGGATGAAACCCACGACTGGGAGGCACAACTAAAAAGATTTAATGTTGAGGAACTGAGCGGCAGCCGTCCAAAGGAAGTGGGAGACACTGATCTCAACTTGTACTTTTACATCAATAAATATATTTAACATCTATGTTTACGGCAGGTAAGATAGTCAGGCATATCACTACATTGTGAGGTAAATCGTGAGGTAAATCACAAAAGAGCAGACAGAGCACACGGAAGAAAAAGGCGGGGAAAAAGGGAAACTCCCCCTTTACGCCCACAGCAACCAATCAGAGCACAGATGGCCTCATGCAGGAGCCCGCCCTCACTCAACTACAAGGCTGTGTTCTGGACCTTTGTACACTTTCCTGTTCCAGCTATTAAATTTAATATTTTAACATTTAAAGTGTTCCAAAGAAACAGACCTGATATGACTTTGGTTTTGTCGAATAGATAGATTTGCCATTATAGAAATGCCTAGTTATATACTAATGTGTAAAAGCAAAAAGTTGAGGCTGGAGTGTTTTTTATTTTATTTTGTACTGTGCTAAAAAGAGTCTGAAGTCAACGTCTTTTTTTCTTTTTTTCCCCTTGTACCTCACACTTTCTTTCCCCCTCTCTTTCTCCTTCCCCTAATTTCCCATTTCTGCTTTTCTTTGTATTTTGTATATTAAATAAAATAAACAAACAAATAAATAAGAAAGAAACAGACCTAATTAAAGAGGAGGTGCAGTTGCACTATATATAAAAAATAACTACACCGCTATGGAAATGCAACAGAACAAAGATGAAAACCTCCTTGAATGCATTTGGGTCAATATGAAAGGGAAAAAGAACGACAGAGCCAGGGGTGTATATTGTGACCACAAAACTAAACAGAGAAAACAGATGACCTTATTGTTAATTAGTTAGCCAAGGCATGTAGGAAGCAGACCACAATACTAATGGGGGACTTTGACTACCCTGACATCAACTGGGAGACAAGTTCTGCGCCTAGTGGGAGATCTAGCAGGATCCTGATGAACCTCGCAGACAACTTTGTCTCCCCAAAACTAGAGAAGGGACCTAGAGGGTCAGCCCCACTGGACTTAAATCTCACTAAGAGTCCTAGGCTGCCTTAACAGAGGGACAGAATCAAGGTCACGTGAAGGGTTAATGCCACTTTACAAGGCCACACTTGGAATCCTGCATCCAGTTTTGGTCACCACGATGTAAAAAAGATGCTGAGACTCTAGAAAGAGTGCAGAGAAGAGCAACAAAGATGATCAGGGGACTGGAGGCTAAAACATACAAATAACAGTTGCTGGAATTGGGTATGTCCAGTTTAATGAAGAGAAGGACTAAGAGTGACATGATAGCAGCCTTCCAATGTTTAAGAAGAGGGAGTCAACCTCTTCTCCAAAGCACTTAAAGGCAGGACAAGAAGCAACGGATGGAAACTTATCAAGGAGAGATCCAATCCAGAACTAAGGAGAAATTTCCTAACAGTGAGAACAATTAATCAGTGGAACGGCTTGTCTCCAGATGTTGTGGGTGCTCCATCACTGGAGGCACTCTTAAAAGAAGAGACCAGACAACCATTTGTCCATAGTGGTATAGAGTTTCCTGACTGAGCAATGGGTTGGACTAGAAGATCTCCAAGGTCCCTTCCAACTCTGTTATTCTGTTACATTTTTGCACATCAGATTCTGGATGCTTCCCATTTGGGGTGTCTCCCCTGGGCACTGAAATAAAATATGGAGAAACGCCACGAGACTCCTAACCACTTTAATTCAAAGCCTTCGGGCCAAATCCTTCCTTAGAGACTATTCCATTTGCTCACTTTCTTCCACTCTTTTTACTACCTAGGAAAAAATTGTCTCCTTCTGTTTCCCTTACGACCTCCCTAACTCTGTTTTACATTGTTTTTTTTAAATCCAATGTGCTTGCCATTCTTTGCGCCGGTTTGAAAACATGCTTTTTAAAATGGGAATTAACAAATTTGATTATTTCACTCGTTTTGATCGGTGTGCCACAAGGCGAATGTATTTTGGAAGATGAAATCCACACTTTATATGAAGGCTAAAGAAGAAGCAGCTCTTTATTTTAAGTCTTGTTATGGATACGCTATTTTCTCTCTTCAACAAAAGCTTTTCGGATTATCTAGAGAGGAAACGCTCCCTGTCAGCAGGTGAAAACCCGTCGCTCAGTAGGGCTGATCTCAGAAACTATGCAAGGCCAGTCCAGGCTAGTCCTGGGATGAAGCGGTCTGGAAATCTCAGGATGTCTCTCTCTCTCTCTCTCTCTCCCTCCCTCCCTCCCTCCCCCTCTCCCTCCCTCCCACACTTTCCCTCTCTTATCTCTATCATCTCTCTATCTCTGTCTACGTCTCTCTCTCTATCATCACTCTCACGCTATCACGCTATCACGCTATCACGCTATCACGCTATCACGCTATCACTCTATCTATCTATCTATCTATCTATCTATCTATCTATCTATCTATCTATCTATCTATCTATCTATCTATCTATCTATCTATCTATCTATCTATCTATCTATCTATCTATCTATCTATCTATCTATCTAATTTATATAGCCACTCATCTCACAACAAGTGACTCTGGGTCGCATGCAACAAAGCTAAACACAGGTATATACATGAAATTATTTAAAAAAACATTAAAAACAATTTTAAAAACTTCAGAAAGAAGGAATATTAGGTGAAGAGTCACTTTTTTCACTGCCATTGTAACTTTAAATGGTCACTAAATGAACTGTTGTTAAGTCGAGGACTACCTGTATATATTTTCCTCCATGTGCTGTAACTGGTGGGGAAAGCACTGGAGGACTCCTATAATCAGGGAGTCTGATGATGGTTGTTGTTGTTGTTGTTAGTTGCGAAGTCGTGTCCGACCCATCGCGACCCCATGGACAACGTTCCTCCAGGCCTTCCTGTCCTCTACCATCTTCTGGAGTCCATTTAAGCTCACGCCTACTGCTTCAGTGACTCCATCCAGCCACCTCATTCTCTGTCGTCCCTCTTCTACTGCCCTCAATCTTTCCCAGCATTAGGCTCTTCTCCAGTGAGTCCTTCCTTCTCATTAGGTGGCCAAAGTACTTGAGTTTCAACTTCAGTATCTGGCCTTCTAAGGAGCAGTCAGGGTTGATCTCCTCTAGGACTGACCGGTTTGATCGCCTTGCAGTCCAAGGGACTCGCAGGAGTCTTCTCCAGCACCATAGTTCAAAGGCCTCAATTCTTTTGCGTTCAGCCTTTCTTATGGTCCAACTTTCACAGCCATACATTGCAACTGGGAAAACCATGGCCTTGAATATACGTACTTTTGTTGGCAGGGTGATGTCTCTGCTTTTTAGTATGCTGTCTAAACTTGCCATAGCTTTCCTCCCCAGGAGCAAGCGTCTTTTAATTTCTTGGCTGCAGTCCCCATCTGTGGTGATCTTAGAGCCCAGGAAGATAAAATCTGTCACTACCTCCATTTCTTCCCCATCTATTTGCCAGGAATTGAGAGGGCCGGATGCCATGATTTTGGTTTTCTTAATGTTGAGTTTCAAGCCAACGTTTGCACTCTCCTTCTTCACCCGCATCAAGAGGCTCTTTAGTTCCTCTTCACTTTCTGCCATTAGAGTGGTATCATCTGCATATCTTAGGTTGTTGATATTTCTCCCGGCAATCTTAATTCCAACTTTTGATTCATCTAGCCCTGCCTTTCTTATGATGTGCTCTGCATATAAGTTAAATAGGGAGGGCGACAGAATACAGCCTTGCCGGACTCCTTTCCCAATTTTGAACCAATCAGTGGTTCCGTGTTAAGTTCTCACTGTTGCTTCTTGACCCGCATATAGGTTTCTCGAGAGACAAATAAGATGGTCTGGTACTCCCATCTCTTTAAGAACTTGCCACAATTTGTTGTGATCCACACAATCAAAGGCTTTAGCATAGTCAATGAAGCAGAAGTAGATGTTTTTCTGGAACTCCCTAGCTTTCTCCATGATCCAGCGTATGTTGGCAATTTGATCTCTAGTTCCTCTGCCTCTTCAAAATCCTGCCTGTACTTCTGGAAGTTCTCGATCCACATACTGCTGGAGTCTAGCTTGTAGTATTTTAAGCATAACTTTACTAGCATGTGAAATGAGTGCAATGGTACGATAGTTTGAACATTCTTTGGCATTGCCTCTCTTTGGAATTGGAATGTAAACTGATCTTTTCCAATCCTGTGGCCACTGTTGAGTTTTCCAAATTTGCTGGCAAATTGAGTGTAGCACTTTTTCTGCATCGTCTTTTAAGATTTTGAATAGCTCAGCTGGAATACTGTCACCTCCACTAGCTTTGTTGTTGCTCAGCTTTCCTAAGGCCCATTTCACTTCACATTCTAGGATCTCTGGCTCGAGGTCAGTGACCACCCCATCGTGGTTATCAGGGATGCTAAGCTCATTCTTGTATAATTCTTCTGTGTAATTTTGCCACCTCTTCTTAATCTCTTCTGCCTCTGTTAGGTCCCTGCCATTTTGGTCCTTTATCATGCCCATCTTTGCATGAAACGTTCCCTTCATATCTCCAATTTTCTTGAAGAGATCTCTGGTTCTCCCTATTCTATTGTTCTCTTCTATTCTGTTTCCACGGCCGTGTGCGCTCTTACTTCCGTGTAGACAGGTAGCTTTTACTCGAATGAACAGATCAAAGAAGAATACTTTATTCACAGAGATAATCAACAACTCACGATTAAGATGAAATACGTCTGGAATGCAATATTAATCTGAGTCCATATCATTAGGTTGAAAGACAGTGATGTCCTCCTGTCCTGTATTATAACATACGTGTTGAATAAATGCTAATAACATGTTGAATGGTTGCTGTCTCCAGCCATGAGGCTGGGTCCCAATGTGAAGAGAATCAAACAATGGCACAGAGCCAGGAAGTACAGTCCTAAACTTTTGAACTCCTCCCACTGACTAGATAAACTGACTGCTTAACTACATTACCCATAAGCCATCTCCTAAGGAAACAGCGCTTAACCCTATAAATGCTAAACATCCTAACATACAGTTCTTAGCTACTGGTTGGTCCAGAACACTCCCCGCTTGGAAATATAAATTTCCACTACTAACTGGCTAAAATAAGCAAAACGTAGCATCAACATGCAAGTCACTGTTGGCTAACTAGTATAAGCAAAATATAACATTGAGGTATGCAATTTTCGTTACTAACTATTTAACTAAATAGGCAAAACATGGTATCAAGACATGTAAACATGCACAACTATAACAGAGATAAACAAGTGTTACATCAAACAATGCAATCATGAGGTAAACACAATATACATGGCTTGAGTATTAATCTTCCAGTTCGGTCTTCTTTTGCAGCAGGACCAGGTCGGTAATTGGCCTGGTGTACAACCTTTTCACAAGAGTCTTTGAGTCATGGTCTGACTCATGTGGCTTCACGATCTGGACCTCAGCTTGGCGAACTAGTCCATCAGAACTGGGTAGGGCCCGATGCACAAGTCCCATGGGCCAAGAGTTCCGATGGGTGTCTTTGTCTTTTAGCAAGACAAGGTCTCCTTCTTGTAGGTTGGGCTCTTTGGTCTTCCACTTGCGACGATCCTGTAGGGTAGACAAGTATTCTTGCTTCCAGCGTTTCCAGAAGGTGTTGGCCAGTAACTGAACCTGTCGCCATTGCTGTTTATACATGTCTTTGGGAACAAATTTCCCGGATGGTGCTGGCCAATCGCCTGTCTTCTGGGTTAACAAGGTAGCTGGGGTGAGGATAGTTGGATTTTCAGGATCCGAAGAGACTGGAACCAAAGGTCTAGCGTTTATGATAGCTGCTACTTCTGCCATGAGGGTAATTAGGACCTCATGCGTCAGTGTGGGTGTCTTGGTCATCATTGAGTCCAGAATTTTGCGGGCTACGCCAATCATGCGCTCCCACGCTCCTCCCATGTGAGATGCATGGGGAGGATTGAATGTCCAAACACAATTTTGGGTTTTTAGGTACTTGTCAATGTCTGAATCGGGACGGATTCCTTCATCAATCTGCAGTTCCTTGCAGGCCCCTACAAAGTTAGTTCCACGGTCGGATCGAAAAACTTTGACTGGGCCTCTGTGGGCTTGGAATCTTCTGAGCGCGTTGATGAAAGAAGAAGTATCCATAGACTCGATGACCTCAATGTGGACAGCTCGAATGCTGAGACACGTGAAAAGTACGGCCCAGCGTTTGCTGTTGGCTTGCCCACCTCTGGTCCGACGAGCAGTTACGAACCAAGGCCCGAATACATCTAGGCCTACGTTGGTGAATGGTGGTCCTGGAATGAGACGCTCGGGCGGCAGGTCAGCCATTAACTGGTGCTGCGTTGCACCTCGTTGCTTACGGCAATGCAAACATCTGTACAAGACAGTAGCAATGCATCTTTTGGCCCCCATGATCCAGAAGCCAGCCGCTCTGATGGCACCTTCAGTGAAGTGTCTGCCTTGATGATGAACAGTTTCATGGTGATGTCGAACCAACAGGTGTGTTACATGTTGATGGGCTGGAAGGATGATAGGATGCTTGAAGTCTGAAGCTGTCTTGGCTTTGTCCAGACGTCCTCCTACTCGGAGCAAGTTGTGACTGTCCAAGAATGGGTTCAATTTCAGTAGTGAACTAGACTTTGGGATATCTTTTTTAGCTTCCAGACATTCATATTTCAATGTGTATGCGTCTCGCTGCACACTTCGCAGAATCCCCCTCTCGGCTTGGATACGGCTGTCTGGGTATCTCATTTCGCGGTACAGGAAGCGAACAATTACCGCTAAACCTGCTACGAGAGGTCTCCATCTGGAGAAGCGTTTGAAGCGAGTGGGTTCTAGGAAATGATGGGAAGATGGGTTTTTTGTCTCCTTGATGTCTGTAGACAGGCAGACAATCTGGGTGGTCGTCTTTTGGCCCCGTCCTAGTGGTTTGTTGGTTTCTTGAGGTCGCACATCGTCGTCCTGATCTGGCTCCAGCAGTTCATAGTACTCTGGTTCTTCTGACGTCTGGCTGTCTGGATACGTCAAAAACTCAGGACCCTTTAGCCAAACTGAGTCGGCCAACTGCGATGCAGGTATAGACCGAGTAGCCTGATCAGCTGGATTTTGGTCTGTTGGCACGTATCTCCACTGATCAGGGTATGAAGATTTTCTGATCCTTTCAACTCTGTTACTTACGTAGACGTAAAAGCGTCTTCTTCGATTGTGGATGTAACCTAGCACCACCTTGCTGTCTGTATAGAAGGTGGTGGGTTGTAAGTCAAGGTCCATCGCCTTTGTTATCAAGTCTGCTATCTCTACTGCTAGAACGGCTCCGCAGAGCTCTAACCTGGGTATGGTGTGACCTTGTTGTGGTGTTAGTTTTGCTTTTCCCATGACGAAACCAACATTGTAATTCTCCACGCTGTAGACTTTGATGTATCCTACGGCTGCAATCGCCTTCGTCGAGGCGTCTGAGAATATGTGTAGCTCTCTCTTCGTTGCAGCGGCTAGAGAAAGGGGAGCATACGTGCGCTGTATGTGTACGTTCTGAAGGCTACTGAGGGATTTGCACCACGTCTCCCACTCTTGCTTGTGCTCCGGCGGAAGCGGTTTGTCCCAGTCTGTGGCGTGTTGGGAGAGTGAGCGCAGAAGAAACTTGCCTTGGACTGTTATGGGTGCAGCGAAGTCTAAAGGGTCAAACAGGCTATTCACTGTGGACAAGACTCCTCTTCTTGTGAAAGCATTGTCCTTTGTCGGGGTTCTGAAGGTGAAGACGTCCTTCTTCAAGTCCCAACACAAGCCGAGACTACGTTGGAAGTGAGGATCGTCTGTGCCAAAGTCGAGGTTCTTTAGACCTTTAGCGTGGTCTTCAGGATCGAAAGCTGCCAACACTTCCTCGCTGTTGGACGCAATTTTATGTAACTTAAGGTTGGCTGCCGCTAACATCTGGCGTGTCCTTGTTATTAGGTCTATGGCTTCCGTGGGGGTAGGTACAGATTTCAAGCCGTCATCGACGTAGAAGTCCCGTTCTACGAAGCGTCTGGCATCGGTACCGTATTCGGCTTCACCTATACGGGCGGTGCGTTGCAGGCCGTAATTTGCGATTGCGGGGGAAGAACCATTTCCAAAGACGTGTACTCGCATTCTATACTCTGTTACCTGCTGGTTGTGTTGGTCATCGCTGAACCACAGGAAGCGCAGGTAGTTGCGATGGTCTTCCCTGACATAGAACGAGTAGAACATCTGCTGAATGTCAGCCATGACTGCCACAGCTTCCTTTCTGAAGCGAATGAGCACTCCGAGCAGGCTATTGATAAGGTCAGGTCCTGTAAGAAGGACCTTATTCAGAGAGATGCCTTGGTGCTGTGCGCTAGCATCGAAGACCACTCTTATCTGTCCTGGCTTCTGTGGGTGGTACACTCCGAAGAATGGCAGGTACCAGCATTCTTCATTTTCCTTCATTGGCGGGGCAGGCTCTGCATGTCCGTTCTGGAACATCTTTTCCATGAACTCTATCAAATGGGTTTTCATTTCAGGTTTTTTGTTCATGACATTCCTCAGGTTGTTAAGGCGTGTGAGGGCTTGTCCACGATTGTTAGGCAGACGTTGCCTGGGTCTACGGAAAGGTAGTGGGGCCACCCAAGTCCCTGTGTTATCCTGCATACATTCCTTGTTCATTAGCTGTAGAAATTCTTTGTCTTCTATGGATGGGCCCACGTCGTTGTCATTATTACTGATCTGGAACACGGTCCCTCCTAAAGTAGGTTTGGCTGTCGAAAGTGTAAAGTGTTCTTGGCATGGTTCTAGGTGGGAAGCTCTCCCATTACTAAGAATGGAAGTCGTCAATACGTTCACTTGGGTTGGGGTTTGTAACTTGTCGATACATATCGTTCCTACAATGGCCCATCCGAGTTCCATCTTAATGGCTACTGGGGTGCCTGGTGGGCCTCTGATTCTTTCCTCAGAGCCAATGGTTTCATGGGCATCTAGTCCCACCATAAGTAGAATTTCGGCATCAGAGTCTAGGGGAGGAATTAGATCGGCTATTTGAGCTAGATGAGGAAAGTTTCTTGCTATCTCTGGTGTTGAAATTTTGCTGCGTTTGTCTGGTAAGTTGTCCCATTCCAACACTGGTGGCAACAGGAATTGTGAACTCCCGTCTATCGATTCAATACGTAGCCCGGAGATCTTCCTCCCCACCGTGCTCATTGGTACTGTGCACGTTTGTACTGCGAACTCTGCTAGTTCAGTCGGGAGGTCAAAAAGGTCGAAAAAGGCTGACTTAGCTATTGTGGCGGAGCTGTGTACATCTAGTATGACATACATCTTTACTGCTTCTTCTGGTCTCCCTTCGGGATAGACTTTAGCTAGGAATATGGGGGAGCAAAAACGAGAGCGCGGTGAGTTACCACATATTGCTGTGCAGCATACTCCCACCGTTGCTGGGTTCTCTTTGGAGGCATGTTGAGGTTCCATCGTCATGGGAGAAGTTGAGGTTGCTTGTTGTGGCTTCACAGAGGGCTTCCTAGAGCTTAGATGTAAGGCTGCCGGGTGGTTGTCACTGTTACACAGATGGCACTTCACCCTAACTGCACAATCTCTGGCCATGTGATCCATTGAGTCACAGCATTTGAAGCATATCTTATGCTCTCTGAGCAGGGTCTTTCGATCATCCAGGGACTTTTTCCCAAACTCTCTGCAATTGTTTAGAGAGTGTGAAGATTTATGAATTGGACAAGTCAAGCCTTTGTCGGTTAGGTGAGGTTTGGAGTGAATACTTCTCGGCAGTTGCACCTCTAAAGTCTTTTTGGGCTGGGTCGTGACGTCTGTCTTGTATACTGAAATGAGAGGTTTGTCCTTTGAGGCTTGGAAACGACCCTTGTTAGTGCCAAAATTCTGATTGGTGCATTTGGGCGCTGGAAGCGATCTTCCCGTGTATTCAAAACGGCTGGCATTATAGCGTAGATCCGCTTGTTTGGCTACGAATTCCGCAAGAACAGCAAAGGCGGGTGGTTCATCGGAATTCTGACTCTTGTGAATTTCTGATATTTTGGCCCATTCGGTCCTTAACTGCCTGGGTAGTTTTTGAACTATGAGCCTTTGCTTCTCGAACTGATCGAGACAGGTGAGCTTTGGCATGTTGGGCTGATTGCGAACTGATCGTAACATCAAGAGCAAGTCTGCTAAATCCAACATCTGGGCGTGGTTGTCAATGGCGATGTTGGGGAATGTGTAAATACAGTCTAACAGCGAGTTCTCCGTCAGTTCGCGTGCACCATACCACTTATCAAGTCTGTTCCAAGCTTCGTGAAGGGCAGTGACTGGGTCACACAAGTGAGCTAGTTGAGCGTTATGTACCAATTTTGCAGATACTGGTCCCAGCCATACTGTCATGAGGCCAAGCTCTTCGGTTGGTATTAGCCCTTCATCTTGGATGGCGGACTGGAACGTGAATTTCCACAGTACGTAGTCCTTTCCTGTTTCGTCGGAGAATTTCCGTACACCCTTGGATGCCAGATCTAGTCTGTCTCTGTAAAGTCTTTGAGGATGCATTGACATTGCGTACGGGCTGTAGTTAGGCGGAGGTGGTGCATTGCTCTCGAGAATGGAGGCATGTGACAAGGATGACTGGTGAACTATTTCAGCATGCTGCCTGTTGAGGGTAGATTCCATTGGTGCAAACGAAGGGCCCTGAGGGTTCGGCTTGAATTCCTCTGCCCCTACGTTTAGCTGAGGAGGTCTGACGTTTTGCATGCTTACTTGTTGGAGGGGTTCTCGTCGTTCAGGTAGTGCGATGTTGACTCCCTGACCGGTTGGCACGACTGGTGGTCGAGATTCTCCTCCGCGGTCGGGTCTGGGGGCGGTTCCTTGGGGTGCTGTTTCTTGTTGCCTCTGTATAGACTCCATTGTGGCCCGAATTCTGGTAATTTCATTCTGTAGCAACTGCACTTCTTGCTGTAGAGCTGTCGTCATTGCAGGTGGACCCATCCGATTACCGTCTGTGGTTTGGTTCGTTGGGTTCAATGGTGTAGCAACGGTCGGAAGACCTCGTGATCCGGATGGTGCTATGTTGGCTCTCTGGCTAATTGGTCCATCTGGTCGTTGAGATTCTTCTTGTTGTCTACTTGGTCTTGGGGGACTTGTGGATGACCGCGATGCTCCCGCCTGCTCATTTTGAATCGCGTTCTGGCTGTCAACATAGGCCTGCACATGGCTATGATGGCTTTCAATCTCTGGTTGGTCAGAATTACGCGAGAAGGCGGCACGTCGGTGTGTTTCCTGAAGTGCTTTTGCTGTTGCGGCTTTATGTTCCACCTCTCGACGTTTCTCCATAAGCTCAAGCTCGTTTTGGGCAGCCTTTCATTTGGCTTCTATTTGGGCTGCTTCAGCCTCTATCTCTACCAATTCTTTCTTTTTCTGCTGCTGCGCTTCCAACACACGAAAGACTGCGTTGGCTGCTTTAGCTTCG
This sequence comes from Azemiops feae, assembly GCA_023970755.1. NCBI lineage: Eukaryota > Metazoa > Chordata > Lepidosauria > Squamata > Viperidae > Azemiops > Azemiops feae. Next base: position 46,379 of record JALGBA010000586.1, read on the forward strand.
ATTTCTGCTTCTTCGGCTCGAATGGCCAAGCTCTCTGCCCTTGAAATGCGGGATGTTCGGCTACGCCGAGAAGACGCTTCAGAATGACGGGAGACGCCTGAAACGGAAGGTTGTTGTGACACGCTGGAATACGCGCGGGAGTACGCGTGGGATCTTGGTAAGACACTGTGAAAGGCTGCAGCTTTGTTGGATGTGTGAGAGGGTGCCCCTTGGGGTCGCTGGGGTAGGGCATGTGAATGACGGGAAATGTCAGACTCGGCTCTCTCGACTTTTATGTCCTTCGGGTAGGGTTCGACCTGAGGGAGGCACCCTTTGCCCTTTAAGAAACACTCGCGCTTCTCATTTATTAGCCTGAGTTCTTGCATGTCCTTCTCGAATGTTTGGTCTTCTAGCTGCAACTGGATCTTTTCGAGACTCTGCTCGTAGTCTTTCCATTTGAAGAAAAACTCCTTCAATGCATGAGTTTGCTCTGGGGTGTGCTCCTCCTTAGGCGCTTGGCAGAGTTCCTGTAATTTCTCCCAGCTCCTTTCGTGGCGTTCATAGTACAGCTGCCATTTTTCGCTCAGATGTGTTCGCATGGCTTCTGTGGGCCTTCTTCTTTGCCTCAGGCCATAGGGTGTCTGAGGTGTCTTTGGCTTCACTGAAGCTTGGACATCAGCTTCTGTGTACAAGTCAAGGTTGGCTGGTTGCAGCTTCTGTCCTTGGATGGCTGATTTGGGTAACTCATCTAGGCTGGTTGGTTGAACCCAGTCTTCTAGATCAAGGAGACTCTCCGCCATGGTGAGGACAGGTTCAGAAATCTTTCCAGCTGTCTTAAAGCGAATTCAGTGAATTTCTCTCTTTGGTCTCTCTATCTGGGTAGCCACTTCAGGGAAGTTCCTTCTTTGACCACTAGGGGTCGCTTCTTGCTTGAGTGATTACTTCACGTGAAGTTCCCTCGTTCACCACCAGGGTGCCTTATCCGTATAGTCTTATCAGGGAGATTCTCTCCCCCGCTATCAGGTGACACTTGCTGCGTGGTTGGGGGCAAGCCTGCTGTATCTAGTAGTCACCACTCAGCATTGTTCCTTGGTATCGCTTTGAGAAAAGCCAGCCAAATTGTGTCTTCTTAGACCACCTTACAAGCTGTGGCCCTCTGAAGCATACTAAGCTCTCGCTGGCTTCCTGTATGTCTCCACCTGGGTCGTATAGCTTCGCGGAATAAGCAAGGTTAATTTGCTGCTTGTTTCTCCTTGAACTGTGCTAAGTAGGTGCACCACTAGGGGGCGTTGCTTGCTTGCTTGGGTACTTCAGTTGAAGTTCACTCTTTACCCTCTAGGGGGTGTTGCTTACTTGAGTGATTACTTCAGGTGAAGTTCACTTTTTGTCCACAAGGGGACGTTGCTTGCTTGAGTAGGTGCTTCAGTGAAATTCACCCTTTTACTACTAGGGATCACTGCTTGCATGAGTGATTGTTTCAGGTGAAGTTCACTTTTTACCCTCTAGGGGATGTTTCTTGCTTGAGTAGGTGCAGGTCTGCTCTCTGCAGCTTAGCTTCTGGATGGGGGGTGCTGCACCTATGCTTTACTTAGCAACTAAGTGTCTGAATTCTCCAGCAAAGCTGTAAGTAAGGGTCTCTCTCTTTTCTTTCCAAGCTGACAAAATTGTGATGAAAACACAAGCGTTTGCAGTTTAAAAACAATTCTCTCAGTAACAATGCTAGTCTCCTTTCACAGCACAAACATATCTGTTTTCCCCACTTTAATTCCTGTTTGTTTCACACTGTGTGAGTTGCAAACAAAGGAGTGGAAGCTGCTCAACTCTTTGAACTTTTAGAGACACAATCTTTAGATTCCAAGGGAGGGGGCTTCTTGATGGAGTTCAGCTCTTCTAAACCCCAGTTGCTTAGTTACCATGGCAATTAATGGTTTGACTACTGCTTTGTCTTCGAACCAAGTTTTATGGCCAGGTGGGGGAGGTTGCCTGCTCTGAAAAGTCTTTCGAACAAAGCCTCGCAGAATAACAACTTTCCTCTCTTTCCAACAAACTTGCATCTGGATTGCAGGCAAAGAAGGAGAAAGGTTTGATACTTGCAAACCTTCAAACAGGGTGATTCAGAACAAACAGGCTGGCTTGCATCGAAGAGAACTTATTCTAGCATAGATTACAAGCAGGCACAAACACACATTTTGAGTTGCAGGCAAGGAGAGGGGGGGGGGAAATCGCCCGTTCTAAAGTTTCTTTGTTCTTTAAAGGCAGTCTTTACATGCAACTTTGGCTGGCAAACAGATTGGTAGCGTTTTCAGAACAATGCAAAGAATATTTACAGTCCTCTACTTTGTCTGCTTTGCTTTACTTTGAAACATTCCAAGCTAACGTGAAGGTAATCACTGATTTCAACTAGAGAATTGCATTAACTTTACTGCATCCAAGTTGATACAAAGAAGATTAATGAATTTACTTTTAACTTCCATACAAGGCACAGAATTTTAACAATGTCTTTCAACTATTCTGTTTCCACGGCCGTGTGCGCTCTTACTTCCGTGTAGACAGGTAGCTTTTACTCGAATGAACAGATCAAAGAAGAATACTTTATTCACAGAGATAATCAACAACTCACGATTAAGATGAAATACGTCTGGAATGCAATATTAATCTGAGTCCATATCATTAGGTTGAAAGACAGTGATGTCCTCCTGTCCTGTATTATAACATACGTGTTGAATAAATGCTAATCACATGTTGAATGGTTGCTGTCTCCAGCCATGAGGCTGGGTCCCAATGTGAAGAGAATCAAACAATGGCACAGAGCCAGGAAGTACAGTCCTAAACTTTTGAACTCCTCCCACTGACTAGATAAACTGACTGCTTAACTACATTACCCATAAGCCATCTCCTAAGGAAACAGCGCTTAACCCTATAAATGCTAAACATCCTAACATACAGTTCTTAGCTACTGGTTGGTCCAGAACATCTTCTATTTCTTTGCACTGTTCATTTAAGAAGGCATTCTTATCTCTTCTAGCTATTCTCTGGAATTCTGCATTCAATTGGGTGTATCTTTCTCTTTCTCCCTTGCCTTTCACTTCCCTTCTTTCCTCAGCTATTTGCAAAGCTTCCTCAGACAGCCATTTTGCTTTCTTGCATTTCTTTTTCTTTGGGATGGTTTTAGTTGCTACCTCTTGTACAATGTTGCGAACCTCCGTGCATAGTTCTTCAGGCACTCTGTCTATCAGATCTAATTCCTTAAATCTATTTGTCATCTTCTACTGTATATTCATCAGGGATATGATTTAGTTCATAGTTGAGTGGCCTAGTGTTTTTTCCTACTTTCTTCAGTTTAAGCCTAAATTTTGCAACAAGAAGCTCATGTTCTGAGCCACAGTCAGCTCCTGGTCTTGTTTTTACTGACTGTATAGAGCTTCTCCATCTTTGGCTGCAGAGCACATAGTCAATCTGATTTCTGTGTTGACCGTCTGGTGATGTCCATGTGTAGAGACGTCTCTTGGGTTGTTGGAAAAGAGTGTTTGCTATGACCATCGTATTCTCTTGACAAAATTCTATCAGCCTGTGCCCTGCTTCATTTTGTACTCCAAGGCCAAACTTGCCTGTTATCCCGTTTATCTTTTGGCTTCCTACTTTAGCATTCCAATCTCCCATGGTGATAAGGACATCATTTTTTGGTGTTGATTCTATAAGGTGCTGTAGGGCTTCATAGAACCGGTCAATTTCATCCTCTTCAGCACCAGTGGTTGGGGCATAGACTTGGATTACTGTGATATTGAATGGCTTGCCTTGGATTCGCACTGAGATCATTCTGTCATTTGGGGGATTGTATCCCAGTATTGCTTTTCCTACTCTTTTATTGACTATGAAGGCTACTCCATTTCTTCTGAGGGGTTCCTGCCCACAGTAGTATACCTGATGGTCCTCTGAATTAAATTCACCCATTCCTGTCCATTTTAGTTCGCTGATTCCTAAGATGTCGATGTTCAGTCTTGTCATCTCTTGTTTGACCACGTCCAGTTTGCCTTGATTCATGGATCTTACGTTCCAGGTTCCTATGGAGAAAAAATCTATGGAGAAAAATTCTGATGATGGTTACCTGCCGTCAAGTTGGTGTCAACCTTTAACCAGCCGATGGACAGACTTTCTCTGGGGGGGACCCGTCCCCATCCCCCTCCTCCAGGTCCTCCATCAGCTTCGCTCCCCCCCACTCCAACTGAGCCCCCCCCGAGAGCCGGGTCTCCCCGTAACGTGTGAAGGAGGAGAATCGGAGCCTTTGGGTCCTTTGGGTCTCCGGGGACGTTTCTCCAACCCTCCCTCGGTTTGTTTCCTGGGCTGTTCGGGGTCTCCTCGGGGGTCAGGAGGGCCCCTCAGCCTCTTCCGGGGGGGGATAGAGGACCGAGGGGCCGCCCCTCCTGGAGACTCAGCAATGGGGCAGAGCAGGACAGTCCCGGAGGAGGAGCCCAAAGCTTCAGGCTGGGGGCAGGGGGGGGGAAGCGGGACTCAAGCACCACTTCGGGAGGGTTGTAGAAAGGAGTTGCTGTGTGTGTGTGTGTGTGTGTGTGTTTAAGTGTGTGTGTGTGTTTGTTAGGGCTGGGGATTGCAGAGACAACTCAGAGAAAATCACAATATTTGGCGGGGGGAAGCATGAAAGGAGCCCAGAGGTTCTGCCCGGGTCAGGTGAGAGATAGACACCGCTCCCCCCCCCAAGAGGCTGCCTGGATCTGGGGCAGACTTTGCGCGACTGGCTGGCTGTGTCCAGACACACAACTGGGGGGCAGATTCAGACTCTGCCGCCTCCCTCGGCTGCAGGGGGGGACCCGCCTCTGGCCTGCCGAGGCTGGTGCTGGGCCAGGGGGGAGTTTGACCCCTCCAGACCCCCCCTTTCCTGGGAAGGGTTCAGGCCCCCTCTGGACCCCCAGAGCTCTTTTAAGCAGAATCGGGAATTGAGGATCTGCCTGACCCGCCTTTGCGTAACTGACCACAACTCGAATCTCCACGGAAGACTAGAAAAAATGGTTTCTCTTGATGGAAGGAAACATAAGAAACAGAATGTCTGGTTTTTTTGATAGTTTTTTTTTGGGGGGGAAAAGATTTTCAGATTTAATGGTTAAGGCTGTAATCCTATACTTGAGGGGATAGAATTACTGAAGTCAACAGAATTTCTATTAACATTCCGGGTCATTTTATAAATTATAAATTTATTGTTTGGTTCAATATGCTGTCTACCCATCCATCCTTCTTAAAATAATATCGAGATCTTTCACAAGGAAGAAAACCTGCTCAGATCCTCTTATAGATCCTGTCCACGGATAGGGATTTTTTTCTTCTTCTTTTGGCAAAATATTTCCTTCAACTCCCATCCAGGACAACGAAGCTAACCTCAGAAGATTGATTCTTGGGAGGGCTGATTTCTCTCCCCACAACAGCCTCTTCCATTGGGTGAAGTCGGGAGATACTCTGCCCGGAGACCGATGACGCTCAAGAAGGGAGAATTCCCATTGGTCCTTCCGGATCTCTGGGCGCTCCCAAGGTTGACTTCGAGAGAAAAAACGCTCCCCTCCCCCCAATCCAGACCCACCGATTCCGCCTCTGGGACTGGGAGCATCCATGGGCTTTGCTGGGCTCCCCCTGCTGTTGCTGGTGGGGGCGCTGGCCTGGATCCCTGGAAGGGAGGGGGCCAAGGAACCCCCGGTAACGAGGGGGGAGGGCAGGGGGGACGCTGGCAGGGATCCCCGATGCTTGTGGGGAAGGAGCAGAAAGGGGGTGGGACCCCCAAGAGAGGCTTTGGGAAAGGGGAAATTCCCCCTGGGAAGAGGAGGGCTAGTGAGAGGATCCAGCTGGACCAGGAGGGATCCCTGCAGATTCCCTCCTTCCTGGTTTAGCTGAGGGTTTTCCGTGGCTTCCCTTCGGATTGTGGGGTTTGTGTGTGACCCCCAAATCCTGGCTGGGTGCGGGGCTGACCCTCCCCTCTTGTCATCCAATGCAGCTGTTGGGGGCTTCCTCCTTCCATATTGGGGGGCAGGAGCCCAGAAGAGCCCCTCAAGTTCGCCAGCTCCAGCCTGGGTTCCGCCTGGGCACTGTGGGAACTAAAAGGGCATCTAGTCCACCCCTCAAGTCCAGGGGCACAAAGAAAGGAAGACTGGTTGAGAATCATGCGCGGGGGGGAGGGCGCCAAAGGAAGTGAACACTCCCCTGCGGAGCTGGCATGAAACCCCCCCCGAAGCTGCAGCCCCCCCAAGACTGAAAAGATTCCCCTCCCACTCTCTCCGCTTCTCTCTCTGCGTTGAACTATCTCCTCTATCGGGTAAAGTCAAGGGAGACTCTGCCCGGAGACCAATGATGCGGCTGAAGGGAGGATTCTTATTGGTCCTTCCGCTTTTCTCGGCCCTTCCAATTGTAAAGTGCGTGGGAAACGCCTCCCCTCCCCCCAATCCAGACCTCCCAATTCTGCCTCTGGGGCTGGGAGCCTCCGCGTCTATCTCCCCTCTCTTTGGGGGCGCTGGTGGGGCGGCATCCATGGGCTCCGCTGCGCTCCCCCTGATGCTGCTGCTGGTGGGGGCGCTGGCCCGGATCCCCGGAAGCGAAGGGGGGAAGCAGACCCCCGATAAGGAGGGGGCTCGTCGGGAGAAGGAGAGGGGCTGGGACCCCAGTAGTGGGAAAAGGGGTGGAGGGCAAGAGAGACGGGTGCCTGCAGGAGCCTCGATCTCCGCGTGGTCTCCGCCCCCTCCATCGCAGCATTTCCCCCCCGCAGAAGAAAGAGGGAGCCCCCCCTTCCCTGGTTGCGGCCGAGGTGGCCGGGGGTCGCGGGAAGGCAGGCGAGGTGGGATAAGAGGCAGCTGGACCCCCTCTCTCCCCCCCTCCCCGTGGCTGGTTGGCTTGCAGACCCCGAATTATCGCCTGAGCCCCGAAGTTTCTTACACTGAACGAGGAAGGAGTCGGAAAGTGAAAGTGAAAGAGGGAAACTGAGGCATTTTCAGATCTGAACCCAGAAATGCCACCAAAAAGTGTTTTTTGCAACTTTAGTTTTTCTTCTGACTCTCCATTTTTTTTAAGTTGAGGGAAGAGGAAGAGAGAAGCATGGATATTACTTTCCTTCCAGCCCAGAGGGGGGTGTTTCGTCCCTCCCCCCATATTTCCTGCCAGTTTGGGGGGCAAAGAGGCCGCACCGGGATCCAGCATTCCTTGCAGACAGTTAGACCGAGTGCTGGACCAGCTGAACTTCTGCCTGCCTTTTTCCACCCTCGGGAGGAGGAGGAGGTCCATCAGGAAGCTCCTCCCCTCCCTCATTTTCCTCCCCTCCCCCGACCCCCACCCACCAAGGGGGAATCCCGCTGGGACCGACGGTTCCCCATCTCTCCTCCAGGGGGCGCCTTCCGGCAGTCTCTCGCGGCAGGTTTCCCTCCCCTCCTCTGACAAGCCTGTGTCCCTCCTCTAGGAGAGGCTGGGAATCATGGGCCCTGGAGTCCCTCCTGACGCTCTTCCTCCTCCTCCTCCTCCCCGCAGCCCATTTCCTGTACCAGTATAAGTCCGAGTGCCTCTTCCTCAACGGGACGCGGCGGGCGAGGCTCCTGGACAGGTACTTCTACGGCCGGCAGGAGACCCTCCGCTTCGACAGCGACCGCGGGGAGTTCGGGGCCGTCACGGCTCTGGGGAAGGGGGATGCGGACGCTTTCAACAGAGATCAGCACATCCTGCAGGACGCGAAGACCTCCGTGGATCGCTTCTGCCGACACAACTACGAGGCTCTCCAGGGCGGTCCCGTGATTGGCCGGAGAGGTGAGTGTGGGAGGGGGAGTTCCATGGAGGGGGGGGGAAATGCAGGGACCTCCCCGCTTCATTTCATTTATTAGGATTCTCCCGATACAGATTTGCCCCTTATTTATTCTGTGCTCTCTGATCTACGAAATTTATTCATTTGTATTTATTGCTACTTATCGATACTCCTAATCCCTTCACCTCCCTCAAAGAGGGGATCTGGATGGTGTATGATATAACATCACCCCTAAATAAAAATGTGTAAAAAATAACGTTAAAAAATAAATTACCATTAAAAAGTTTGAAATTCTACAACGATGACAATGAAACATGCAAAAAGGAAGAAAGATATTCCTCTCCTTCCCATCGGTCCCATGATCTTCCTTCTCTTCCCAAGGTCCAAAGTTTCCCTTGCCCAAAAAAAACTTCTTTCCAGAATATTATACCAAATATTATATTTTTCTGGGGGGGGGGAGGAATCCAGCAAGGTCTCTCTCTTGCCCAGTATATAGATATATTTCAGTATAATCTATACGCTCTATAATATTTCAATATAATATTTTATATTAATAAATCAATATTTATTTCTTGATTTATTTATCAACTTTTAAAACCATCTCTCTCTCACACAGAGGGACTTTGCATGGTATACACATAAAATATAAAACCACCAAAACAGTCTATACAATTTAAGATTTAAAAGGCAGGAATGATTACAATTCAGGATGCTGACCAGCCCCAAGGCTGCATCCTCCTCTGCCCCCCCCAAGCAAAGCCCCAGAGCCCCATTTTCACCCCTTTCCGGAAGGCCAGGAATGGGGGAGGGTCTCCTTTGGGATTTTAGGATAAAAAGTGAACTTCCAAAGGTCTGGAAAAGGGAATTAGTGAAGGCTCTTTGCTTTGAAAATGACTAAAAACAAATAATATTTTTAGGAGTGAAAAGTGATCTTGGCCTGAACTAACCAACTTGGTCTCCCGTTCTGGGCCTTCCTGTGTTTCCCCCCATCCCTCCTCCCCCTCCTCCCTTCCAGCCAAGCCCACCGTCTCCATCTCCCCCACCAAGCTGGACCCCGCTTCCCCCCACACCATCCTCCTCTGCACCGCGAGGGGCTTCTACCCCGTGGAGATCGAGGTCCAGTGGCTGAAGAACGGGCGGCCGGAGGAGGAGGGCGTGGCCTTCGGGGAGGAGCTCCAGAACGGAGACTGGACCTACCAGCTCCGGGTGATGCTGGAGACCCAGCCCCAGCGGGGGGACGTCTACACCTGCCAGGTGGGGCACGCCAGCCTGGAGGCCCCCATCACTGTCCAGTGGGGTGAGCCCCTCCCCTCCCTCCCCTCCTGCTCTGGGGACCCTATCCTGCCCTGAGAAGGGGGGAGAGACCCTCCCTGTTGGGGGGAGCTAGAAGGGACCCTCCTTGGGGGGGGGAAGCTGGCCTTGATCCTCCTGCTCAGGGGAGGCTCCTTCTCCTTCCCCAGAGCCCCGTTCCTCCAACTCGGCCAAGAGCAAACTCTGGACGGGGATTATGGGAGCCCTGATTGGGGTGATCTTCTTTGCAATGGGGCTTTCCCTCTACCTGAAGAGCAAGAAAGGTGAGTCTGGGGGGCTGGATAAGAGATTGTGGGGAGGGGACCACCCAGGGGGGCCTCTCAGCAAGCTTAGCAGATGGCAAGGAGGGTCCCCTTGGAAATTTGCTTGGGAAATTCTGTCTTTGAGAGTCTACTGTATAAGTGAGCATTGTGCAACCTATTATGGGCTATCGATGGGGAGGGGGACCCCCTGAGTTGTCCAGCCCATGAAGGGTTCTGATTGGCTCTTTTTCTCCTTCCAGCAATTCCCATCCAGCCTCCTGCAAGTGAGTTTCTCCTCAAGTTATAGAAGTTTCTTTAACGTTCGTAAATTGAAGTATCCTTGTGTCATTTCACGCAATTCCTGGCAAAGTGACACCCGGCTTTGCTGCCACGCCCCATCCTGGCCCCATCCTCTTTGTTAATATGCAACGTCTGGGGGGGGGAGGCCTCATCTCTTGATCAACCCCCTAATTAAATCATTTGGGGAAAAGTCCATCAGCCCCGGGAGATTAATCACAGGTCCTTTGCATCCTTTTTGTCCCTGAAAGGGGCGGAGCCTCCCTCCATCCTGTGTCTGCCATTCAACCACCCCCCTGCAATGTGGGCCAGTGGGGGGGGGCGACTGAAAGGGAGGAATAATGAGTTATTTACACTGAAGGTTTCACTTTGTATTCTAATTTTCTTTTCCGTCTCTTTTTCTACAGCACTCATGAATTAATCCTGCCGTCCTTCCTGCTTCCTGATGAGAAAGCATGGTGTTTTTTTTCAGTAGCTGATGAATTTCTGACTTTTTCGCAACCTCTGAAAAATGGACGGTCAAGATTTTAGATTGGGGAGAGGAGGAGAATGGCAGCTTGGAACTTCTCCTGCTGAGCCCCCCATCTTCCTTTGAGGGCCTCTCTTTCTTGTGAGGGAGGGGTGGAGACCATCTAGACTGACCCCAGGGACTCTGGGCCCGCCTGTCAGTCCAGAACCCCAAATCTCTCCCTACTTTGAACCCAACAGCAGCTTCATCTCCGTCAGTCTTCCTACGAATCACTTCCCTTCCCTTCGCTTTGCTATAAAAGAATAAAATTTAAATTGTAGAAAAACCCTGGAATTCCTCCTTCCTTCCTTCCTCTTTCCTGTCCCCCACAGGAGGGTCCTCCCTTGTCCCCTCCCACTCCCCAGATTGAGGCCTCCCCTGCCTCCGGATTGACCACCCAGGCTGGTTTAGATCCGAAGCCAGAACTGGTTCGGGAGGAGGGTGGGCAGATCCCAGGGAGGGGAAAGGGCAGGACCCCCTCCTCTTCCTCCTCAGTCTCTCCAAGCCCTGCCAGATGGAGGGGACCCCTGGGAGACCCTCCATTCCTGCTTCCCCTGGAGAGCCTCTTCCGTGGCTGGGAAGCTGCTGGAGCTGGAGGTTCTCCTGGCTTCATCCGGGGCCTCTTTCTCCAGGATCGGAGCCGGTTTCAGCCCCTCACAAGCCAGGGAGGCTCCTGCCCCATTCGCACCCAGCGCACCCCTCCCTCCCTCCCTCCCTCCCTCCTCAGGGCCCTGATCCCCTCGGCTGCCTGCCCTCCAGATGAACTCCCTCCCCCGTCCATCTCCCCCTCCCCCTCCCCCTAAAAAGGTGCCAGGGCCGGGGAGGGCCGAGAGCAGGGCGGCCTTCCGGGGGATGGAGGGGAGACGTCCCTCCTGGCAGCCCAGGATCGCCTTCGCTTTGTCTGCCGGTCGGTGAAGTCACAAAGGACTCTGCCCAGAGACCGATGACTCTGCAGAAGGGGGAATTCCCATTGGTTCTTTCCCTTCTTCAGGGCACTTCCAGTTCTGAAGTCCTAGGAAAACGCCTCTCCCGCCCCCACTCCAGACCCCCCCTCCGATTCCGCCTCTGGGGCTGGGAGCGTCCCTGGGCTCTGCCGGGGTCTCCCTGCTGCTGCTGGGGGGAGGGCGCTGGGCGAGATCCCTGCAAGTGAAGGGGGAAGGAGGGGCTGGGCAGGTGGGGGTAAGGGCTGGAAGGGACCCTCAGTGCTCCTGGGGGAGGGGGAGAGAAAGGGGCTGGGCGGGAGGAAGTGAGGGGTTGGGAGGTACTGTCAGTTCCCCTGCGGTGGGTGGAAGGAAAGAAAGGGGCTGGGACCCCAGACGTGACTTTGGGAAAGGGGTGGAGGGCAAGAGAGACTGCGGGAGCCTCCCTCCCTCCCTCCCTCACATCCCCCCCAGGAGGACGGAGAGAGAGAGACCCCTCCCTTTGACGGTTGTGGCTGAGGTGGGGAGGGGGCCGTGGGAAGGCAGCCGAGGTGGGATTTTCTAAGGGGAAAATTTAGTTCTTCATAGTCTGAGTGTCCCAAGACCCTCAGGGATTCCACTCTAGATCTGCACTTTTATACCGGCAAAATCTCTTCCAAAATGATACTTTATATATTTCCCTGCTGAAAGGGAGAAGAACTTTGGAATCACAGGATCCCACCTGGGTCGGTCTCCGGGACCAGGGCTTTTCTCTTCCGAGCTTTGGGACTAGGGCTGGAGCCCACCCTCGGGGAGAAGTTCGCCCTGGCAGAGGGGGGGGCTGTTCTGGGTGTGGTAGTTGTGGTGCCTGGGGTGCGTGGGGCTTTATAGGTGTGGGTTGGTGCGGTTTTTCCGCGTCCAGAGGGCCTCTCATGAAATGGAGCCGAAACAGTGAAGAAATAACACCAAGCAGGGTTTTCCTCGAGATGAGATGGCCCAGAACAAATTCAGGGAATCTCTTTTATTAGCTCAGCAAAATGTGGGAGGTTACAGGAAGCCAGTAGGAGTGATTACAGATTAACATATAAGTACGTGAGAGTGAGCACAGTTTACAAACCGTTTGTGACTGGGAGGAGTTTTCAATGGGGTCATTGCTCAATATTCTCCTTTGTCCTTTTTCCGTCCATGTGGTTCAGCTGCATGGCAGCCTACACGTGGGCTACAGGGACATTACTCCCACATCTCTGTTTTTGTTTTTTCAATACGTAGGCCTTCAAGGCTTAAAAGTGATTGTCTTTTGGCTATAAACATATCGTTACTTTGGGAAGGCAAAAAACCTTTACATGTCTGCAGTAGGGAAGGAAGACATTGAATGCAACAACACAACATAACCATCAGTACTATGATCATTATGATGGTGGGAATGATGGATCGTAACCAGGAGCCATCAGGTAGCCAAGACCATAGGGAGCCCCATATGTCTACGGTACCGGAACCATCCGACATAAGGGGGTTGTTCTTGATCAGCCTTTCCATGTGAGCTACAGTAGCTGAGATGTTTGGCTGATAGTTATGTATGTACATGCAACAATGGGAATGGATCAGGGCACATACACCACCCTTGGCAGCTAACATTATATCTAATGCATAACGGTTCTGCAAAGCAACCGATCGCACTTCACTAAGTTCGGTGTTGAATAATTTTATAACTGCTATGGTGTCATTGAACATGTGCACAGTCCAGTTATTCAGGAGATGTAAGTCTCTGTAATTCATAGCAGCGCCTATGTTTGGCAGGAGGCCGCGACTAAACTGTGTCCCTGTGCTGCCACCCAATGTTAGAGGATTGTCATGAGTGATATCAATGTCTCGCCTATTGCGAATGCGGGTTAGGGGAAGGGAATCTATCTTATATAAAAGCGGAATCACGAAACCTAGAGTGCAGACCCCCGCCCAGTCCTTCGGAACGGCTCGATAGGCTCTTATCCCACAAATGAACCACAAGTCATTGGGCAAAAAGTACGGGGACGAAATGTTGGCAGAAGTGATTATGCTCTCCAAGTCCATACAAGCGAGGTAATGCAGCATGGTGGCATTCTCATTGGATGTATATGTAATACTATGATCGCTCGAGTTGTGGACCTTCGTAAGCATCCTTTTAAGCCCCCTACATCTTTTATCAGAGGCCCATGGGAGAACTTTATTACAGCTTTGGTAGTGTCCCATCACGTTAGCGTTGGAGGACAACCCTGTGGAGTTAAAACATATGGCTGCAGGTTCATGTAGTACAGTGCGTACAGCAGCCGAAGTTTTGTGCTGTGTGGTTGAGGGCTCGAAGGTTTTCCAGCCTGTTTGATTAAAAGGGACCGCTTGCAGCGGCAGACCTCGATCCGATTTTCCTGGAATGTGCATACAAATCCAACAATTGGTGACATTTAATGAGGTTGCTGTTGTTTTTATGTCCTTGATGTAATTGTTATTGTCCCATAGGTCATCGCCCAGATCTCCTGCTCGCGCGACAGCTTGTTCATTTGTCGGATGAATCAGCCACCATGTAAGGACGCACACAGCGGCCAGAGACCCAAGTGGTGTCATTGTTGCTTGTTAATGTCGGATGGGGAAAGGTCCTCTGTTTTTGTTTTGGAATGATAGGGACGGATGTGTCGACCAGGGACCCACAAAGTCTCACCGTTGGTTTGGATGGCGGCGTAACCTCGTCCCCAGGTGATGAGTTCAGCAGGGCCTTTCCAGGTGGGGTCAGGAAGACGTTTGAAGTACACCAGTGGTTTGGATGTTGCTGCAGCAGGAGAAGCAGAGAAGTGAAGAGTTGCTGCAGATGATGGAGGAGTGCCCGTCAGGTTCAGGAAGTTAATGGTGTATAAACACAGGTTAAGCCTGTTTTGCAAAGCTGGGAGGCTAGGGGGAGTTTTCCCCTGTGTCTGATTATATCTTTCCAGCGCATGTTTTAACGTCTGGTTGGCACGCTCAGCGAAAGCTTGGCCCTGGGAGTTGTAAGGTATTCCAAATTTGTGAACAATTGACCACTGATTACAAAAGGCAGCAAAAGCTGCTCCTGTGTAAGCAGGGCCATTGTCTGTCTTTAGTTCTTTTGGGCATCCCAACGTTGCAAATGAACGAATACAATGATTAATGACATGTTTAGTGGCTTCACCCCGTTGAGGGGTTGCAATGATGAAGCCAGAGAAGGTGTCTATGGAAACATGAAGATATTTCCATGGGGCAAATGGGGCATATTGTGTAACATCCATTTGCCAGATTTGGCAGCACTCGGTTCCTCTGGGGTTAACCCCCATTGGGAGCGAGTGAGCCTGCTTGCTGCAAGTGGCACACTGCTGGAGAATAGCAGTTGCTTCTGCAGTGGTTATGCCAAATTGTTTCACAAGTGCCGTTTTATTTTGATGGAAATAAGCATGACTGTCCCAAGGGGAGACAGGAGAAAGAGACATGAGGCAAGAAGCAGAGGCCGCAGCGTCTGCGATGTCATTTCCCTTTTGTAAGAAGCCAGGAAAAGGCTGGTGGCTTCTTATGTGTGTGACAAAGTAAGGATGTTTCCTGTTGGATATTACAGTTTGTAGGGTGGAAAATAAAGAAGTTAAATCAGGGTCTAGGGAGGGAGAGAGGTATGATTGAAAAATAGTGGTGACAATTTGAGTGACATAAAGACTGTCAAGAATGAGATTTATAGGTTGAGATGCAAACGTTTGAAAGGCCAAAATGGCTGCAGCTAGTTCCGCACGTTGAGCAGACCGTTGCAGTGGGGTAATTTTTGTGTGCCATTGGTCATGGAGGTACCAGGCACAAGCACCAAATTTTTTACTGCCATCTGCAAAAAGTGTGACAGCATGTGGGATTGGAAAGCGTTGTAATTGGGTATCCCATGAAACAGGGATATTTTTTAGGAGCTGAATGCGAGGATCAGCGGGAGGGTGGCAGGATATCTTTCCAGGCCACTCAGTGAGAGCAAGCTGCAAGGCTTCAGAGTTAGAATACATGGTTTCCCATGTGGTGAGAGAACATGGTACATATAGGACAGAAGGTTCTATTCCTGCAAGGGCTTTTGCTCGAAGGCGAGACTTAGAGATGAGAGAGGCAAATTGAAAAGGTTTTTGGCTAATTGTGTTTCTAGGAGTGTGAAGGAGGTGAAGCCATTCTAGTATAAGAAGTGGCTTTGGGTTTTGTGCCAGAAGTGCAGTTGGTATCTGTGGCGTATTTATAATGATGATGAGTAGTTGCTCATCAGGGATGCAGCGGTCCACCCATTGTGTGTGGAGTGCTTGTTCTACTTGTGTCAAGACACCTAACTGTTGCACATTAAGGCGTATGATGTCTGAGGGTTGCTTTCCCTGTGTAAGAGCAGAAAAAAGAGGTGCCAACTGGCTGGTGGAAATGCCAAGGTAAGGTCTTATCCAATTTATGGTACCTAGATATTGTTGGACCTGCACCAATGTGGCATCCTTCTCTAAAAAAATGTGAGGAAAAATGGGTGTTACTGTATCTTTTCCAAGGCAACTTGCAATCCATAGATACTTAAAACATTTTGTATTTGAAAAAGCCAATTAGGTTGTATTTTTGGGGTTCCAATTTAATCAAATTCCATTCAGATGAAACAAATTTCCATTAAATAGGGAAAACATTTACAAATCTAAGCAAAACAATTCAGAGTCATTTCTTTTGGTTGATGGATGTATATGTCTAACTAAAAAATTTAAAACTCAAAAATTTGCAAAAGAATTGCCCAACAATTACTGTCTCCTCTTTCGAGTAAAAAAAATTGCAAGCTGAAACTGCAAGAGTGGGCATTAAATTTCACATCCACCCCCCTTCCTCAACCCAGACTTCTAAGCAGAGGAAGAAGAGAAAAAAATAGTTAAAACGAACAGCTGCCCCCCCTCCTCTGTCTGCCTTTCCTTCGCTCTTAAAGCAATACAGCCAGCGAAAAACGAAAGAGTCAGGAGGGGGGGGGAAGGAAAAGAAATTTTACAAAAATCTCACCACTAAAAAAATTCACATGTATTTTCTATAAATTCTTTCACAGATCCTCCATAAAACTTTTCTCATGGAAACTCTTGCTATTGCGTTCCCATTTTACAACAATAAAAACTACAGTTTTACTGTTCCTTTCACAGCGTGGGATGGGTGGAGGGGTGAGGGCTAACACACACACATTTACACCAGCAAATTAACTCATTCACTTCCATTCTGTTTGCTTACACCATTTCACATACAAATATTTCATTTCATACGTTTTCCAAGCAAACTTTTTATTTTTAATTAAGGCCTTTTTGTTTGTTGTTATCAAAGAGGGTTTTGACCCTTTTCCAAGTCTTGGAAATAACACAGAACAACACAGACAGACATATATACACAAATACCATTAAAACAACATTTATTTAGACATATGGCTTGTCCTGCAAGAAGCGAGAAAATCATGAGATGATTCCAACCAAACATGTGGTTTTTATAGGGCCCTTTAACCATCTTCTATTTTTCTCACCATTCCAAGTCCAAGCGTAACGTTCTAGGAGTTAAACATATATAAAACAAAACACACACATCAACACAAAGCACCACCAGACATTGTCTGACAGGGTTAAACTTAACAGCCACTTGAAGTTTCAAAGCATCCCAATTGTTCCTCTAAAATTTGCCTTATGGGGTGTACAATGGCTGTGGAGAAGCAAAAGAATTAGCCTCTCCAGGAGGAGCTGAAGGTCCAACTGGAGATGATTTAGGGGTGACAATTTTTATCTGAACGTAACCAGGCAGGGGGGAAGTGAGAATGAAAGAACCAGCTAGGGCACTAAAAAGACCTTTGACATAAGGGGCTTGAACGCCGTACATCGAGACCGCTGTTTTCAGGTCTCTGATTGTTTTTAAAGGAAGAGGTACAAATTGAGGTATCATGGCACCCGCAGTATTCTGAACAAAAGCAACAGGAAATGCAGAACACTCAGACAATTCATCAATATCAAGCAAACCCTGACTTCGAGCGTCAGCTATGGTAGTAGTCACAGCACTCATGGGAGGAGCTGCAGGAGGAACAATAGAAAGATCAGCAGAAAGAGGAACTGAAGGGGGGGATGTTGGAGCAGAGGGTGAGGAGGGGGAGGTAAGAGGAAATGCCTCATTGCCTTGTGAAGTTTGTTTCTTGTAAGGCGGTGGGGGGGTCATGGAGCCCAATGTCTCCATGAGCCCTTGTTCATGGACTTTAAGGCATTCCAGAACAATTCGCCATGATGATAATATTTTTGCAGGAGCTCTGGGATGCTCATGGAAAGAGGTACCCAATTTTCTCCATGTAGTCACTTTAAGCGAGCCCTTTTCCGGATATGCCGGACATTTTTCCCAAATATAACATAATAACTTAAACAAATCAGCTTTACTCAAAACAGGCAATAATTTACCACTGTTTTTGAGAATAAAATTTGTAGACTTGGTCAACTCTCTAAGTTCTTGCAAGTGCGCTGCCTGCGATTTAGAAAGTTTTCTTCCCATACTCACGAGGGGATTGTCGTCTTGCTTCAGACGAAATCATGTGCACAGCCTCTTCCAGGCGATGAGAGTGAGAGGTCCAAAGATGTATCACTTTATTAGCAATCACGTCGGGGTCACCAGTTGCGGCTTTTCCGCGTCCAGAGGGCCTCTCATGAAATGGAGCCGAAACAGTGAAGAAATAACACCAAGCAGGGTTTTCCTCGAGATGAGATGGCCCAGAACAAATTCAGGGAATCTCTTTTATTAGCTCAGCAAAATGTGGGAGGTTACAGGAAGCCAGTAGGAGTGATTACAGATTAACATATGAGTACGTGAGAGTGAGCACAGTTTACAAACCGTTTGTGACTGGGAGGAGTTTTCAATGGGGTCATTGCTCAATATTCTCCTTTGTCCTTTTTCCGTCCATGTGGTTCAGCTGCATGGCAGCCTACACGTGGGCTACAGGGACATTACTCCCACAGGTTGGGGTGTGCTGATGGCTGGCAAATAAGTTACCACTTTGACATTATGGCCAAGATGTGGAGGTTGTCCGAACGAAGGAGTGCAAAGCGGAGGAGAAACGGCCAGACTTTATTCGAAGATCCTCATTCGGGGCTGCTTTGCCAGAAAAAGGGGGGCCCTGAACCCCAGAAGGAGGGAGATTCCTTCCCATTTGGGGTTGAGGGGCGGGAAATCTGAAGGAGCCGCTTCGTCCACACGTTCTGAGCATGGGAGACGCGTGTTTCAAGGAAGTTGAGTTGGGAGGGGCCAGAACGAGCGGACGCGCCAATGGGAATTCTCCCTGCATGAGCGTCAACGGTCTCCGGGCAGAGTCCTTTGTGACTTCACCCGATGGAGGAGGGAGTTCCCCGCAGAGAGACAAGTGGAGAAAGTGGGAGGGGGGATCCGTTGGGTATGTGGGGGAGGGGGGCTGCACCTCAAGGAGGGGTTGTTCATGGCAGCCCCAGAAGGGACCCTCCACTTTCCTTGGTCTCTTCGCGATTCTCGGCCAGACTTTCCTCTGTGTGCATGGAGGGGTGGACTAGATGTCCGTTTAGGCTCCCATACTGCCACAGGGGATACCGAAGGAGCACCTGGTCCCTCCCTGAAAGAGGCCTCCGGGCCCCTCCAGCTCACTTGGGGGAGGGGAAGGGTCCCTGAAACGGGGGGGAGACTCGGGGGGGGTTGACAAAGGAGGAGAAGGGAGGGGCGAATCACCCAGGAGCAGCAGAGGGAGGGGCTAATCCGGAGGGAGGGCCACGTGGGGGTGGGGAGGGGAAGGTCAGCCCCACCGCCCGGGCATCCTCAGAGGCAGGGGGGCAGCCCCACAGTCGGGGAGGGGCTGGGAGGCTAAAGGCTGAAAGAGGCCGAATCCAGGAAAGGCTCTTTCTCGAATATTCCTCAGGGGAAAACCTGTTTTTTTCATCCTCTGAGTATCCTCAGGATTGTCTCGGGCGGCTCTGGGGTCCCAATCCCTCCCCCCCCGCGTATTCTCGGCAGGGATCCAGATTGAAGTTGCTCCCCCAAGAGCTGATTGGTCTCCGTTTACTCCTCCCCGCTCCCAAGAGAGTGATCTCCGAGTGGGACATTTTCCCAAAGGGGGGGCGGCATTTCTTGCTCTCCCGTCGGCTTGGAAAAAAAGTTCCCCCTAGGCAGAAACAGCGCCGTTTGGAGGTTAGGCAGGAATCGGGGGCTGGTCCAGTTCATCTGTGCAAGGGGGGGCAGTTTTATTTTATTTCTTTTTTTTATGTCATAGTTTATACCCCTTCAATTCCCACGGAGTTCAATAAAATGGAAGGAGAGAAGGAAGGGAGGGAGGGAGGGAGGGAGGGAGGAAGGAAGGAAGGAAGGAAGGAGCGATTCTTGAACCAAAACCGACCTCTTTGCGGTGGGTCAGAAAACCCCACAGAGCTGGGGGCAAAACCTCCCCTCCCGCAGCCCCTTTGCCAGGAAGGGCCCAAAAGGCAGAAGCTTCCCTGGAGAGGCGGTGGGGGGCAGTGACCCCGCATGATTGGGGGAGTGTGTGTGTGTGTGTGTGTGTGTGTGTGAAGGCGCCCAAGGACTCCCCAGTCAGCCGCCTAAGAGACCCCCCTCCAAGTCCTCACTGGCTATGGGGCGGTTCCTCCCCTTTTTTCATCCACTGTAGACCCCCCACCCGACAGGATCCGGAGGGGGGAGGGTAAAAGGAAGTCCACCCTCCCCTCCGGAGCTGTCGTGAAATATCCTTGAGCTGCGGCTCCCCAAGACTGAAGGGATTCACCCCCCGCCCCCCACTTTCTCTGCTTCTCTCTCTGCGCCGAACAAGCTCCTCCATCGGGTGAAATCAAAGGAGACTCTGCCCGGAGACCGATGACACTCAAGAAGGGAGACTTCCCATTGGCCCCTCCGCTCTTATGGACACTCCCAATTATAAAGTTCGAGGAAAACGTTTCCTCCCCCCCAATCCTGACCCCCGATTCCGCCTCTGGGGCTGGGAGCACCTCTGTCTTTCTCCCCCCTCTTTGGGGGCGCTGGTGGGGCGCCATCCATGGGCTCCGCTGGGCTCCCCCTGATGCTGCTTCTGGTGGGGGCGCTGGCCCGGATCCCCGGCAGCGAAGGGGGGAAGGAGACCCCCGGTAAGGAGGGGGCTCGTCGGGGGGAACACAGGGGCTGGGAGGGGACGTCAGTGCTTCTGAGGGAAGAGGGGGAGAAAGGGGCTGGGACTCCAGTAGTGGGGAAACGGGCGGAGGACAAGATAGGCGGGAGCCTGCAGGAGCCTCGATCTCCGCGTGTTCTCCGCTCCCTCGCTCACCTCAATTCCCACTGCAGGACGAAGAGGGGGGCCCCCTTCCCTGGTTGTGGGCAAGGTGGGCGGGGGTCGCGGGAAGGCAGCTGAGGTGGGATAAGAAGCAGCCGGCCCCTCTCTCTGTCTCCCCCCCCGTGGCTGGGTGGGAGGGGGACCTTGCGGACCCCAAATTAGCGCCTGAGTCTCAAAGTTTCTGAAAGAGGAGGGAGTTGGAAAGCGAAAGCGGAAAGAGGGAAACTGAGGCATTTTCAGACCTGAATCCAGAAATGCCACCAAAAGTATAAGAAAAAGAGGCTTTTTGGCAAAAGTGTTTTTGCAACTTCAGTTTTTCTTCTGAATCTTCTGAAGTTTTTTTTTTAAGGTGAGGGGAGAGATGAGCTTGGATTCCTTCTTAGGGGAAGGAGTGGGAAGGGGCTGGGAGCCCCCAAGAGAGACTTTGGGAAAGGGGAACCCCCACCCAGAATCCCCAAATGCTCAATGAACACCTGAGTTGCTTCTCCAAACTCTCCCTTTAGTGAAGGGGGCTGGAGCCCCTCCCTTTGAGATGGCCTTGGGGGGCTGCAGAGGGCCTATTTGGGAGGGGGACAGGAAAGAGGCCTCAAAAAGCGTCCAAAGGCAGCAAGTAGGGCTGAAAATGGGGGGGAGAAGAACAGTTTGGGGTACTCAGGGAAGGTGGGTGTTGAAGGGCTGGGAGACCTCAGGAGTATGGGTTTGGATATCCTTATTGTGAACCCCTCCCCAAAGGAAGAGGGAGAGGGAAGTATGGATATTAGTTTTCCTCCAGCCCAGAGAGTTCCTGGGGGTCCCTTCCCTTGTCCCCATATTTCCTGTCCTTCCCTGCAAGGTTCACTGCGGAGAGCTAGGTAGGCTGCTAGACCAGTTGAACTTCTGCTTGCCTTTTACCACCCTGGGAAGATGGAGGTCCCTTAGGAAGCTCCTCCCCAATTTCCAGTCTGACGCCATAACGAGACGGGTGGAAGAAACCGGGGCACCAGTTTCTTAGCCCGATTTCGTTCAGTCCGGCGATCCCAAGGGGTCAGAAAGTTGCATTGGAAGGGCAACGAAGAAGGAGGGAAGCTTCGGGAGTCTGGACCAGATGGTGGTCAGTCCAGACAGATTGAAGAAACCTTTCTAAAGGACGGAAGAAAGGCTGCTTGGTAAGCACAGACAGCCCAAGTCATTGTCAGCCGGAAAAAAAAGCGAGGAGCTGCGGTGCTCTGCCAAACAGCTGATTGTCAACAGCGTGCTGAAACTGGGTAAGCCTGTTTTTTATTCCTTTTCCTTATAGAATCAGAAATACTGATCCCCTGATTGGAAAAAATCTACGAAGTAAAGACCCCAGAAGGACTAGGGGAGAAGAGTGTTAAAAACTGCGAGCAATTACAAGAGGGGGAAGGAATTTAAGGAATATAAAAGAATACTTAAAAATGGAACTTAGATCAACTTAAATAAAGATGGCTTAACCTACAGGACGTGGAAAATCTTTTTAGATTTAATTTCTAGGGTAAATAACTTGCAAAGAACTTTAAAAGAAAACTTTGTAACAATGTTTTAAAATTGGATATAGACAATACAGTGTATGAGGACATCTAGTGGTGAAAGGAGACACTACAGTAATACCAAATAATAAAAGAATTTGAAAAGTGTTTGACCTTGAAACAACAAAGTGCCTTTATATGACTTGGCATGAGAAAAGACTATCTACACTTATATCTGTTGACTCTGGATATAACTAAAACAGGAATTATTTGGAGACAGCGGGCGTTTTATATTTGTAATTTGACTGGAGGATTTGGATTTAGCCTAAAGTAGTTGGCTCGATTTTATGGTTGGATTTTAGCCTAAGACAGTTGGCTTTCCCCCCCTTTTTTCTCTCGTTTTTTCTCCTTGAGAATTTGTATCTAGCCTAAAGTAGTTGGCTCTTTTCACTGTTTGGATTTTAGCCTAAGATAGTTGGCTCAAAAAATGAGTGCATCAAATCTCACTAGACTTATGAAAAAAACTTCCTCTGCACCTTCTGACAGAACATCTAGCCCAACAAGCCAGGGATCTATTAAAACAATGTTGCAGCTTGACAAAATAAGCACTGCTCAAACTGAGATGCAAACCACATTAAAATTAATTCAAGAATCAATACAGAGAAACCATGAAGAGACAAAAAGTAATTTTGATAAATTAAACGAACAAATGTTGGATATAAAGACACAATTTGAAGCCCATCAGCAAATGATTGTTAAAAATGAACAAAGAATTCAGAAAATGGAAAATAAATCAGATGATATTGACAAAAAAATGGAAGTACTAATGTAAGAAGATGAAAAATTAGAACAAGCAAATCAAAACCTAGAACGAGTGGTGCCAGTTTTAGAAATGCAGAAAGCAGAACACTATTTAAATTTCAATATATTCCTGAAGACAGAGAAGAAGATATAGCAGTTGTGATTATTATAACCAATTATAACCAATAATAATGGATAATTAGACGTTACCAGCCTAAGAAACAATTTCACAATCATTCCCCTGCTTTTGCCATTAGATGTTCCTTAGTGTTTAGATCTGGTCTCAGGATGATAATGTAGCACTTAGGAAAGAAGATGCAGCTCAATAGTCCAGCACCGGAGGCCAAGATGGAGAAGACCTGTACGGCCACCATGTATTTTCCTTTAGTGCTTAGGTAGGTGGGGAGGAAGGAAACCCAGACACTGCAGAAGACCAGCATGCTGAAGGTGATCAGCTTGGCTTCATTGAAAGCTCCAGGCAAGTTCCTGGCCAGGAAAGCCACAGTGAAGCAAATTGCAGCAAGGAAGCCCATGTAGCCAAGAACAACATAAAACATGGTGACAGAGCCTTCGTTACATTGAAGGATAATCTCTTCAGGCTGGGAGTGCAGATCAGAGTCAGGAAATGGGGGAGAAACTCCCAACCACATGGCACAGATGAGAATTTGGACAGCAGAACAAAAAAGGATGAGGGAGTTGGCCAAGCTCTTCCCCAACCATCTTTTCACTTTATTGCCTGGTTTTGAAGCTAGGAATGCCAGCACTACTGTGATTGTTTTGGCCAACACAGACGACACGGCTACTGAGAAGACAATGCTGAACACTGTTTGTCGGAGAAGGCAGGTGGCTTTCTTTGGTCGGCCAATGAAGAACAAGGAGGATAAGAAGCAAAGCAGAAGGGAGACCAGGAGGATGTAGGAGAGGTCCCGGTTGTTGGCTTTGACAATAGGAGTTTCAAGATATTTAATGAATATGATTAAAACAAAGCCTGTGATTAGGAACAAGAGTAGAGCAAAGGAGATGAGGATGATGCTGAGATGTTCTTCATAGAACAGAAAGGTTATTCTTTTGGGGATACACTGGACTCGGTTCTCAGTTGGATATTGATCATCTGGGCACTTGGTGCATTTTTTGGTATCTGAGAAAAGAAAGTAATATTTCTTTTATAGTATTTCAAATTTCAAGAAGAACTTTGGATAAGATGTGATACACAGAGACAGAAAAGTCCCAGTAAATGGAATATACTTACACTACAACAAAAAAAATCCCCAATACACACAACTATAAAAAGAACAACAACATCATAAAATTAAAAGAAGAGCTATCTGATGCTGCAAACTCCCTTCTCTGAGGTAATCCACCAGATTCTTATCCTGCACTGACCTTACCTTATCCCAAATGGTTGGCAGAAGTAGTAAGTCTCCAGAAGTTTAAGAGGATGGGGGGCCCTATTCAATTTTAAGGGGGAGTAAGTCCAATAGGGCAGGAACTGCACCAGAAAAGGCAGGCTTCTGATGATCCATAAAGTGGGAATCTTTTAGGGAACAGATTGTTTGCATGTCTATTATATCTGCTCTGGTGGGACAAGCAGATATCCTCAAGCAGAGGAAGCCCTGCAGATACCCTGGTTCTGTCTCATGGAGGGTTTGAAAGGTGAATTTAATTGCACCTGGAAAGAAACTTGGATTCTGTGGAGCTTGCACAGCAGGGGTGTCCTATGGAAGAACACATGGAAACTCAACACTGTGCATGCCTTTGCATTCTAGACCATTTTATAAATTCCAGGTGGTTTTCAAGAGCAACCCTATGAGTATGGGATGAAAAGATAGAAACAGAAAACTGATGACAGAAAAAGTCCTAGTGCTGCATCCAGTCTGCCCTTTGAGTTTTTTGTTTTCTTCTTTATTTAATATTTTATTTCATTTTTTTCAAAAAAAAATTCAGATGATGGAATTATGTTTATCCCAAAAATGTTTAAACTCAGTTACTGATGATTGACCCACCAACCATGCTCTCAATACACTGCTCCAAAAATGCTGGACAGAGGATAAAAGTTGTCTAATATGGTTTGATCCATGGAGAACCACTTGAGAATGGTTGCAACACTGACTATTTCAGTACAGGTTGTACAGCCCCCTTCACAAAAAAAAAAAACATTGACTATCCTGAAATTGAGAGTGTCTCCTAACTATTAGGCCTTCTAGAAATTTCTTACAATGTGATTCTTTCAATGGTCCTGGGGATTCCCTGGTAACAGGGCCCCGTGTGCTGGTTGCATGGTAGGTAGCATCTTGATGTACTCCTCTCTTGCTTTCTTAGCATTTATACCTCAATGTTTTAATCTTATCTGTAAAGTCTTTTTACTCTGTAAAAATGAGAAGATGAAGCAATATGTTTCCATATTCTCTCAATTTGGCAACAATTTTAAAGAGAATGAATTCAACATTGGTATCAAAGGTTATTTAGTAGATTGGTCTTTTATTAGTTCTGTTTCCCCCTTCTTTCTGATCATTTTAATCCCAACACTGCATGTTAGAATTTTTTTCCTTTTAGAACTCCAAGTATATCCCCCCCCTTTTTTTTTGGGGTGTTATATCTCACTACAGTATTTAACAAGAAAGAAAATTGGAAAGCTAAGAAAAGGTAGAAAGGAAATATCTACTTGATGATTTTATGCTGAATCCTCTGTTTGGTTTTCATTATTCCTTTAACCCAACATCTCTCCCTCTATTGTTCCTCCCAATTAGATATTTCAATTTAGAAGGATATATGATCTTAATAAAGATTAACTGATCAAATGAATGATTGATCAATGCATCTATCAGCCTGTAATATAAAGTTGGTTTAGGTAAGCAAAACCCATTGATCTAAAGTCATTCCTCAAGTTACAAAGAATACAGATATTTCTAAGAAAGATAAATATGGACGGAAACATCCAAACTAGGAAATGAAAGAGACATTTCCTACTCAATCCACAGCATCCTTCTTCCTACATCACAATTCAAGATATTTTTCTTATCCTTCCCATTATGGAAGAAATTGGACACCATGAAAATTAAGAAGTAAACAATCAAATTTACATGTGTCTTTAACATGCATATTGATCAAAGTTTCCCTATGGTGTCACTCACCTTCCTGAGTGGAGATGGTCCCCTCTGGACAAGGAATGCAGTTGTAGCAGCAAACTGGCTCTCCTTCTCGAGCCTGCTTGACAAATCCAGGATGGCATTTTTCCACACATTTAGACTGAGGCAGAGACTGAGAAGAGAAAGAGGAAATGCCAAAGAAAATATGTCAGGACTGACTATCCATGTAAGATGGAGGTAGACATGAACATTAGCCAAGTTGTCTCTGGACTTCATGTAGGCAAATATGAAATCTCTGACCACTTCCAAATGGTGGCAGGAGATACAATTGCAGGAAGATGCATCATTCAGTTCCTCCCTTTTTCTTCTGATTTATCAGATTACAATAAAGTAGCTTTCTACTTAACAAAGTCTGGAGGGATGAAATTGAGAAAACATTAAAGCATTAAGTGGCACCAGGTGGGTTGATCCTTATAGTGGAATTAACATGCATTCCTTCATTCTTCATAAATGCTTGATTTTAAAATATCCATAAATACTAAATGTTAGAGTGAACTTTATTGTAAAATATATATTAATTTTTCATTTCATTGGATTTATTAAATTAGAATAAAACTGTGATGAAGAAAGAAACTTTTAACCAGTACGTTCTGGAAAGGTTTCTTATGGAGTACATAAAACATTGCAAAGCTGCTTCCCTTTGAAAGCTGTCCAAAATTATCTCCAGTTAAGATAAAAAGGGAAATTTCTTTACAGAGAAGGGCTGTCAATCTGAAAGATATTCTTCATTCCTATGTATATTTGTTCAATTTATATGGCTGCCATCCTGGTGAACTAAAACTAAAAATGGCTGACCAGTTTCTAAAACTATAGTGAGGTGAGATGGGGGTGAGGTCATGAGAACAATAAGGGTGAGTCAGGCATTTTTTGGTGCACCACATGGGTCATCAGTGTAAGTCTTATGTGTGAAAGGAATATTCAACACAAGGTATCCAACACAAGGTCCTTTCTGTTGAGAGAATACAATTAGGTGACACAATCTGACAGAGAAATACACACACATATTTATTATTAGTTTGATTTGTAGCCTCTCAGTGTGTCCTAACAATCAAGATAAACAGTTGCATTCAAGGTATTTTCAGATGAAGTGCACTCTTACAAGCCAATGCCCAAATCTAAGTAATATTTCCCTCAAAATTGTCCATTATTATTTCTGATATCAAGATTTTTTTTGCACCTAAGCGATGCTTCAGTACTTCAGTTTTCAAGCCATTATCATGGTGAGATGGGCAGCAAATAAATTTAATCAATCAATCCATAAATGAGCTCATATCAGACCAGTAATTATTTCATGTGAACTGAAAGCCTTGGATCTCCTTCCTAAATTCCACTATCCCAGTGGAGTTAGAGAGAGGCAGCTATAAGCATGTTCCCAGCTCCTAGACTATGAGCCTGCAAATTTGGGAGACCCCTGACTCCAATCAAGGCAAGATGAAGCTTATTTAACAATTGGACCAACAGGACCTCCGTCCAGTCTTGATTCCATTTCATTGGATTCAGTCCAAATTTCAACTCAGGGACTGGTCAACAGAATTGCCTTCATCTTTGATATTTGAAGGAAAAAACTAGTGAACCTGAAGCTATTAACACCAAAATCTCCAGCATATGAGGCCTTGTCTCACCAGTTTTATGGTGATACTAAACTGCCGAAGGGACACTAAATGGCAATGATTTGTGTCCTAAATAATAATCACCCCATATCTCATTTTGGATCAGCTTACAACAGGGTTCAGCATGACAGCATCAGAAGGGAAACCTTGGTCAATAGAACTGAAGCATGCTTATGTGCCTAAAAAAATTATAGAGGTTTTACTCCACACATTCAATTCTCAGTGAATTTTTTGACTGGGTTTAGCCCACTTGAAACGGCTTTGGAAAAATGAGAAAAGACACCAATATTTTCCCCACCTTGTTGAGCAACTTTAACTGTGACAAAGCATCTTGGTTGATTGTAAGTCTCTGTCTTTCAAAACTCCCCAATACCTTGTCGATGGGATCCTCCTTGGGGAGAACCACCCTACTAAAGATCGTCAGGTCTGCTGCTACGTCTCCATTCTGATCCAAGTACACTTTCAGCAAGGAAAGATTGTACAATTCCCTCTTCTTTAGAAATGGATGGAACTAGAATGGAAACATCCAGGAATTTAAAAGCAGAAATCTTGGTTTCTTATCTCTTATCACTTTTTACATTTGAATTTTTCTTCTATGGTTGTTTAACTTGGGAGAACAAGTGTTACTATTATCTTCAATATTGAAGTACAAAGTTTCGGCAATATTTCTAAATCATGTAGTATAATGATAAAATGTATATTGACAAAATGTAATTGACAAAAATTGTCAATCATATACACAACAATCTAGCAAAGGTCACCAATCAAGTAAACAAAATACACAAATAACTAGAGTATTCATAAACTCCTTGCAAACAATAGGGTGATTACCAGAAAGCAAGAATTTGTTAAGAAGAAAGTTGCAAGGCTAATCTTCATTCAGGTAGAGGTGATAGGGAAAATGACTAGATGAAGTAATTCTACTTTATTGTAAGGATATATTAACAAAATCTTGCAGTGTGAAAGTACAAATCTTTCACCATCTCTTTTTTTTTTAACAAGTTTTATTAATTTTCCATTTTTACAAAGCTTCAGGTATTAAGGAAGCAACTTGGTGGTTGGTTAATACATAGTCCAATAATACGCTTTTCCATACATATGTCAGTTTATATCATCAAAAACTTCCTCTCTGTTTCCCTTAGTTATTATATCAGATTTCGAATTAACACATTGCTAGTTATAACTCAATCATTTGAAACATTTATTGACAACTTTTGATTTATATGCCTTCAAATCCTGTTTTTAACTTTTATCTGATTTCAATTACAGTATTCTAGTTGGCTTAATGTCCATATTATTTAGATTTCGGATAACCCATGGTACCCTTAGTTCATTACAGAATAGTTATCATGTCTAAAATACACTTATTATTTATTCAAATAAATTCTTAGTTTATTTCACAATCATATTCTGCAGATTCTCCTTCTCCTTCTAATATCAACGCTTACTAATAAAATAACCGTTATCCTCTGAATCCATCTTCTATTTTATAATTCAAATCTATTATTCTAATAACTAATTTATTTCCCTTATAAGTATAAATCCTGAATATTGAATCAATTAATGTCTTTTAAAATCTCCTTATCCCATTAAGTGAGATTTAAGGCTCTTCCATTAAAGGTCACATAAAGAAAACCATTTTTTAAGTCTAACTCTGGCCTTCCTTTTGTGCCAAACAGGCTTCCATAACAGGGCTTTTAAATCCTCGGGTGGGTCTCCCTTCATTCCTGCATATGTCATTTGAATCAAGGGAGACCATCCAGTCATCAGCCTATCAAGGAAGCTAGTCCCTTCATAGTCATTAAATTGTTGGCCTGATAGTTTGAATCTCCATATTTGGCTTAATATATTTGTTGTGGGTTCAGGCTGGTCTTCTTCTTCTTCTGATTTCAGCTGGTTTAGATGAAAAGTCGTATTCAATGTTGTAGTTGTTTTTTGGTCATCTGGGTTATTTGAATTGTCTGTGTATTGTGTATGTAAGTCTTCAGCACCTTCCGTCTTAGTGTTGTTTTCTTCAGTTTCTGTTGCTGTTGAAATTACAGATTCTTTAGATGAAATAAAAGTTTGGGTATCAGAGTTCTGAGTAGATTGTAGCTGGCATTCTTTGAAATCCACTTTAGTGTTAATTCTTTCTTCTTCTGTTGCTTTTTGGGTTGTAAGTTCATCTATTGAAGTCAGGGCTGCGTTTTGTAGCTTTAAAGTGGCACGTATATCTTTCAGTCTGAAATTCATTAGCTCAGTAGCCTCTAAGATTTTTTCAAGTATAAATTTGAAGTTAAGCTGTGGGTGGTGTTCCTCCATTTCTGTAGTATTTACAAATAGTCCTTTAGTGGAGGCTATTTTTAATAAAAGTCAATATAAAGAATTATTTTCACCACCCAGCTGTTTCAAGTTCTTATCTTTTTTGATAATGTCAAGGACAAAATTTACTCTCAGAAGTCTCCCAGTGGAAAAAAAAAAATTCACTTGCTGTACCAAGTTTCGCCACAAGATGTCCCTAGTGGCATGCACAGTTAAGCTATTATCCAATTCAAAGAAGAAAGAAAGAAATATTCCTTTTTTTTCCAGCTTGGCAAACAAACGAAACAATAAGTCTCTGTAAGAATAAAGAACTTTTTGGGAGCCCAGGTATCCAGGAGTTACAAGTCCAAATATTTAGTCGTTTAGTCTAGTTGTTCTATTTTTTTTTCTTTAGCTTTATATTCCCAAAGTAGGCAGGAGCCGCAGAATTGAGAAGGGGGGAAAAGGTATTTCCAAAGGCTTTTGCAGGAAAATAATTGGGAAGCAGGAAAGGTAAGGTAAGGTCTCACCCAACTCCTCCAGGTTGCTTTCGTCGTGCTTAGTAGTGCTTTGGGCTTTCGGCAGGAATGGCTTGGTGATCGGCCATGTTAATGGCCGATCTTTTCTTTGTTGGTCAAAGGAGCTGCCTCGGATCCAACAGAAGGGCTGCCGCTCTTCTGTGGTCAGTCAAGGGTCCTCCTCAGCAGTGGTCGCCCCTCCAGGGTGACTTTAGACCCTTTGCAGGGTGTTCCGACAGAGAAAAACTGGATGGCGGAGAGAGCAGCTTCTCCGCGCGCCCACCAGCATTGCGATCTTTCACCATCTCTTTTGACAGTCAAAAAAATTTTCAGGACTTTTTCGGAGTTTCTTTCTCTGCCTGTTATGCAGCTGTGGGTTGCCCCCCCAAACCATCTTATCTGATCCTTCCCTGCATCTCTTTCTCTGGTCCTGCGAACTCCTTCACACGTATCGTTATACTTCCTTAACAGATTGTGTGAATGCTGGTGGTATAACTTTTTTTTAGCAAAGAATTAACAAAATGCTTCACAATGTGATGAATTGGGATCTAGTTAATTGAGTGCTGGATGGTATGAGATAATTAAGTGGATACAACTGTCTCAAAAATTGTACTCAAATAAATATTAATATTATTGATAAAATTGGGGAGTTATGAAAAACAATTAGACCTTGGTGATTGTTTCTTCTATATTTTCATTAAAAAAGGAAGTAGATAAATTATGATTTTGTTATGGAAAAAATATAATAACGGACAAAGTTATTTTGGTCTCCTTTAAAAACTCCCAGCTTCTCTCAGGTCCCTATAGATCTCTGTCAGGATGCTGCCATCCTGATGGGAGGGGGGACCTTTGGAGCTCTCCTGTGATGGGTTTAGCTTTGCTTTGTTGACTCGGTTCTGCTGCCCGAGGTCATCTGCCTCACCTCACCAAGGAAGAGATGCCTGGGAACATCTTACCGCAGTTTCCATCTAGAGTTCTCACAACCTCTTTGCACCTCTGTGTTAGAGAGAGGTGCATGAATAAAATTCAATAGGAAACTAATTAATTGTTAGCATCCAGGATTGATACATGATTGTATAAATGTAATAAATGGCAGCTATAATCTGTATTAATATTTCATTTGTAGTTTATCTCACATTATTCTGTGCATAGAATGATTACTGATTATAATAAAGTAGTAGTGATATTTTAATGTTATGATAATAACCGTATTATTAATTGGTCGATAATGTCATTATTGATCCAGTAGAATGATACCAGGTCCTCTTGCAGGCACCACACTTGGAGAAGACACTGCACAAAATTTTCATCAGCTTTAGTCAAGGACAAAGAAGGGGAGGAAGAGATCAAAGGAGCTGCTTTAAGCCTTGAGGAAAGACATCAAGCAGAAGAGCCGTGTTGGAATAGAATAGAATAGAATAGAATAGAGTAGAGTAGAGTAGAGTAGAGTAGAGTAGAGTAGAGTAGAGTAGAGTAGAGTAGAGTAGAGTAGAGTAGAGTAGAGTAGAGTAGAGTAGAGTAGAGTAGAGTAGAGTAGAGTAGAGTAGAGTAGAGTAGAGTAGAGCAGAGTAGAGTAGAGCAGGAAGGGACCTTGGAAGTCTTCTACTCCAGCCCCCCACTCAAGCAGAGAACCTATACCATCTCAGACAAGTGACTGCTTAGTCTCTTCTTAAAAATCTTCAGTGATGGAGCGCCCACGATTTCTGAAGGCAAGCTGTTCCACTGGTTAATTGTCCTCACTGTTATGAAGTTTCTCCTTAATTCCAGGTTGCTTCTCTCTTTGATCAGTTTTCAACCATTGTTTCTTGTCCTAGTTTACAGGAGCTTAAAATCAGAAAAAGTCTGGGAACTTTTTTTCGAATATATAAAAAGTCTTGGTTGTTGAAGGGAGGATGCAGCACTCTTCTGATAAGTAGGAGATGTTGTACAGAAGCTTAAGATCTTAAACAACCAAGCCCAGAGAGCACAAAAGACCCTGAAAAGGAATTTAGTTTGATGGATCCTTGTTGGGACCCCATACCTTCCACGGCTGCAGCTTTGGAGCCCCCAACCTCTCTTCACCCTTCTTCCTTCTCCTCTGAGATTGGGAAGCAGCACTTAAGGCGTGGGCCAGAATCTTAATGACACTGTAGGTATAGCCATCATTATTGACCCGCATCCTATTCTTTTTCTCTTGGGTCTCCACTGGTGCTTTCTGTGTGCATCTTCTCCGGCCTTTGACAGAAAAGGTGTGTTTTGAACCAGAACAGTGAAAACACTCAGCTTGAAATTCAGGTTCAACAAAGAAATCTGTTTTATAGGCATTATCGTTTTTCCAACTCTTTTTCCACTGGAAGGGAAAGCTCCAAATACTATGGACGTGCTTGAGACGCCAATCCTTTTTCACGAAATATACTCCAGCCATTGTCATGATCCAGACTTTCCCTTCAATGGGTCCTGGCAAACCTTCAAGTGCTGAATGGAAGGGAAGAATTCTATCCCAAGGGTAACCAAATTCTATGAAGTGAACAAAGATGTTGACTTGTCTCCACTGAGAGAGGGCATCCCTGAGGAATACGGTATGTCCAGTCGTTGAGAATCGTTGTGATATAACAACACAAATTCTATTCTTGACAAGCGTAGGAGTAAAAGTTCTCATGAAATTCTCTCCCTTCTCTGTGTCTGGAGCAAATAAACCAATCAGGGTCCATCCAAAATGGAGGAGAATTTGGACAATTCCTGGGTACTGGATCCCTTCTTTGGGGAACATCGGATGGAAAAAAGGGAATTGAGTTTTATCACTCAGAGCCTCTGAAACAATTCTATCACTGACCTAAAAAACAATGACGAATTCTGTGTTATATTTGGGGTCCTACCAAGTCCCAATTTTTAGCTTTTAATGAATCCAACTTTTTTCTCATGCACATTTTAGAACATTTCTTGTTGATTAGTCATTAGGCCATATCAATATACAGAATATAAAACACAGAACATTAACAACTGCATGTAAAAACAGAATTTAGAAAAATAAGTACAATAAAATAAGCATAAAGAATGAAAATAGTATTTTTATAGCCCCAGAATTTACCACAATCAGACCATAATTTCCTTCCAAAAAGGGCTTTATTATATATAATTTTTGAATTCTGAGCATAGAGAAAATTCATTTTTTAAAATATTAGGATCCCAATAGATTGTTTCTCTAAAGTGCAATCCAAGATATTGATCTCCCTCTTTCTTAAATAATTGTCATTCAAAAGAATAGATGTATTACATCTTCCGTTTCTGGAGCTCCACAAATACAAGTATATTAATTGTAAGGAGTTTGGAAGATTTAACTCAATACTTGGAAGGTACATTTGTAGCAGCTGATGCCTTTCAGTGTACTGAAGATGGCCCTACTTTTCTCTATTTTGACCATCTTAGATTCTTTGTGCAGCATTTTTTTAGGTTTTTCTCGAGTGGCAAAAAAGACAGGGAGATGACAGTTCCTAATATAAAATCAAGAATATTTTAAATGAAATTTGTTTGTTCTAATACCGTTTGGGGACTCTTATTAGTTTAATGAAGAGAAGGACGAGGGATGACATGATAGCAGTCTTCCAGTATCTCAGGGGCTGCCACAAAGAAGAGGGAGTCCAGCTATTCTCCAAAGCACCTGAAGGCAGGACAAGAAGCAACGGATGGAAAAGAACCAAAGAAAGAAGCAACCTAGAACTAAGGAGAAATTTCCTGACTGTTAGAACAATTAACCAGTGGAACAACCTGCCTCCAGAAGCTGCGAATGCTCCAACACTAGAAGTTTTTAAGAAGAGACTGGACAGTCATTTGTCTGAAATGGTATAGGGTTTCCTGCCTGAGCAGGGGGTTGGACTAGATGACCTCCAAGGTCCTTCCAACTTTTACTATTATTGTTGTTGTTATTGTTATTGATCATCGCACAGTCAGCCAGATGTTCAGACTGGATTTGGCATTTTTGTCTACCTATCGAGTCCTTACCAAGGACCTGGGATAGGCAGATGTGGATGTTTGATGGTATTACAGAGATCGTCGCTGTCAAGGTTCCGACTAATGGAACACTTCAAAGAATTTCCAAGCATTGTTTATGCTAAAAGTCTTTAATCAGTGGACACAGCGTCGGCACGGCATGAATGGATGCCAAGATCTGAATTTCCCTTTCTTTGCACATAACATTCCATTGCTATTCTCCTCCCCTATTTTGCCGTCATAATTCACATTTTCCAATTAGACTGAAGGGCAAAGATTCACTTCCGTTCCTTATCCCGCTCATTCCTTATCTTTCTCCTTCCACCATCATCTGAATTAACTCTAAAAATACCAGACAGTTCTGCATATCTTGTCAAAGCAATAATATCCCATATTAGCAGCATTGACAGTCGCAGGATGAAAGCTGTTCCTAATAAGGCCGCCTTTTGCAATTGACTAATGGCGAATTTGTCAATGCCAGTGGTGTTCAAGTGGTGCTCCAGTTGTTTTGGGATAGCACCCAAGGCTCCTATTACTATTGGTATTACCCTTACTTGCCTTTGCCACAGTCTTTCTATTTCTATTTGTAGGTCTTTGTATTTTGTTATCTTCTCCAGTTCTTTCTCATCTATTCTCCTGTCTGCAGGCACTGCTACGTCCACTAACCAGACTTTTTTGTCTTTCTTATCGACAGTTGTTATGTCCGGGGTGTTATGTTGCAGGTGCTTGTCTGTTTCAATTCTGAAATCCCAGACCAATTTAACTTTATCATTTTCTATGACTTTCTCTATTTTATGATCCCACCAGTTCTTGCTTACAGGCAAATGATATTTCTTGCAGATCTTCCAATGCACCATTGTTGCTACTTTGTCATGCCCCTGCTTGTAGTCAGTCTGTGCGACCTTCTTGCAGCAGCTTACCAGGTGGTCCACTATTTCTTCAGCTTCTTTGCATAGGTGGCACTTACTGTCTGTTGCTGTCTTCTCAATTTTGACTTTGTATGCATTTGTCCTTAAGGCTTGGTCTTGTGCAGCCAGAATTAGTCCCTCGGTCTCTTTCTTCAATTTTCCTGCGCTTAGCCATTGCCAGGTCTTGTTGTTATCTGCTTTCCCAGCTATTTTTTTAATGTACTGGCCATGTAGTGCGATGTCTTCCCATGCCTCTATTCTGTTCTTTATTTGGTCTTTCTTGTAGGCCATTTTGGTCTCTCCAGTAGTCAGTAAGCCTTCCTCATATACTAATTTCAGTGCATCTTCATCATTGTCCTTCAGATATTCTTCCAAAGCCATTTCTTCTTCTTCAACCATCTGATGTACTTGCAGCATTCCACGCCCACCTATTTGCCTTGGTAGGTAGAGTCTGTCAATGTCACTGCGTGGATGAAGGGCATGATTCATTGTCATTATTTTTCTGGTCTTCCTATCCATTGCTTTTAGTTCTGCTTGAGTCCAGTCCACTATTCCAGCTATGTATCTAATGACTGGAATTGTCCAGGTGTTGATTGCCTTCATGGTATTTCCTCCATTGAGTTTGGACTTTAAGATCTTCTTCATTCTCTTGATGTATTCACCTCTAATCTTTTTCTTGACTTCAGTGTGCTTGATGTTGTCAGCTTGAAGGATACCCAAGTATTTGTAGTAATCTTCCACATCCAGACTCTTAATGTTATTTTCGTGGGGCATCTTGATTCCTTAAGTTTTCACTATTTTTCCTTGTTTGATAGTAAGTGTGGCACATTTGTCCAAGCCAAACTCCATTGCAATATCTTGGCTATATATACGGACAGTGTTGAGCAGCGATTCTATTTCAGATGATGTTTTTCCATACAGCTTCAGATCATCCATGTAAAGGAGGTGGGACTGTCTGGCAGATGTCTTTGATGTTTGATAGCCATGTCCTGAGTTATTCAGTATTGTTGACAGAGGAAACAGTGCAATAACAAATAGTAGTGGTGATAATGAATCTCCTTGAAATATTCCTCTCTTGATATTAACCTCTCCCAGTCTCTCACCATTGACCTGCAACTGTGTCTTCCATTGTGCCATCGATCTTTGCACAAATTTTCTGATGTTTCTATTGACTCCTGTTATTTCTAGGCACTTGATTATCCAGTCATGTGGCAGAGAGTCAAATGCCTTTTTATAGTCAATCCATACCACATTTATGTTGGTCTTCTTTTTCTTGCAGTTTACCAAGATCATTTTGTCTATTAGGAATTGATCTTTTGTTCCTCTGTGATTGGGGTGGTTTCCTTTCTGCTCAGGTGGAAAGAGATTGTTTTCAACTAGATGCTGTTGTACTGCATCAGCTACCACATGAGTTAGCAATTTGAAAGTTGTTGGTAAGCAGGTAATTGGCCTGTAGTTGCCTGGTGTTGCCCCTTTTGCTGGATTTTTCATTATTAGGTAGGTTTTCCCAGTTGTTAGCCACTTTTCAATTTCTCCTCCTTGTAGTATATTGTTGAACCGCTTGGCAATGAGTGGGTATATAACAGTTAGATGTTTCAACCCAAACCCATGCAGTTCATCTTCACCTGGTGCTGACCAATTCTTGATCTTCCTTGCTATTTCCTCTACCATTTCTGCTGTTATTACTAGTTCTTTCATTTCAACTTCTGTTTTATTTGCATCCACCTCTTTTAACCAAGCCGCATCGTTGTTGTATTTCTTTGGGTTATCCCATATCTGCTTCCAGAACTGCACTGTTTCTTCCTTGTCAGGTACTGACTGATTCATTGCAGTTTCTCCATTGATGGATTGGTAGAAACGTTTCTGATTGGATTGAAATTGGAGGTTCTGCCTATAATTTGCAATTCGAGCTTCGTATCTGCTGATTTTCCTAGCTATAGCTGTTATTTGCTGCTTTATTATTTCCAGTGCGTCCTAGATCTTCCTTGTTTCTAAGTGATATTTCTTGCTTAGGTCTTCTTTGGTCTTCTAGTTCTTCAGCTTCTTTTCTTTCATCTGTTCTAGCTTGCTTGCATGTGATCTTAACTTGCTGATCTTATTTTCTAGTCTAACCTTCCATTTTTGTGGTGCACTGTTAGTTTGTTTTTCTTCTTTGTTGATTTTGCATCCCAGGTATTCAGTTATAATTGCAGCTGTGCTGTACATTAGTTGGTTTGTTTCTTGCAGTGAATTGGTGCTTATACTTGATATTGCAGTATTTGCATTTTTAATGCTTGTGCTAGCTGTTTCTTTGGAACAGGCAGCCTTATTCTGTGTTTTTGTGCTAATAATAATAATAATAATAAAGTTGGAAGGGACCTTAGAGGTCATCGAGTCCAACCCCCTGCTCAGGCAGGAAACCCTACACCATTTCGGAAAAAATGGCTGTCCAGTCTCTTCTTAAAAACTTCCAGTGTTGGAGCATTCACTGCTTTTGGAGGCAGGTTGTTCCACTGGTTAATTGTTCTAACTGTCAGGAAGTTTCTCCACAGTTCCAGGTTGCTTCTCTCCTTGACTAGTTTCCATCTGTTGCTTCTTGTCCTGCCCTCAGGCACCTTGGAGAATAGCTTGACTCCCTCTTCTTTGTGGCTACCCTTGAGATATTGGAATACTGCTATCATATCACCCCTAGTCCTTCTTTTCATTAAACTAGACATACCCAATTCCAGCAACCATTCGTTATATGTTTTAGCCTCCAGTCCCCTAATCATCTTTGATGCCCTTCTCTGCACTCTTTCTAGAGTCTCAACATCTTTTTTACATCGTGGTGACCAAAACTGGATGCAGTATTCCAAGTGTGGCCTTACCAAGGCATTGTAAAGTGGTATTAATACTTCATGTGATCTTGATTCTATCCCTCTATTAATGCAGCCCAGCACTGTGTTGGCTTTTTTGGCAGCTGCAGCACACTGCTGGCTCATATTTAAGTGATTGTCCACTAGGACTCCGAGATCCCTCTCACAGTTACTACTATTGAGCAACGGTACCCCTATACTATACTGGAATTGGTTTTCTTGCCTAAGTAGAACATTATTTTTTTTTTTTTTAAATATTTTTTTTCACCATGAATTTCACTTTTGGTCGATAGCGCCAGTGTTCAAGTCTTAGTCCGATCCTCCTATCGTAAGCTGTCTTCTGGAGTTGTGGCTATTCCTGCCAGCTTGGTTCATCAGCAAATTTGATGGAGTTCCCCAATCTATCCCCTCGTCAACGCGTTGATGAAGATGTTGAAGAGCACTGGGCCCAGAACAGAGCCCTGGGGCACCCCACTACACACTTCCCTCCATGTAGATGCGATTCCATTGAGGACCACACGCTGAGTACGGCCGGTCAGCCAGCTATGAATCCATCTGGTGGTGATGCTGTCTAACCCACATTTTTCTATCTTATCAAGTAGTAGGTTGTGATCTACTTTATCAAATGCCTTACTGAAGTCCAAGTAAATTATATCCACAGCATTCCTCTGATCCACTAATTTTGTCACTTGGTCAAAGAATGCAATAAGGTTTGTCTGGCATGATCTGTTTTTGAGAAAGCCATGTTGGCGTTTATTAGTGATTTTGTTTGTCTCTAGGTGTTCGCTGATTCGTTGTTTGATTATCTTTTCCAGAATCTTCCCAGGTATTGAGGTCAGGCTGATAGGTCTGTAATTTCCTGGATCCATTTTTTTTCCTTTTTTGAAGATGGGAACTACATCAGCTCTTTTCCAGTCCTCTGGTAGTTCCCCAGTGCTCCAGGATCTTTGAAAAATATAGTTCAGTGATTCTGAGATCACATCTGCCAGTTCCTTGAGAACCTTGGTGTGTAATCCATCTGGTCCTGGTGATTTGAACTTGTCTAGGCTGGACAGGTGCTCACTTACCATTTTCTTGCCTATCTTAATGTGTTTTTATTTTGTTTTTTATGGCACTATTTTTAATAGGTTGGTCTGTTTTTTCCCTTTGTGTAAAGACAGATGCAAAAAATGAGTTAAATAGTTCTAGATGCTCAATTATTCTTTGTATCAATTCTTTTATTTCTTTAGTTAGAGGGTTTTGTTCTTCCTGAGGAAGAGGTGCCTGGTTTCCAAATGAGAACAGTTGTATATCTCTGCTGGATTTCTTCATTGCCAACTCCCCCTTGTTTGCCTCTACATTCTGAATTACGTCTGGCAAGGCTTTAATTTCTTTGCCCTGGGTAAACCTTTGCAGTTCGTCCAATTCTGTTTCTGTGAATACTTTATTTCGTATTATAAATCGGCGTTGATCTGCTAGTCTCTGTTCTGTTATTTCTGATTCTGGATGCTGTTCTTTGCAGAACTGGTGCATTCTTCTTCTTGTTGGACTTGATCTGCAATAACAGATCAT